>ML785030.1:1162471-1233499 GCA_009831015.1 Picea engelmannii | reverse complement strand
CTTTATTTTCTTCTCTGTCTGATTTTCTACCAGAGCCTTAAACTCTTTAAATTTATCAAATACCTCAGATTTATTTCTAAGAAAATAAATCCATGTGTTCCTTGAAAAATCATCTATGAGTGAAACATAATACATAGATTTACGTAGGGATGGAACACGAACAGGTCCAAACACATCATTGTGTATCAACTCTAAGATCCCCTTTACTCTTGTAGCACCAGATGGGAATCTTACTCGATTATGTTTACCATATATGCAATGTTCACAGAAATCAAAATCCAGAGTGCAATTAGACATACCTCCAACCATACCTTTACCGTGTAGTGTTCGAAGGCCCTTTTCTCCAATATGCCCTAGTCTTTGATACCACATCATGGTCTTTTTTTCTGGGACAGTATTGGTCTTGTCTCATTCATTTCTCTGCTCAGGGACAACATAATTGTTACACGCATTAGTATAAGTGCTTCCCAACAACTTGTATAGAGTTCCACACCGAACTCCCCTCATCAACACCATTGCTCCTCGTACCATCTTGCAAGTGCCCTTTCCAAATACAGTATCCACTCCTGCATCTTCCATCTTGCTTATAGATATTAAGCTCCTGGCTAGTTTTGGAATGTGTAGAACCCCAGGGAGAGTTCTAATCCTTCCATCTTTTAGCAACAACTTAAATCTTCCACGTCCCAAGATTTTTGTTGTCGAGTCATCTCTTAGGAATACATCACCACCATCATATTTTTCATATTCAGAGAACCACTCCCTGTGAGGAGTCATATCGTATGACGCACCTGAGTCGATCAACCATACATCATGGTATGCATGTGTACTTGTAGATGCCAGGTAAACATCACCTCCTTCTTCAGTGGAGGTTTTTGCCTCTGTGAAAGAGGTACTATCAGATCCCTTTGTTTTTTCAACCTTCTTAGACTTGCAATCTTTCTTATAATGCCCTGTTTTACCACACTTCCAACATTTCCTCAAAGATTTTCCTGGAGACTTAGATATACCTGTAGATTTTGATCTCCAACCTAAAGGCTTACCGGGATTCCTTTCTTTGGTACGACCTCTTACAAATAAAGCATCTGTTCTGTGACCATCCATGCTTTTTCACCTCATCTCTTCAGATAACAAGGATGCAACTACATCCTCATACTTCAATGTAGATTGAGTGGTACTACCTATTGCTACAACTAGATTATCCCAAGAGTCTGGCAAAGAAAATAACAAAGTAATACACTTATCTTCTTCTGCAATCGTAATATTAACAGACCCTAGTTGACTTACTAGAGTATTAAAGGCATTTAGATGTTCTGTCACATAATCTCCATCTTCCATCATAAGATGATACAACTTCTTTCGAAGAAACTACTTGTTTACCAGGGACTTTGATTGATACAAATTCCCCAACTTATCCCATAGTTCCTTGGCTGTAGATTCTTCTGAGACATTCAACAACACTGAATCTGCCAGACAGAGTCGAATAGTACTCCTTGCTCTTCTATCCAACTTCTCCCAATCTTCTTTCGACATACTAGTAGGTGGTGTACTGGTAGTTTGTGTACTAGTAGGTTGTGTACCAGTAGCCTGTGTGCTAATAGACGGTGTACCAGTAGGCTATGTACCAGGATCCACAACGATCCATTGTTCTTTGTCTACAAGAAGGTCCTCCATCTTCAGCTTCCATAGCTCAAAGTTTTTACCATTGAACTTCTCTATCTCGATTCTAGATGAGCTCGCCATTCCACTTTCTATACTCGAATCTCCACTGTAAAAGCTCCCACTAAACCCAGGTATATCACAGACCCAAGACAAACTTGATCTATCAAGACCGAGCCAAACCCTCAACAACAAAGGCGTCCCTCTGAAGCAAAAAACGAGCTCTGATACAACATGTAAGTTTTAAACCTTTGAAGTAAAGCAATGCATATAGATTCTTAAGCAAAACATAATTTAATCAATGGCTCATACACAGAGTACACATAGATTTTATACCAGAAACCCTCAACCGGGAAAACCTTTCTTATATTCATTATATCGAATTTCACCATTCACTATACAATATATACAATTTTTTTAGGTATTTCGTAGATACCAAAATCCTAATCCCTAAAACCGGGATTATTTTTAGTAAACCACTAAAAATAGTAAAATCCGTTAAAAATAGCTAAAACCGCCCCAAAAAAATATTTCAGGGTGTTGCGCGTAACCAGGGGGGGGGCATACCTGCCCCCCCCTGGGACCCATCTAGGAAAGCGGCCGGCGCACATGACACAAACAAAGCACTACTATGAGGGATCGTCAAATGCAATTGTCATATTTGACGCGCCCACACACACACATGCAAAGAATATAACACATACCCAACATATAGGATTTCTCTTCTTCTTGTGTTTCATTCTGATAACTATTTTGTAGTTGAAGCCATAATTCTTTAGCAGATTTGTAGTGCTTCATCTTTTCTTTGACTTGGTCTGACAATCCATCATGGATTGCTTTTAAGGTTACTGAATTGTTTCTCCTTGCTTCCTTTGCAGATTTGGTCTTTGTCTTTGAAGTAGTTAAGTGCCAGGGCTTACTTACTACTGAATCCCAAACTCCAGATCCTCTTGACTTTAGATATATTTTCATATTTTCCCTCTATGAAGAATAATCTGTTCCATCAAATAAGGGAGCTTCATTTGTGCAGATAACGATTTGTCCACCCATTTATTTTGAATCTACCTTCAGTGTTTAAACTGTGCTGAAGGAACCTTGCTCTGATACCAATTGTTGAAATGGATACTTGACACTGAGAGGGGGTGGGTGGGTGAATCATTGTAAAAAAACTTTGGACAATTTTCCACTTTTCACAAATCAACTGAACAACAAATATTTATTTCATTTTCTCAATCAATATATATAAAATAATGAATACTTTATTTATTTATTTAACTTGAATGAACGAATAAGATCAATCTTTGAATTTCATCTTCAAACAATTAAGAGAGACCTAGCTCTGATCTAGGTGGATATCGGTGGCCACCCACCTATTCCACTGGCTCGAAAAACAGTTTTCCACCTTTGCAGTTTTTCGAGTTCCAAACTTCTGGGGACGTTTTGAGGCCCTAAACAACATTTTTTGGGGATTTGGGGCCTAGGTGACTACTTGAGGCACTTACTTGGGCCAGTAGAATTTTCTTCTTCTTAGTTATACCTTTCCAGTAGGCCATTGTGCACCTTGAACAGAGATCATATGCAAAAGTTACGACCCCGTGAATTTGATGTACTATCTTACCCAAACTGGGCCCACATGACTTTTGGCGCTTCATCTCATAGGGTTAGGTTTTTGGATGTCTAGTATTTTTTACATTCCCGTTTATTGTAAAAAGTCCTTCAGAGCCTCATTGTAACCATCTTCTTGCAAATGAGTGCAGTCATCACATCTCTTCTCAGAGATAAGCTGCCACCATTCCAACAAGCGTGTTTTCCACTGCATTTTACAGTTTCAACTTATTTCCTTATTGAATAGAAAACCAGTTTTACTGTATCTCTGTTATTATGTGTTAAGCATCTTTTAACAATCTGTATTCATTTCGTTTTTCTCATAAAATCCAGATCAGTGGTATCAAAGCGGTCTTCTCCTTGTCGTCTTAAGGCCTGTCCCCAATGAGGCCAGGGTACAAAGAATTGGGTCTCGAGCTTCTTTCTCTTGAGGACTGTTATCGCACAGTTTGTAGCAAGGATAAAAGGCTTGAGGTTTGAAGGTCAAACTAGCATAACATGAACCAATCCCACCCAATGTCACCACAATGGGATGGTTCTTTCTATTTAGGGTGGTAAGGCCCAGGGGAGACGTCCTCAGTGACCTAGGGTTATGAGAAGGCAAAGGATTACAAGATAAAGTAGTTATTCCCCCCTCACAAGTCACCACCGAGCAGATACATCGGCCAAAGGCCAATGATAAAGTAAAACCCGCCAAAGAGATACACATGCTTGAGACAAAGCAACAGTAAATTGATATACGCAAGCTTTGATCAATGGGTTAGTACTTCATGTAAATTAATGACTATCTGATAAACTTATAAGCAATTTGACAATAAATATTGACGAAGTGAATGTTTATAAATAGCAATGAAAATTATGTCACTTCACCAATAAATGCTGGAACAGTATGGAATTCAATGTAATAAATCAACACTTCATTCAATTTATGCCTTTAATCACCATTCAATTGCTTATAAAGTAAAACGTGTGTTGCACCAATGATATTTTGGCTAAAGATGACGACAACATATAGGGTTAGAAGGTTAGTTTAGGCTAGGGTTAGTGAAGTTAGGGTTTTGTTTCAAGAGTTTGAGAGTAGTTTTGATCAGGTTCACTTCAACGCAATAGGTCTATAGATAAGTTCCTCAGGGTTAAATGAAGTCAATAGTGAAGGACACAAGAGCTAAAGAAGGGAAAAGTCAATACGACTAAGGACTAGAGGGAGAAGCTTTGAGGTGTTGCTAAGGCAAGGCGTCAAATTCAAAACCCTAGAGGAGGGAGGCTCACTTCGGTGTAGGTGAACTAGGCCTTGGTGCTCTTTCCTCCTTCCTTAACTCAATGGCAAAAAATGGCTAGCTGAAAGATAACATAAACTAAGACAAGAGGGTTTGATGAAGCAAAGTGTTGTTGTAGCAAGGCTGTACCAGCAAACCCTAGAAAAATTGGCCTCAAAGTGTAGAAACCCTAGGCTTCAAGGCGTCTCCTTCTTCTTAGATTGTAAAAGGTACAACTAGCAAAGGTGAAGAGAGAAAGAGAGTGTAGGTACGGTTAGGCTCTCTCCTTCAATCAATGGCTGAAAATTTCTTTCAATGGGGACATGAGACAAGGACCTGCTTGTGTTCCTATCACCTAGGGTTTTGTTCAGCAAAATCATAAACATATGCAAGAAATGAAACTACAACCATTCATTCAAGAACTTTTGCAGAAAAATACTTACATATCACCAAGAAATATCATTGCAAACCCTAGTTGTAACACCTTCCATAAAGAGAAATGCCAAAACATTCCAAGATAATCCTCCTTCAACAAGTGTGCATCACTAAATCAGCCAATAACTCAAGAAAGGGCTCAAATTTTAGACCTCCTTATGGAGTGAGTAAGTTTTGATGATAAAATGAAGGTAAAAATCCCTCATTTATACGGTACCATGACCTAATTTTACATTTTAGGTGATGTAAAAGGCCGATAAGGCCAAAATACCAAATCATACTGTTTTTACATTAAAATGTGAAATCTAAACCCTAGTCAAGCTGAAAAGAGAATAAAATCCCCTCTAAGGGGGATGTTAGCCCCTTCTAGGGCAAACAAAGCATCATGTAGAAAAATGTTAGCCCTCCTTGGGCTTCTACAACCTGCCACAAGTGCCACTGCTGCCCAGTCTGCCTCCCAAGACGTCCAATAGGTTGGATGACGTCATGGTCATCAAGGGTGACGTCCCAGGCCTTCCAAGGCCAATGTTCCACTGAAAAGGGCTCAACCCCCCCAGGTCAAGTTGTGTTGGGGTGCCTCTGGTGGAACTTCCTCTTCTTCTCCAAAGCAAAGCTCTTGCTCCATCTCTATCCTGTCTCTGCCCCCTGATGGGGTCTCAACATCCACCTGATGGGCTCTTCATCCCCATGGAGGTCCGAACTGATCATCTCCCAATGTGTACCGGTCCAAAATGATACATGTCTGTCAGGCATGGTCCTGCACATCAAAAGTTACGCCCTCCATGGGCTCATTAGTCACAGGGATCATAGCAATGTCAATCACATCTCATCATCAATATTATTAAACATGTGCATAAAATCCCTAACACATCAGTTAACAGCTCAAAGACATTACACAAGCCTACAATACAAGTCTGGAGAAAAGGACAAGGCGTCCTATTGGGCTAGTGTCCACAGAAGAAGGAAAGTTCCCAGAAGAGACCTCATCCAAGCCATGTAAGTGGGTGATGTGGTCGGGAGATTTCAAAACAATTGGGTGCAGTGTGCGCTAAGGATGCAAAAATGTTACCTATGGGTGCCTTTGTAGAAGGTGAGTTGTACCTGTCATGGATGCACTTTTTCCAAGCCCATTCTTGCCTTTTATTCTTCATTCTTTTATTCTTTTATCTTTTATTGCTTTTTGTTCAAGATCTAATTAGGGGACATTGCCCTAGCGTGGTGACCAATGGTGACAGCGTTACCCACAAGCATATTCACAGAAATGAGAAGGCTAGCTCGTGATGAGAATCCCTTTCCCTTGGCCATGCAACCAAGAGTCATTGCCCTGGTGTGGTGACCAACTAATGGCAATTTCATACTGTTAGATACCCATGGACCTAATAGGTTGGCTCGTGATGAGACCCCCTATCCTTTGGTTAGGCGTTGTTTTATTATTTTTCTGGGTCCCTCTTGTTTCTTGCTGAGAAGATTTTTATTGCTTTCTCGGGGATCCCTGGGCGAAGCATCTCGAGATTTTATTTTTAGGCTTTTATATTTTACCAACTTGCTTTTACCTTTTGGGCCTTTAGCCCCTTCTTCCCACGAGATAAGGTGCAATACTGAAAATAGGTCAACTTAATGTCTAGACAAGTGGAATGGGGTAGGTGAGCGGGAAACAAGATGGAAAAGTGGTACTATGATGCGAGCGGACGATGGCTCTCATAAATCCCTCCCAGTGGCAAACCAAAACCTACAGACACATGCTTGCTAGGGCACCCTATCAATCCCCCTAAACATGGTCAAGTGGGCAAGTGTAAGATCCAAGCAGTTGTTAGAAATAAAAGGAATTAGATGCATACATTCAATGGTTTTGATGATCAAAGTGACACATACCATCATACCTGGACTAATTACCTGGTGGAGCAAGAACCTTCTCTGACACAGGACCAAGCCAATGGTGGTGGATGCTGCTGCTGTTGACAATATAAAGATGTTGGAAGAAAGAAAATGTGGGTCCTCCAGGGCCATGCTAAAGTCAATCTTGCTCTCGGTACTCCATGTCTACGACATGTGGGCCTCGAGACATGATCTCTTAGTTATCCCTGAAAGTGGGGGATAACAAGGACAAAAAATATTGCACGCCTAAGTGACCTCTTATGGCTGGAGAAAAGAAAGATGACGGGACATGGGATCCTTTCAAAATTTTGCTTGAGGAAGCCCCCACACAATAGAGGAACGAGATGATGGATAGTTTCGCGCAAATCCTTCGACGACTACTAATAGGCGATGCATCTTCCTCGAGCGGAGGCGTTGCCCCCTTCAAGGTACAAATCAACTTCAATATTCCTATATTTGAAGGTCAGATAGACGCAGATGTAGTAGACAAGTGGTTGAATCTACTAGAAGGGTATTTTTCTGTCCAAAACTTTTCAAATAGAGAAAAGATTACTTTTCCACTCCTCAAAGTCATTCCCTGTGTCAAAGATTGGTGGGGAACTTTCTGTGAGCAAAAGGAAACAGAGGAACCCTCATTATTTACAGTTGCAACCACCTAGGAATCCTTCGGGGATGTTATTAAGGAACAATACTACCTTGTCAGAAGTTATTATGACTTATATACCAAATGGACCACATTGCAACAAGAAAGACACCAAGCAGTCCCAAAGTTCACAAATATCTTTCGTACCTTGTGCACCAAGTTGGGTATCAAAGATTCAGAGCAACATCTGGTTCTCAATTATTACAGTGCCCTGCATATATACATCCAAATCGATATGGAATTTTTCGACATCTCATCCTTGGGCGTGACCTATCGATATGTCGTCAAAACTGAGTAGAAGCTCAAACAAAAGACGCGACAATTTGGGCCTGGGAACCCCTCACAACAAAATCCAGGAAAGGGCGGCCCCAACCCACAGAACAAAGGACAGAGGAAATATGGATAATATCAGGACAACCAGTCCAAGCCGCAATCAAATAAGGACACCAGAAAGACAAAGAAAGATACCGGGAAGTGGTGCGACTACCATAAGAGCCCTTGGCATAATACTGATGAGTTCTGCTCAAAGCAGTCACTGGTGGCCAAAGTGAAAGCCTCTAAATCAGATGTGGGTTCTGACTATGAGTCAGAACCAGAAAGGGGAAGACGAATTATTGATGCAGAACCCAGTGCCACCGTTGCTACCACCAAGCTCCAGCCTGGTGAACCAGACGAGCCAGAAGAAGGAGAGTGCCTCTTCCATTCACAGATGTAGGTAAAGGGCACCCCGCTGCACTTCATCATTGATAGTGGTATCCAGAAGAACCTCATCTCAACATAGGTCGTCAAGCGGTTGGCCCTATCGACAATGCAGCACCCCCAACCCTACACCATTGAATGGCTCCGCTAAGGAAGCAATCTTCGGGTCAACCAACAATGTCGACTGCCGTACGACATCAAGCCCTTCAAAGATGAGGTATTATGTGATGTTGTTCCTCTCGAAGTTTGTAATGTTCTTTTGGGGCAACCTTATTTATGGAAACGTCATGCAGTATATGAGTCTAGGCCTCGTAGTGTTATTATTACTTTGAACAGGAAATTGTACAGGATACCCAAGGCAGTCCCTCCTAGTGTTATTTCCTTGATCTCTGCCAAGCAATGTAGGAAGGTCATCTCTCAGACTAGGAAATTTGTCTTCTTCGTGATTCTCTCTTAGAGTGAGCAAAAGATCATAGCCACATCCAGGGCCTCCACGAATGATATCTCCACACAACAGAAGTAAGTGGATAACGTCGTGGAAGAATACTCAAATATCTTCTCCTCTCCTACCGGGGTACCTCTGCACTGCTAGGTCAAGTATCCCATCAATTTGACCCCAGGCGTGTCGCTACCCAATGGTCCAGTTTACCACTGCTCTCTGTTAGAAAACGGGGAGATCAAGAGGAAGATCCAAGAACTACTCCAAAAGGGGCACATCCATCCCAACTCATCTCCTTGTGGGAGCCCAATCATGCTGGTGTAGAAGAAAGACAGGACCCGATGACTCTGCATTGATTACCGGGCCCTGAATAAATTCACAGTCCAAAACTGATACCCGATTCCCCGAATTGATGACTTCCTTGATAAACTCAGAGGGGCTAAATACTTCAATAAGATTGATCTGAAGTATGGATACCACCAGGTCCCAATAAAACAAAGAGATGTATGGAAAACTGCCTGTAAGCCAAAAGAAGGTCTTTTTGAATGGTTTGTCATGCCCTTTGGGTTGACAAATATTCCAACAACTTTTATGAGGATGATGGATGATATCCTACGACCTTTCACTAATAATTTTGTAGTGGTGTATCTGGATGACATCCTCATCTACAGTAAGACTTGGGCTGAACACTTGCAACACATTCAACAGGTTCGGCATACCCTATGGCAACAAAAACTATATGCAAAGTTGAAAAAATGCTCCTTCGGCATGGACATGGTCCATTACTTAGGCTACATCGTTTGTAAACATGGTGTGCATGTGGATCCATCCAAGATCCAGGTCACCCATGACTGGCCAGCCCCAACGACACTCACTGAGCTTCAAAGCTTCTTGGGCCTCACCAATTTCTATCGCAGGTTCGTGTTGGGATTCTCTCACATCACATGGGCCCTCAACCAAGTAACTAGGGGTGGTAGTAAGGAAAAATTTGTGTGGGGCCTTTCCCAACAACAAGCCTTCGATGAATTGAAGAATTGTTTGTGCTCATCCTCAGTACTTTCATTACCGGACCTGCAACATCCCTTTGAGATCGAGACAGATGCTTTAGACTATGTCGTGGGCGATGTTCTCACTCAACACGACCACCTCATGGCATATCATAATGAGACACTTTCAGATGTTGTCTGTAAGTACCCTAATTACGACAAAGAAATGTACTCCATTGTGCAAGCCTGCCACCAATGGAGACATTACATTCTTGGGAAGGAGACAATCATCCACACCGATCACAAGCCACTATAGTTCATGCAGATCCAAGGCAAGTTGCAGAATGATCGCCATCATAAGTGGTCAATATATTTGCAACAGTTCCACCTCAACATCAATTATAAAACATGAAGTACCAACCGAGTTGTTGACTACCTCAGCCGACCTCTAGTCACGACACTCACCACGGTGCTAGAATCTTGTGGCCACGAGACCTCCGGATGGCCCCACCTCTATGAGATAGACCTTGAATTCTCCACCACCTACCAAATGTTGGGCTCCAACTCAGTGGTCGCTAATTTCCATCTTCAGGACGGGTTGTTGTGTCATCTGAGCCATCTCTGTGTTCCATCAAGTGAGCGTGCGAAGCTGATTTGGGAAGCTCACTACAGTCGAGTGGCAGGACACTTTGGCGTCGAAAAGATAGTGGCAGTGCTGCAAAAACATTTCTACTGGCCGAAACTTCGACAAGATGTTAGTAAGTATATCAGGTCTTGCACTGCCTACGTTATTACCAAACCAACCAGTAAGAAATAGGGCCTGTACACCTCTCTAACTATTCCTAAAAGGTTATGGGAATCCATCTGAATGGACTACATGTCGGGCCTCCCGTCCACCAAGAGGGGAAATGACTATTTTTTTGTGGTTGTTGATCACTTTTTCAAGATGGCAATTCTAGCCGCCTGCAAAAAGAACATCACAACAAAAGCCACTGCCAAGCTCTTATTTGAACGAGTATGAGTACATTTTGGGATCCCCAAAACCATTATCTCAAACCATGACAGTCGGTTCCTCAGCTCATTCTAGTCGAGCCTCTGGTCACTGTTGGATACCAAGCTCACCAAATCCACTGCCTTCCACCCGCAGACATATGGCCAAACTGAGGTCGTCAATTGGATGGTCGTACATATCCCATGCATGTACAATTCAAAACACCCCCCGCACATGGGATGAGAGTCTTTCGTATATCCAACATAGCTACAACCTAGCCCTACATAGCTCAACTGGCCACAACCCCTTTCATGCGGGGTTGGGATTCCAACCATTGGGTCCCATGGATGTTGCACTACCCCTGGAGACCACTTCGGCTGACTCGTCCCCTGTCCCACCAGAAGCTGACAAAGCCACCCAATTCATTGAGCGAATCCAACACATCTGCCAATAGGTTCAGGATATTCTACAAAACTCTAATGCCAAGTACAAACAGTGCCATTATCAACATCAGGTGCCAGGTAAGTTTCAAGTGGTAGACAAAGTTTGGTTGCATTTGTAGAAAGAACGCCTTACGGGGCCCCATCGGAAGCTTCTCCCACTTTGTTATGGGCCACACACCATCACTAAGGCTGTGGGTGACAACGCTTTTGAGCTCAACATTCTGCCCTTCCTTGGTCTGCATTCAGTCTTCAATGTGGCTCTCCTTCGGCCATATTTCCCACCATTATTGGACACCTTAGAGATAGCAGAGCAGTTGACACCAACAGAGCTCAACCCTGACTGCATGCAATAGGAATCCAATGATCATATTGTGGACACACAAATCAAGGGCACTCGACAACAAAGGATCCAACTTTATGGAGTCGTCAAAGTAGGGCAACTCCTGCACCAAGGCAAGTGGCTCACCAAAGGCCAAATTCAACAGAAATTTCCTCATCTGATGGGGGAAATCAACGCAATGAAGACCATTGCTTCCTAAAGAGGGAGGATTGATCTAGGTGGATATCAGTGGCCACCCACCTATTCCACTCGCTCGAAAAACAATTTTCCACCTTGGCAATTTTTCGAAAATTTTTCGAGTTCCAAACTTTCGGGGTTGTTTTGAGGCCCTAAATGACATTTTTTGGGGATTTGGGGCCTAGGTGAATATCGTAGATACTGACCTGGGCCAGTCGAAATTTTTTCTTCTCGGTTAGACCTTTTCAATGGGCTATCGTGCACCTAAAACGAAGATCGTATGCAAAAGTTACTACCCTGGGAAGTTGATGTACTAGCTTACCCAAACAGGGCCCACATGACTTTTGGCGCTTCATCTCCTAGGGTTAGGTTTTTGGATGTCTAGGTTTTTTGACATTCCTGTTTATTGTAAAAATTCCTCCAAAGCCTCATTGTAACCATATTCTTACAAATGAGCGCAATTGTCACATCTCTTCTCAAAGATAAGCCGCCACCATTCCAACAAGCTTGTTTTCCGCTGCATTTTACAATTTCAACTTATTTCCTTATTGAATAGAAAACCAACTTTATTGTATCTCTGTTATTTTGTGTTAAGCATCTTTTAATAATCTGTATTCATTTCATTCTTCTCATTAAATCCGGATAAAACTCTCTGTTACAAGACCCAACTTGTAGTTCTCATATCTAATTGAGAAATGAGGAATCCAATCCTCATAACAAGTACCAGCTTGTTGATCTCAAATCCAACTGAGATGTGAGGAATCCAATCCTCATACAAGACCCAACTTGTAAACATGCACCAACCTCATAGAATGAACCTTCATTCAATATATTATATATAAATATATATACTTCAACAAATTCAACTACACTTCTTCTCACCATTCCTTCTTGTTTATATAGTCTTCCAACTGGTGTGAATTTGAATCATTGTGTCTTTTGATATTTGAACCATTGTACCTTTTCATTTAAATGATAATATTAATGTTTAATTAATATCATTTTTCCTTTTATCCTTTATTCATAATGCTCATGAATTAACTCTCTTTTAATCATGATTGTGTGTTGGTTCTTTTGTCTTCATGAGTTGATCACAGACATGGATCGACTCATTATATTGTACTCATTCTTCTGTTGTGTTCTCAGTTAACCAACATATCATATTTTATCTTTTATCAATTCTCTGTATTATTCTAGTGTTAACTCTCCGTCAAATTAAATCTTTATGAGGCGCTTCCTTCAAACCATTTACATATGACCATATGTGCAAAACCACGGGCTCATTGATTTAAGCACTACCTCTTCTTTTTCCCTTTGTTTCTTTATTCCATACGACCGCAGGTGGTGACTAGGTGCTAGGCCAAGTGAGTGAATGATCACTTATCAAAATCAATGGTCATGTTTTAATCTCCCGATGAGATGGACGACTGTCGGTACTTCAGGACTTCATCCTTCGTGACTTCCAGCCTCTTTACAAATCTCCCGAATAAAATATGTCTGTCCATAATATTCAACGGTTGAGAAGGTTCTCTGAAGTAGATCAACGGTTAGCGTCACTTCATAGTTTACGCTTATTCTATCCTTCCACTGTGCTCGATCAACAGTCGATAACGCTCCCGAATTAGATCAATGGTTAGCATTAACTTCGACCTTCGACACTTCGGGTGATTTCTCCTTCCCAATCTTCTGG
The DNA here is from genome assembly GCA_009831015.1 of Picea engelmannii. Taxonomy (NCBI): domain Eukaryota; kingdom Viridiplantae; phylum Streptophyta; class Pinopsida; order Pinales; family Pinaceae; genus Picea; species Picea engelmannii. The sequence goes on along the minus strand of ML785030.1, from coordinate 1,220,264 downwards.
AGTTCATTTCGCCGAAGTAGATCGAACGGTTGTAGTTTATTTGCACGATGAACGGTTCTCGTTCATTTTGGAACTTCGGGACTTCAAGTATTTTCTGGTTGTGAAACTCCCAAAGTGACGTAACTTGTTGACGTGGCACTGACTGAGTGGCTACCACATGTCACTTAGATTCATGACTTGCACACTCTTGAAATGCCAACTGCAGTTTAACACTTGTGATCATCTGATTGCGCCACATGTCCTTATTGACGTGGATCTCCTCATGTGGCACATGTTCCTCTCCTAGATCTAACAGTTGTCCTAACTCCTGAAATGTATCTCAGATCGACGACTGAGAGTGACTTCGGAACTTCGGCCTTCAGGTGAACTCATATGTTCTGAATCCTTTTTCTCTGAAGTGGTCAGTGCCGAAGATGACCAATATTCTAATGCAACGACCATCATGTCTTGTACATATCTGATGGTCCTCATTTACTTCGGGACTTCGGGGCTCTGGCCTTCATCTTTTCTTATCCTATCCTTCCACTTTATATAGATCGGACGGTCAATATGACGCCTGAAATATTTCTCAGATCGGATGACTCATGTCCTCTTCGGAACATTTGTGGCTTACACTGTCCTTCTACTTTACTCAATCCAATGGTCGGTATATTATCTTCAGGACTTCGATATTTCTTACTTCTCGTTTTACCCAAAGTGTAACCTCCTCACAACTTTTAACCTGAAATGAATGTTGTTCGTTGATCGTGATATTAGATCGATGGCTCGATTTGTCTGCGATGCTGCTTTGCCTTGGTTTAAATCCAACGACTCTTTTTTTTCCCAAAAAGTTTCCTACGATTGGATGGAACATGTTTACTTCGAAACTTCGGCTTCGGCTAAAATTCCTTCATGCACACTTCCTTTGGTCGATTTTACCCGAAGTGGTCAAAGCTGGGTTGACCATGCTTATGTCACTTCCATAATCTATGGTTCACAACTTAATCTATCCTTCCAATCAACTTGATCGAGCGATTAATGTGGATATCAGAACCATAACTTGTGCGTGGTTTAGTCCGTCACCCAAACCTCGCAATTTGAAGTTGTGGATTATTGGTTGATCAACCACAGTTGTCGATCTTTGAGTGGATGAGATCTGACAGTCAAGACTAATTGTGGGCTTGGAAATAACATGTAATTTAATTCTCCCTTTGGGCTCCACAATCAATCCCTGCCCTTGATCTGGCGCTTGCATATCCAACGGTCATGACTTGATCCGATTGTTGACTAGTCCTCCAACGGTCCTTCTCTTGTAATTTGATGGTCTAGGTTAATTTCGGGATTGGAAATAACACATTTAATTATCCCTTCACGCTCCGCAATCAATCCCTTCCATTGATCTGATGCTTGCATAACCAACGGTCACGACTTAATTTGATCATGTTTCTGCAATGCACTTTTCCTTCTGAGCTTTGATCTCTACATGTTGTTTGACATTTTTATTCTCTGTTAACTGTTATACTGTTGACATCAATGACAACATATCAATGACAATATGTCCAACAGGCTCCATGTGGAAATGATTGTACCTTACCTCATGGGCAGAAGAGGCTAAAGGCCCAGGGGGCAATGTAGCTGGCAAAAGTTAAGAGATGAATTTAAACCTTCGAGATGCTTCACCCAAGGATCCCTGAGAAAGTACTGAAACGATTCTCAACAAGAAAAGGGGACTCACATATGAATAAAACACTCAAGGCATTTGTTGGTGGATATGAGGCCTCATCATGAACCGACCTATCATGACCATGAACATGTAGCGGTATGACACTACCACCCAACTGGTCACCAAGCCAGGGTAGTGGCTCTTGGTTGCATGGCCAAGAGAAAGGGGGTCTCATCACGAGCCAACCTTCTCATTTCTGTGAAATGTTTGTGGGTGACACTGCCTCTAGCTTGTCACCAAGCCATGGTGGTGGCCATCAACTGTTTCCTTGCAGCAGGAAGAAAGAAAGATAAAATAAGAAAGCACAGATAAAAATAAATGGCAATTAGTGGGATTGGAAACATTTTCATCCATGACAAGGTGCAACTCACCCTCAACAAAGGCACCCATAGGTGAGTGTTAAATTTCCCTGCTATCACATGCACCCAATGCCCAAAGTTTTTCCCCTCACCACCTCATATTTTTGCATGATTTGGATCGAGATACACTGGGGAAATGACCTTGAATTAAGGGAGACTGGCCCAATAGGACACCCTGAGACCATTCCAAACCCTAGAATTGTCATGTTGCATAACGTTTTGAGCATTTGTTTGGGTTTAGGGGGGTTTAGTGTACATGTTTGGGCGTTTTAATTAATAGTTGTGAATTGCATATTATGATACTTGTGACTTATGGATCCCTAGACGACGTACTTGTTGTCTTTTAAGGACCTTGTTCGGTGAAAAGGTACATGGAGAGATGACTAGCTCGAACCTCCATGAGTGCTCAAAGCCCATTTGATGGATGTTGAGACCCCAGCCAGTGGGAAGGATGAATATGAAGGGGTTCTGCCAAAAAAGAACATTTCCTTTGGAGGAACTTTGGTGGACCTAGACCCATACGGTTGTTCCTTTCCCACTTGAACGATGGCCTTTGGAAGCCTTAGACGTCACCCATACGACCCTGTATGTTTCTAAATGCAGTGGTTGTCAACTTGGGGGCAATCTCGAGTTTATTGGCACATGTGGGTAGGGTTTTGGCCTTTGGAGGCCCAACGTTTCACTCCCTAAGTCCAACATTCCATGACAAAGGTCAAATGTCACCCAAGAAGGGCATTACATCAGCCCTAGGAGGGTCTTTACATGCAAATTTATTTTATTTTCTCCATAATTTAATTTTGTAAGAAACTAGCAAGGTCAACCCTGCTATTTTGACCTAAAATAATTAAAGGTCAAATTTTGGTATAAATAAACATAAAGTGACATTTATTTTATCATAACTCTCACTTGGGAGAGTGGAGGTTTGTAGTTTTCGCCCTACTAAGGGTTATTGGCTGAAATAAGGAGGGCGCTACTCTTTTAAGGCTTGTTTTTGGCACTTGGACAAATTTTATAAAGTTTTGCGGTAATCTTGCATGGTTTTACATGATTATTGTTGGTGCAAGTAAGTAGATTTTTACTTTGTCATTGTAAATGGTTACGGTAATGGTTTGCTTGCTCATACAAGATTATGAAATTGCATGTTTTAATTAATGTTTGAAGTAAGAAACTTAAAGTGATAACTTTCTTGCTTTTCATTTGCCTAGCTTTATTGAATTGATCTAGTAACTAGCGAAACCCTAGGGCCCTAAAGTGCTAGCTCTCTATAGGTTTATACTTAGTTATTGTGCAAAGTACTTTTCATCCATAGAATCCAAGAAGAAGGAGGTTCTAGGGCCTAGAAGTCCGTACACCATAGCTTCCTCACTTCTTGAGGTCAAACCTAGGAGGACTTAAGGTGGTACTCCTCCTAGGTCTTTCTCCCTCTTGGATTATGCATAGAATCGCTTGTTAGCAGCCTTGAAGAAAGTTTCCTACTTGACTCCACTACGCTTAGAAAGGCAATAGTCAAACCCCACTATTTGAAAAGTATCTTCAAACTCAAACTCTAAACCGTTTCCTACTTGATTACCCTATTAAATTTAACTAGTTAAATAACCTAGCTTAGATATACTAACAACCACTTACTCACTCCGGATAATTCGTTGTTACAACCTTTGTTTGCAGTCTATATCAGCCTACCAACCACGTTACAACAACCCATAATTTGTACAAGGCAAGTTACTATCAATATATGCTAAAGTGTTTGTTCAATTGCCTTAGCAGAGTACATTTCTAAAGCTTGTTTATTGTTGTCATTACTTCTATTTTATTGATGTTACATTTAACTTAGATAGTCTGTTTAAATCCAATTGATGGTTGATATATTTAGAGAACTCACATTATCTGCACAATTGCGTTCTTGTTGATACAAATTGCAGTCATTGTCATTTACTTATCATTATCATCTACTTGTCATTTGTTGCATACATAGACAACCAACATTTATTCACAAGTTTACTCTCTTGTTGAAGCATCATTATCATTTGTTATTGCATTTAACACTTGTTGTTGTATTGGTAAGGGGCAGATACACTTTATCTTTATTTTGCTTCATCCTTCAAGACTTAAACTTGACTTGAGTGACCTAGAGAGAGGGGTAGTTTTCTTATCATTTCTTTCCCTTCATCAACCCACTAGGTTTAGGGATGTCTCCCTTGTAGAAGGTTCTTCCTCCTAAATAGAAAAGGGTATCCTGTCGGGGTGACAGTGACAAAATTACCCTCGTGTTACGCCAATCTCAGCCTACTTTCCTTTAGGCTTTGGGAAAGTAGAGATGGTGCGATAAAATTTTTGGCGTCGTTGTTAGGGAACAATGAGTCAATATTCCTCAACAACACTTTTTCGGTAAGCCTTTCCAAGATATGGGATCATGGCGCCCTGGGAACAAGTGTATCCGACTATTGATTTTGAAAATTTTCATGGATAACCACATTATTTTGATATAAAATGGTTAAACAACTCTCCAAGATTCGAAGGCCTCCCAATTACTCACATTATAGAATTCTTGAAATATATAAGTGAGATGGAATTTGGAGGGGAGGATGTTCTGGTAAAATTGTTCATACTTTCCCTGCCATCATTTTTGCAATATTGGATTAAGGTTTGTTGTGAAGATAAGGGTATATCATGTTTCGTAGACCTCATTAGTAGGTTTATTGAGTTTGTGAAACCACAATACCAAATATATGAAGATGCCCTTCAAAATATCACAATAGCCCTGGAGGACGAAGGATTCAACACTAAGATAGTGGAAGATCTCAAGGATGTGTACCATACTCAATACCAAGAACCCTATGATATAGAAGGAGAGATTTATGAAGAAGGTTGTCAACCCCTTGAAGAGGAGCAAGATTTTTCCCATGATTCAATAGAATGCAATAAAGAGTTGACTAAAGAGTGAGTTATGAGGAAGAAGCACTAATATCCGCTCCTCCATCCGATGAAGCTCTCCAAGATCCTATCTCTCCTGCACAAGATGAAGAGAATGAGGTGAATCATTTTCCTTTCCAGGTTTTTTTATGAAAGTTTGTTCTATGATTTAGAAGGTGAAGAAGTAAAGGAACCCTTGGAAGATCTAGGGTTGAAGGCAAAAACATGATTAAAGAGACGAGTCTTGGGGATGATGTATTGGATGTTATTCCATTTGATGAAGTTATCCAATCCTTTGACGCTCCTACACAACAAGAAGTGAACACGGTAAGTTATTTCACTTTCCAAGTTTTTGATGATGCATTATTTTATGATTTGGAAAGTGAAGAAGTATTAGAGGATCCCTTGGATGCATTAAATCCTTCATGTTATGATAAAGGTAGTGACACGGTTGATAATATTGATCAGTTCATACATGTTGGAAGATGTAATTGGGATGTGATTGGTTCTCATGAGGATCCCATTTATGATATGGGAGGATATCTTCAAATGTTTCCTTTACAACAATCATATGATGTTCCTAATAATTTTGACGTTTGGCAACAAGATGATGATATAATTACATAAGTTTTCCAAGCACCCAAGGATGACCCAGTGCAATGCTCTTCCGATGATTTCCGGTCATACCTTGAGGATTTTAATGAGTATTCCTTTGAGCACTTGGATTTATTGTATGAAGAATATTATCAACTGTTGTTGTGCTCAAATATTGATAAAGGTGAGGACATTGCTTGCTTGAAGCAGGATACTCGTCATGAGATTGTCCACCTCCCTCTGATTTATTTACCTCTTTATGTCAGTAAGGATGCAATTGGGGAACATGTCTCTTGTTTCAAGTTTTCTTTAGGACAAAACTTTCCATTTGAATTCAAGGGGAGGTTGAATGCCTTAAGAAGTTTATTATCTCAATCTTTCGACTTTCCTCTGAGAAGTTGTTAGTTGCCTTATAAGTTCTTGGTAATCCCTTCTTAGACCCCGAGCAATGATGACATCCAAGGTAGGTAATCCTCAAACTCTTTGAGCCATCCCTTTGAGTCCTTGACCTCTCACGATCCTTTTCTGAGATGGATTGATCACTTTTCTGGAAGGGTGACTTGGCATGATTTTGTCCCTCCCTCCCGCCTCCATGAGCTAGACTTTATGACTTCCTATGATATAATGCGTGCTCTAACTCATGTTTATTTTGTGCTTAACTTGTCATTGTTTTGTTTTATGAAGAAGCATAGAGGCAGGTGTTATGATCCATTACTAGCATGGTTGTACTGGTTGTATGCTTATACCTAGCATTTGACATGTAAGTATAGGTGAGGTAGAATAGGTAGGCACTTGCATCCATTGTACATACCATTTCATATCATGTTAGCATAGTTATAGTTGCATGTTTTTTATTATTTTGTCTCACTTGTATATATGTATGCTCATAATCATATGTTAGACTAGAGATGCTTTTATTTGTTTATTTTATCATATATGGACGAGGGGTGATATCACCACCCTAGGGATTACTAATGTCTTTTGTTGAGATTTCACATACACAGGTCATACCAGAGACTGTAAGGTTCTCATGTGCTCTACGGTGATCTCATGTCCCCAATTTGGAGCCAGATGTTATCCCCTAGACTAAGGATAATTAAGGAGATCATGTCTTGAGGCCCACAAGTCCTAGACATGGAGTGTCGAGAGTTGGATGACTTAAGCATGGTCCCGGAGGGCCCCTCTTTTCTTCAGTGCAATCCACATATCACCAGTGACAATATTCATCACACCGGCTTGGTCCTGAAATGGAAATGAGTCTTGCTCCATGAGCTAATAAGTCTAGGTATCATGGTATGTATCACTCTGATTTTTAAAACATTTAAACATGTTGCATTGAATATTTCTAGACTTCATAACATTTTCTTGACTTTATGCTCTTTGCCTTGTCCAAACCTAGGAGGGTCACATGGTGCCCTAGTAAGTTGGTTTCCTTTTAGGATAGGTAGTTACTTAGTGGATATCTCAAGATTCATCGCCCGTTCCCTCCATACTTACCATTTTCAATCTTTATCCAATCCACATTTTTGGGTTTTGGGGAAGGCTCTAATTAGAAAGGGTCGTACCTTACCTCATGGGAAGAAGGGGATAAATGCCCAGGGGGGAATGTAGCTGGCAAAAGTTAAGAGCCGAATTTAAACCTTCGAGATTCTTCACCCAGGGATCCTGACGAAAGCACTGAAACACTTTTCAGGAAGAAGAGGGGACCCACATATGAATAAAACACTCAAGGCATTTATTAGTGGATATGAGGTCTCATCATGAGCTGACCTATCATGAACATGTAGCGATATGACACTACCACCCAACAGGTCACCAAGCCAGGGTAGTGGCTCTTTATTGCATGGCCAATAGAAAGGGGGTCTCGTCACGATCCAACCTTCTCATTTTCGTGAAATGTTTGTGGGTGACACTTCCACTAGCAAGTCACCAAGCCATGACGGTGGCCATCAACTCTTTCCCTACAACAGGAAGAAATAAAGCTAAAAGAAGAAACCACAGATAAAAATAAATGGCAATCAGTGTTCTTGGAAACATTTGCATCCATGACAAGGTGCAACTCACCCTCAACAAAGGCACCCATAGGTGAGTGTTAAATTTCCTTGTTATCACATGCACCCCATGCCCAAAGTTTTTCCCCTCACCACCTCATATGTTTGCATGATTTGGATCAATCTCCACTGGGAAAATGACCTTCACTTAAGGGAGACTGGCCCAATAGGACACCTTGAGACCATTACAAACCCTAGGCTTGTCAAGTTGCATAACATTTTGAGCATTTGTTTGGGTTTAGAGGTTTTTAATGCACATGTTTGGGCGTTTTAATTATTAGATGTGATTTACGTATTATGATGCCTGTGACTTATGGATCTCTGGAGGGTGTACTTGTTGTCTTTGGAATACCTTACCCAGTGAACAGGTACATGGAGAGATGACTAGCTTGGACCTCCATGAGCGCTCAAAGCCCATATGATGGATGTTGAGACCCCAGCCAGGGGGCAGGATGAAGATGAAGGGATTTGAATAAGAAGAAGGACATTTCCTTTGGAGGCACTTTGGTGGACCTAGACCCAGGCGACTATGCCTTTCCCGCTTGAACGCTGGCATTTGGAGGCCTTGGACATCACCCATACAACCCTGGATGTTTCTACATGTAGTCGTTGTCACCTTGGGGGTAATCCCGAGGTTATTGGCACGTGTGGGCAGGATTTTTTCTTTTGGAGGCCCAACGTTTCACTCCACGAGCCCAACATTCCATGACAGAGGTCCAATGTCACCCTAGAAGAGCATGACGTCACCCCTAGGAGGGTCTTTACATGCAAATTTATTTTATTTTCTCCAGAATTTAATTCTGTAAGAAACTGGCGAGGTCAGCCATGATATTTTAACGTAAAATAATTAAAGGTCAAATTTTGGTATAAATTAACATAAAGTGACATTTATTTTATCATAACTCTCACCTGGGAGAGTGGAGGTCTGAAATTTTCGCCCTAATTAGGGTTATTGGCTGAAATAAGGAGGGCACTACTCTTTTAAGGCTTGTTTTTGGCACTTAGACAAATTTTATAAAGTTTTGAGGCAATCTTGCATGGTTTTACATGATTATTCTTGGTGCAAGTAAGTAGATTTTTACTTTGTCATTGTAAATGGTTATGGTAATGGTTTGCTTGCTCATACAAGATTATGAAATTGCATGTTTAAATTAATGTTTGAAGTACGAAACTTAAAGTGCTAATTTTCTTGCTTTTCATTTGCCTAGCTTTATTGAATTGATCTAGTAACTAGTGAAACCCTAGAGCCCTAAAGTGCTAACTCTCTATAGGTTTATAACTAGTTATTGTGCAAAGTACTTTTCATCCATAAAATCGAAGAAGAAGGAGGTTTTAGGTCCCAGAAGTGCCTACACCCTAGCTTCCTCACTTCTCGAGGTCAAACCTAGGGGGACTTAAGGTGCTACTCCTCTTAGGTCTTTCTCCCTCTTGGATTATGCATAAAATCACTTGTTAGCAGCCTTGAAGGAAGCCTCCTACTTGAATCCACTACCCTTAGAAAGGCACTAGTCAAACCTCACTATTTGCAAAGTATCCTCAAACTCAAACTCCAAACCATTTCCTACTTGATTACCCTATTAACTTTAACTAGTTAACTAACTTAGCTTAGATATACTAAAAACCACTTAATTATTGCTGATAATTCACTGTTACAACCATTGTTTGCAGTCTATATTAGCATACCAACCACCTTAGAACAACCCAAAATTTGTACAAGGCAAGTTACTATCAATAGATGCTCAAGTGTTTGTTCAATTGCCTTAGCAGAGTACATTTCTAAAGCTTGTTTATTGCTGTCATTAGTTCTATTTTATTGTTGTTACATTTAACTTAGACAACCTACTTAAATCCAATTGTTGGTTGATATGTTTAGAGAAATCACATAAGACAAATTATTATCATTGATGCTTTAAATGCTTGTTCACATTGTCTGCACAAGTGCGTTCTTGTTGATACAAATTGCAGTCGTTATCATTTACTTATTGCTATCATCTACTTGTCATTTGTTGCATACATAGACAACCAACATTTATTCACAAGTTTACTATCTTGTTGAAGCATCATTATCATTTGTTATTGCATTTAATACTTGTTGTTGTATTGGTACGGGGCAAGTACACTTTATCTTTCTTTTGCTTCATCCTTTAAGAATTAAACCTGACTCGAGTTACCTAGAGAGAGGGGTAGTTTTCTTATCATTTATTTCCCTTCATCAACCCACTAGGTCTAGGTATGTCTCCCTTGGAGAAGGTTTTCCCTCCTAAATAGAAAAGGGTATCCTGTTAGGGTGACAGTGACATCATTAGCCTCGTGTTATGCCAATCTCGGCCTACTTTCCTTAGGCGTTGGGAAAGTACAAATTGTGCGATAACATTTTTGGTGTCGTTGCGGGGAACACTGAGTTAATATTCCTTAACAACACTTTTTCAGTAAGCCTTTCCCTCAAAGCCTTCATCTTATGAAGCTTACCTGGTGACTCCATTGAGGGTGATTCCTTCACTCCCTTTGATAACCCTTAAGAGGATATTTGGTGACTCCACTAACCTTTTCCAAGGTGTCACCTTACTCTCAACTTTGTGATATTCCCAAGATATGGGATCATGGCACCTTGGGAACAAGTGTATCCGACTATTGATTTTGAAAGTTTTCAAGGATAACCACATTATTTTGATATAAAATGGTTAAACAACTCTCCAAGATTCAGAGGCCTCCCAATTACTCACATTGTAGAATTCTTGAAGTTTATAAGTAATATAGAATTTGCAGAGAAGGATGTTCTGGTAAAATTTTCCATACTTTCCCTGCCATTCTTTTTGCAAGATTGGATTAAGGGTTGTTGCGAAGATAAGGGTATATCATCTTTCATAGACCTCATCAGTAGGTTTATTGAGTTTTTGAAACCACAATGCCAAATATATGAAGATGACCTTCAAAATCTTGCAATAGCCCCGTAGGATGAAGGATTCACCACTGAGATTGTGGAAGATCTCAGGGATGTGTATCATACTCAATACCAAGAATCCTCTGATATAGAAGGAGAGATTTATGAAGAAGGTGTTCAACCCCTTGAAGAGGAGCAATATTTTTCCCATGATTCAATAGAATGCAGTAAAGACTTGACTAAAGAAGTGAGTTATGAGGATGAAGCACTAGTATCCGCTCGTCCATCCGATGAAGCTCTCCAGGATCCTATCTCTCCTGCATAAGACGAAGAGAATGAGGTGAATCATTTTCCTTTCCAAGTTTTTGATGAAACTTTGTTCTATGATTAAGAAGGTGAAGAAGTAAAGGAACCCTTGGAAGAGCTAGGTATGAAGGCCAAAACATGATTAAAGAGACAAGTCTTGTGGATGATGTACTGTATGTTATTCCATTTGATGATGTCATCCAAGCCTTTGACGCTTCTACACAATGAGAAGTGAACATAGTAAGTTATTTCGCTTTCCAAGATTTTTATGATGCTTTATTTTATGATTTGGAAAGTGAAGAAGTATTAGAGAAGCCCTTGGATGCATTAAATGCTTCATGTTATGATAAAGGTAGTGGCATGGTCGATAATATTGATGAGGTCATACATGTTGGAAGACGTAAGTGGGATGTGATTGGTTCTGATGACGATCCCATTTGTGATATGGGAGGATATCTTCGAATGTTACCTTTACAACAATCATATGATGTTCCTAATAATTTTGACGTTTGGCAACAAGATGATGATATAATTACATAAGTTTTCCAAGCACCAAAGGATGACTGAGTGCAAGTTGGCCCTGAAATTTTGACGTAAAATAATTAAAGGTCAAATTTTTATATAAAAAAACATAAAGTGACATTCATTTTATCATAACTCTCACATGGGAGAATGGAGATCTGAAATTTTAGCCCTACTAAGGGTTATTGGATGAAATAAGGAGGGCACTACTATTTTAAGGTTTGTTTTTGGCACTTGGACAAATTTTATAAAGTTTTGTGGCAGTCTTACATGGTTTTACATGATCTTTTTTGGTGCAAGTAAGTAGATTTTTACTTTGTCATTGTAAATGGTTATGGTAGTGGTTTGCTTGCTCAAACAAGATTATGGAATTTCATGTTTTAATTAATGCTTGAAGTAAGAAACTTAAAGTGCTAACTTTCTTGCTTTTCATTTGCTTAGCTTTATTGAATTGATCTAGTAACTAGTGAAACTCCAGGGCCTTAAAGTACTAGCTCTCTAAAGGTTTATACTTAGTTATTGTGCAAAGTACTTTTCATCCATAAAATGCAAGAATAAGGATGTGATAGGGCATAGAAGTGCCTACACCCTAGCTTCCTCACTTCTTGAGGTCAAACCTAGGAGGACTTAAGGTGATACTCCTCCTAGGTCTTTCTCCCTCTTGGATTATGTGTAAAATCACTTGTTAGACCCCTTGAAGGAATCCGCTTACTTGACTCTAGTACCCTTAGAAAGGCACTGGTCAAACCTTACTCTTTGACAAGTATATTCAAACTCAAACTCCAAATTGTTTCCTACTTGATTACCCTATTAACTTTAACTAATTAACTAACCTAGCTTAGAGATACTAACAACCACTTAATTACTGTTGATAATTCACTGTTACACCCATTGTTTGTAGTCTATATCAGCCTACCAAACACCTTAGAACAACCCATAATTTGTACAAGGCAAGTGACTATCAATATATGCTCAAGTGTTTGTTCAATTTCCTTAGAAGAGTACATTTATGAAGCTTGTTTATTGCTATCATTACTTCTATTTTATTTTTGTTACATTTAACTTAGGCAACCTATTTAAATCCAATTGTTGGTTGATATTTTTAGAGAACTCACATGAGACAAAGTATTATCATTAATGCTTTAAATGCTCATTCACATTGTCTACACAGGTGTGTTCTTGTTGATACAAATTGCAGTTGTTATCATTTACTTATCGTTATCATCTACTTGCCATATGATGCATAAATAGACAACCAACATATATTCACAAGTTTATTGTATTGTTGAAGCATCATTATCATTTTTTATTGCCTTTAACGCTTGTTGTTGTATTGGTAAGGGGGAGGTACACTTTATATTTCTTTTTCTTCATCCTTCAAGACTTAAACTTGACTTGAGTGAACTAGAGAGAGGGGTATTTTGCTTATCATTTCTTTCCCTTCATCAACCCACTAGGTCTAGGGACGTCTCCCTCTGAGAAGATTTTTCCTCCTAAATAGAAAAGGGTATCCTATTGGGGTGACAGTGACAAGATTACGCTCATGTTAGTCCAATCTTGACCTACTTTCCTTTAGGCTTTGGGCAAGTATAGATTGTGCGATAACAATGCCCACTAGCTCTCTACACCAAGAGAACTTCACAAAATAATAGACTTGATCAAAGAGTCTGCTTTGTTTTCCAAAGTTTCTACTTTCTCCAACAACACCTTCTTGCTTTCTATCAAATCTCTCATGAAATTGTATTGTACATCAATATGGTTCATCCTAGAATGGTATGCTAGGTTCTTTTCCAGAAATATTGTGCTTTGGATATCACAATCTATCTGCATATCTGTCTGCTCAAACCCAATCCATAAATACAATCAATGCATCCATGCTACTTCTTTGCTTCCATGAGTGGCTACCATGTATTCAACTTCTCTTTTTGACAAGGCTATGACCGCTCGTCACTTACTCTTCCAACTGATTACTCCACCAAGCATCTTGAACACATATCCACTAGTCAATCTTCGTTAGTCCAGATCTACAGCCTAGTCAGTGTCGGAAAATCCATGTACATTTACTTCATTATCAACTTTAGGCTTCTTTATGTAGCATATCACATAATCTTTTGTGCCACACAAATATTTGAATAGTCTCTTGATAGTTGTCCAATGCTCTTTCTTAGGTGTTGACATGTATCTGCTCAACATTCCCACTGCATGAGCAATATCTGGTTGAGTGTAACCCATCGCATACATCACACTACCAACAACTTCAACATAGGGAACACGTACCATGTCCTCTATTTATTCTTTTGTGTTTGGACACTATTCAACAATTAATTTTGCTCCCACATGGATTGCTACTTTGACCGGTTTGCAATCCTACATGTTGAAACACTTCAAAATTGTTTCAATGTAATTCCTCTGATCTAACCAGAGCTTTCTAACTACCTGATCTCTCTTGATCTCCATTCACATAATGAAGTTCGTTGCACTAAGATCCTTCATGTTGAACTTATAGGAGAGTTTTTTCACCTCCTTTATTGCATCCATGTTGTTTCTGACCACCAACATTTCATCCACATACAAATATTCATATATGAAACAATCACCTTCTTCCTTGGAATATACACAGTGATCAACCTCGCTTCTAAGAAATCCCAAACTAAGGATGTAGGTATCAAAGTTCTGGTACCGCATCATTGGTGATTGCTTTAGACCATAAAGGGATCTTTTCAATTTTCACACTAGCTCTTTCTTGCCCTTTACCACAAATCCTTTGGGTTGTTTCATATAGATGTCTTCTTCTAGGTCCCTATGTAGGAATGTTGTCTTCACATCGATTTGTTGTATCTCAAGATCAAATGATGCAGATAGATACATTGGTACTCTAATGGAAGTTGAATTTTCAATAGGGGAAAAAATATCACCGAAGTCAACTGCCTCGACTTGGGAATATCATTTCACTACCAATCGAGCTTTGAATTTCTTGACTTGACCTACTACGTTCATCTTTTTCTTGAATCGGGCAGATAACGCAAATGTATAACAAAAACCGGGCAAACTATACCTCTCAGGTGGTTTTCTTACTCATTCTGACCTCCTTACAACCGGAGTTGGTTTTTCCACGTCTTCATTTGATTCATTCGACTCATTTGAACCATCTTCTTCGTTCCTCAGTTCAAACACTGACTTGTCTAGTTCTTTTTTCTATTTGAAGCTCTTCAAACTTGGAAGTTCCACCAACTTCCTTGAAGACCACATCTTGCCTATAAACGTTTTTCATCAATATTGGATCCCAAAGATTATATCCTTTTATTCCATCCTTGTAGTCGATGAAGATGCACTTGATTGCCTTATATTACAGCTTGTTCCTGTTTTCTTTGGGAACATGCACAAATGCATCACATCCAAATATCGGTAGATGTGACAATGAATACTTATTACCAAACCATACTTCATGTGGAGTAGAGTTCACCAACGTTGATGAAGAACACCTACTTACCAAATATTTTGCAATATCCTCTACCCAAAATTCTTGTGTGAGCCCGACACCACTGAGCATGCTTCTTGCCTTGTCCATCAACGTCATGTTCATTCTCAAGGACTCCATTTTGTTATGGAGTATATGGTGTGGTACTTTGGTGTGCAATGCCACACTGCTTGCAGAACCGCTCAAAATACTCTTGACATAATTCACCGCCATTGTCAGTTCTCAACACCTTGATCTTCTTATATGTCTAGTTTTCCACGAGAAATTTAAACTCTTTGAATTTATCGAAAACATCTGATTTATTCCTTAGGAAATATATCCATGTCTTCCTATAAAATATTTTATGAAGGAGACATAATACAGGTATCCACGAAGTGATGGGGCTGGTACAGGCCGAAACACGTCATTATAAATTAATTCTAGAATCCCTTTTGCCCTTGTCACTCTAGATGGGAACCTAACTAGATTTTGTTTTCCATATATAAAATGTTCACAAAAATTGACTTCCAAAATAAAACCAGGAAAACCTTCGACCATACTTTTTTTGTGCATAGATTGAAGGCTTTTTTGACCAATGTGTCCCATCCTCTAGTGCTATATCATGATCAGGTCTGCTAGACAAAGAACAATCGAGTCAATATATATCGACTCAACCCGAGTTGAGTCAAGTCGAGTTGAAATTGAGTTGTCTTCAGCAACAACAATTTTATTGCATCCAGTCGAGTCAACATTCCCTAACAACTTGTATAGGGTTCAAATATGAAATCCTTTCATTAAGATCATTGCACCCCCAAGCATTTTGCACGTATCCTTCTGGAATAGAGTGTGCACTCCTGCATCACTCATTTTGCTGACATATATCATATTTATTGCCAAACATAGAATATGTAGCACACTTGGAAGAGTTATTCTCCTCCCATCCTGAAGTATCAGTTGAACTTTTCCCTGTCCAAAATTTTTGGTTGTCAAGTCATCCCCAAAGAACACATCTCCCCCTTCACATCTCTCATATTCCTAGAACCATTCTCTATGAGGTGTCATACGAAAGGATGCTCCTGAGTCGATCAACCAAATATCTTGGTCAGACTATGTACTTGTCAATTCCAAATACACATCGCCTCATTTATCTAGAGTAGTCTTTCTCTCAGTTGACTACTTCTCGTCAGATCTTGTACCGACTTCTGTCACCTTCGACTTGCAGTCTCTCTTGAAAATCCCAAATTTACCACATTACCATCATCTTCTCGTCGACTGGACCGGGGATTTAGATCTACCATTCAACTTAGAAATTCTACCGGAGAATTTTCCTTTATCTCTATCGGCTAGTTGAACTCTCACCATTGAGGCATCTTTGATCAATCCTTCCATGTTCTTCCGTCTCATTTCTTCTTACAGTAGAGATGCAACCACATATTCTAGTGCTAGTGTGATCAAATTAATCTCTATAGCCGTGACTAAGCTATCCTAGGAGTCTAACAAAGAACATAATAGGCTAATACATTTCTCTTCCTCAGTGACTTTAATATCCATGGACAATAAATAACTTATTACAGTATTGAATGCATTTAGATGCTCTGTTACTAAGCTCTCATCACTCATGCTTAGAAGGTAAAACTTCTTCTAAAGGAACAACTTGTTTACTAGGGATTTCGACATTCATTAGTGAATCTACAAGACATAGTCAAATCGTACCCCTTGCCCTTCTTTTGAGTTTCTCCCATTCATCGCTTGACATACCCGTCGGAATGGTTCTTGGGCATACCCCTTCCCACTACTCTCGATCTACAAGGATATCTTCAATTTTAAGCTTCCAAAGCTCAAAATTATGGCCATTGAATTTTTTGATCTCTATCCTTGAACTTATTACCATTCTTTCAAGAACAATTTTAAATATCTCTAACTTACAACTCCCACTGGACCTAGGTTTAGCTTAGATCCAAGATCTACTTAACCTTGCTCTGATGCAATTTGCACATAACAACAAATATGCTCTTATACCAAATGATGATAAATGAAGACTCACACTAAACCAACCGGGAAAAATAATACATATTTACTCGAGAAATAAATGACAATCACACACATTACACAAATATTTTACCCTGGAAAACCAAAATCAGGAAAACCGTCATTCCTTGAGGTTTTTCTCCTTGTTGTCTTATTCATTCAATGAATAAAGTGTTACATGACAAACCTTGGTTATATGGATATGATCATTATATTATTTTTCATCTATCTCACTACTTTTTAGGTGGAAAAATTGGAGGAATCAACTTGCAGGGCCATTTCAGCGGCTGGTCCATGTTGGAGATATTTCTACTTTCGACTCACTAGTTCAATGGTAGTTAACTGGAACTAGGTCTATTTTAGACTTTGTATTTTTAGACCTTCACTATTATGCACTATGCATGCATTCCGGAGAAAATATCATTGGTTGTTCACTTTTCTTAAATATGGAATGTTCTTTCCTATATGAGTGCATATCACTCATTCATTGTATTCATTATTGATCAGTTCATTGGAGTAGTGTGAATATATTTTCTCATTCTTCCATATTGAATCTCTCATCCTTTTCTTAATAAGATTTGTTTGTATTTTATTTAGCTAGGTCTCTTGTGAAGGTTTCTATGAAACATTGACATGGTATTAGAGCCGAGCTACTTGGAGCAAACCAGACAAGCTAGAGAAGAGGGAAATCATAGTTTTTAAGAGCGTAATCCGTGCATCTAAAAGTGCCGCAACCTCTGCCTGTCGAAAGGTGCGACAATATCATAGCCATTTTTTCACATTTTTTGAAAGTGTCACATTCTAGCCTTGCATAGGAGTGCTACACTATCCCAAGTGTTGCACTGTATCCTTCACACAGGGTGCGGCAATGTCTCAGGTAGACCATTGGAACAATGAGACAATCTTGAAAAAGTGTTGTTTTGTTTAGTGATTTCTCAGGCAATTTTTTTGGGGTTTTTTAGAACCAGTAAGAGGGATGGATACGACGCCAATTCTTCAGTCAAATTTGGTGATAATTCTAACACCGTACAATTATATTTAATGGAATCCAAATGTCGAAACCCAACTCAAAAGAAAAGGATTGTACAATTTGACGATGGTGACATAAACATAACCTACATCATCGATTGAGAAGACCATATGGGAAAACCGTAAGGATGAGGCCACATGACTTCTTCTTAAATCAATTTCAACTAATTTATGGTTTCATGTTGTCGCATGCAAGACTCCAAATGAGATCTAGACCACCTTGGAAAGTCTCTTTGGAAAGCTGGATGAGATGAGGGGTCATATACTTGAGGTAGAGTTGAATACCTTGGATCCTAAAAGTTTTGATAAAATACAAGATTTATTTAACAAGTTTAAATCTTTGATATTGAGCTTGGCATATTGTGGTATTGATAAGTCTACACAAGTAGACCAACTTATTCTAACAATCTTGGCTAAGCTAGGACTAGAATATGTTGTCTTTGTCTCCACTTTTCATTATGGCATAGATCTCTTGGGATCAAAGTGGAAGATGCCTACCATCGAGCAGTTCATTGATTCACTCACACATGAGTAGAAAAAACTCATTCAGACAGGACTAATAAAGGATACCAAATCACATGCACTCACCATGCATGATGGAAAAGGACCATCCAAACAAAAAGGAAAGGTGCAAGCACATCCAGAGCCAAAGAAGGAGGGATATTCCAAACCCTTCAATGATCTTCAGGTTCCAATGACTCTTCAGATTCCAAGAAGAAGAAGAAGGGAAAGCAATGCTAATTCAGTTTATTGCTATAAGTGAACTGCTTTCCCTTCTTCTTCTTCTTGGAATCTGAAGAGTCATTGGAACCTGAAGAATCATTGAAGGGTTTGGAATATCCCTACTTCTTTGGCTCTGGATGTGATTGCAAATTCGATCTTATGACACAGGTAATTCAACGGAACAACCTTGGAAACTTCATTCCTGAAGGAGCCAAGAAGAAGAAGGAAGAAGATCCTTCTCCTAAGAAAGGTAATCATCATTCTCTTGTTGCAATTAATTCCTCATCTAATTCATGGATTATAGATTTTGGTTCATCACATCATATGGCAGCGAAAGAGGAATTTTTTACTTCTTTTAGTTCATGCTCAAGACCCCCTATTCTCTTGGGGGATGATACTCCAATAACAGTGGATGGAGAGGGAAGAGTGGAACTCCCTAATGGTAGTTTTGAGAATGTTTTACATGTTCCAAAGATTTCTATAAATGTTCTCTCAATTTATCAGATCACTCATAAAGGTAAAAAGGTTGAATTTACATTAGATTCGGTTTATGTACTTGGAATATACGACAATTCTATTATTGCAATTGGTGAGGTAGATCAAAAATCAAGGTTGTACAAATTCACTAAGTTTACTGACTATGACTCCTCTTTACTACTTACACACAAGAAGCTTACTTTGCATGTACCATTAGTCCAACATGCAGAGACTCTTGTGCTTCCATTAGTTCTAGACATCAGAGATGATTCCATACACTTGGATTCTGTACATGGAAATGAGTAGGTAGTACTTCCAGGTAAGGAGCCAGTGCCGAAGCTTTAGTAGATGCCCAAGACGACATAGTCCACGCTTAATGAAACATGTGTGCTTGCAGGGAATCCATTGGATTCGAGGAGGAATCGATCTCAGCATGAGGAGCCTTCTCATGTACTTTTAGCTTTTGAACCTGCTATGCCCATGCATTGCTATATGGTTCAATCTTCTGATCCGCAAATCTACAGTGAGGTTGTGGGAAATCCATTATGGGAAACAACCATGCAGAAAGAATATGACTTACTCCTAGAGAATCAGACTTGGGATCTGGTTCCACTTCCACCAGAAAGGAATATTTTCAGGTGAAGATGGGTCCACGTGATCAAGAGGTTCAAGGCAAGACAGGTTTCCAAAGGACTTCATCAGGTCCATAAAGATTTCTACATATTCACGAAGACTTTTAGTGAGCAGAAGTTTCAGACTTTGTGGGATTGTCTTGGAGTGAAGAATACAATTTCCTAACAACTTCCTTTTCTTCTTTTGATGCATTTTTTTAGGGGGGTTTTGTTCCCACGTGGTTTTCCCTCTTTCATCATTTTTCATTCAATGTTCATTACTTGCATTGTACATGAGTACCTAATATAACCTAGTTGTCGGGACTGATTTTTTATTACTACATAGTGATGTTTAGGGGGGGTGTTGGAGATATTTCTATTTTCGACTCACTAGTTCAGCGGTAGTTAACTGGAGCTAGTTCTATTCTAGACTTTCTATTTTTAGACCATCACTATTATGCATTATGCATGCATTCCTGAGAAAATCTCACTGGTTGTTCACTTTTCTTAATTATGGAATGTTCTTTCCTATATGAGTGCATATCACTCATTCATTGTATTCATTATTGATCAACTCCTTGGAGTAGTGTGAATATATTTTCTCATTCTTCCATATTGAATCTCTCGTCCTTTTCTTCATATGCTTTGTTTGTATTTGCTTTAGCTAGGTCTCCTGTGTAGGTTTCTATGAAACATTGACAGTCCAAATTTGGAAATTTGGGTCCAAAAAACAATAATAAATCTTTTGGAGCCATTTTGAGGCATCAAACGATCTTTTTTTTGGTTCAAACCTTACATTTCGTCAATCAGAGTTTGTATGAGAAGGTTATGCCTCTTGCAAGTTGACCTGTTATATTGATCACCATGGTGCAAGTGGATGCCACGTCATCCTCCATTACTTATACATGTGGGGATAACCACGTGGTGGATTTTCTAAGAACATTCTACAAGGTCCAAAACCTTATCACAATTGAAGGTTGAGGAATTCAAAAACCTATCTCTAGATGGTTATCGAGTTATGTTAAATATTAGGCCACTAAGAGGAGAAGAGGTTCGATTCTTTTGCATTGTATCTTGTTCCATAGTTGAGCAAAACATCTGAGAGTGGTATTCTGTGAGCATAATAGAGGAGGAGAGATTCGGTAATATCCATAACCACAGGTCAAAGGAAACTCCATAGAGAGTGCCTCTTTCTTTGTACTTGCATCATTTCTTTACCAGAGAAAAGAGAGCAGAGCAACCTCACCTTCTAGTTGAGTTTTCTCCCGTATTGGGTTTCCCAAATCACATCCTATGTTTATTTATGGATGGTTTGATTGTGTTTTACTGCTCTCTAATTTTTCTGCATTTTTTGTATTTTATCAATAACTAAATATTATGGAGATCTAAGGGAAATTAACCTTAATAATATAGATTTTAGTATTTTATTAGATTTGTTGTGACGAACTGTTCCAGTGGAATATCCATGACAATTTACAGATCATATTGGTATGAGAGCAAGTTTTTTTTCGAGTATTTGTGGGAATTTGCAGGATCCGGAAATTGGCTTAAAGAGAAGTCATAGAGAACCCTAGCCATGGCAGACGAGTTTGTTCATAATAACCCTTGAGATCCAACATAAGAGAGATTTGAGCGATTGGAAGCACAAGTTGCCGATTGTTGAATATTTTCAAATTTAGGTAGTCATTGTCCACATTGAAGCCCATAGAATACCATAGAAGAGAAGTCAACCTCGTAGGAAAACCATAAAGTAATATTGAAAGACCCCAGAAAAGAAGTCGACCCTACTAGAAAATAATAACGAAAAATTAAGTTTCCAGGAAGAGAAGTCAGCCCCAACAAAATCGACTTGAAGGCTATAAAAAGGTGACACCTTGCTCATTTAAAGACATTCACTTAGCTCACTTAATCAAGAATAGAAGGCACAAGTTTGAGGCAAGGAAGAAGATGCAACTACTCTAGTTTCTAGGGTTTTTGGTATATTTATCTTGTACGCTACCTCTTGGAGATTTGCACTAGGGTTGTGGGGTGACTCTACATATATCTTGGTATGGTTTTCATCATGATTATCACGTGAACTACTGAATTGATTCTTCTAAGAAAGGTTGTTGGATTTTCTCTCAAGGATTGGGTTTCCCAAGATAAATTCTTGTGTTCCTTGTGTCTACTGTGCATGGTTATATTTCTAGATTTTGTTATTGCCATTGCAATATTATAGTTGAGATTTCCACTGTATAGTATTTCTATGATAGTTGTTGTACAAAAGTAATTCTTGTTATTAATCATAAGGCAATAACTATCAATATCTAAGAATCATATATAAAATAAACATGGTATCAGATCTGGCTGAAATACTGCCACTGCACAATTAACCATCATTGCACTAACATGAATCCTTGTAAAGCGCATTGAGCACTTTATTGAAGGATATTGGGCCAAGTTTTGGCATAGAGCAACTCACCCTAGCATAGTGCACCTATTGGTGCTCTCAGTTTGCCAAAACGTCAAAGTTTGAATTTTGGTCAAAGTCAAAAGTTAACTATCTGGTCAAAGTCAAAAGTTAACTATCTGGTCAAAGTCAAGATGGTGACCAGTCTCAATCTTGAATATAGACTAGATAGCACTACAAACTTGTAATCCTGGAAGGCCAAGATACTCTTTTTCTTAGATGAAAATGAGATTCAAAAATATGTAAAAGAAAAGATCACAGAACCAAATAATGACGAAGAGAAAGCCAAACACAAAAGGAATGAAACAAAGACTAAAAGAATCCTGATAGATTATGTAAGAGATCATTTAATTCCACACATTTATGAGTTGAAAACTACCAAAGAGATGTTTGACGCATTAGTGGGATTGTTTGAAAGTAAGAACAATAACAGGAAGCTAGCCTTAAGAAACCAACTCCGTTACATCATTATGAGCAAGACAGATTCAATTTCTACCTACTTTACGAAGGTCTCCCAGTTGAGAGATCACCTTCAAGCCATTGGAGATAGCGTTGATGATGTTGAACTTGTCACAATAACTCTTAATGGATTACCTTCTTCATGGGAGTTGTTTGTTCAAAGTATTTGTGGACGATAGAATTTGCTTCAATTTGATCGATTATGGACTGGATGTATCCAAGAAGAGGCCCAAGTATTGTCCAAAGAAAACTTGCAGAAACCCCAGGATGAAGGAACTCAGGCACTTATAGTTCATACAAGAAGAAAGAAAGTGAGAGCAAATTTCAAAAAGAAAAGTACAAGTAAAGTATCAACTCCAGTCCGGAGATGGGAGAAGGAAAACGTTTCAAAGGTCAGATGCTTTAATTGTAATACATTTGGTCATTACGCCACTCAATGTTCTCAAAATAAAAGGAAGAGAAGGAAACATGCAACAACAGTCGATGTTGATGAGAATTCACCACAAAAGAAGACAAAGGAATCTAAGCTTGATGAGTTGGCAGATGAACTATGAAAATAATATTTATTTTAAAGATATGTCCTTCTCTATCCCTTAACCATAAAATATGTCATTGATTGTTTGTTCTTTTTTTTCATCTCGGTCTTAGACAATATACCTTGTAAATACCGTGGAATATTACCATGAAAATGTTTTATGTTCTTGTCTTGTTCTGGGCAAGTTACCGCAAAAGAATAATCATCACAACACTAGAGAAATGTTGCTCCTATTTCTTGTTCTTGTATCTTGTTTTTGACTCTTGTCCTGAGCAGGTTACAAGTGATAGCTCTGAGAAAGACCTATAATGATGATCGTTCTTGTTCTTATTTTTTTTTCTAATTCTTATTTCCTTATCATAAGAATAATGTTCTTGTCTGCTATTTTCCCTTGTTATTTCTCTTGTTCCGGGAAGGTCACATGTGATAGCTCTAAGAAAGAGCTATGGTGACGGTTGCAAGAAGCAACACGATTAGATGGTCTCTAGTTTGAGAAATGGAGCAGACTATCCAGACATAGAGTTTTGTACATGACCATATACATCCATGTACCTAAGGAGAACAAGATGAAGTTAGCACCTTTTGGGAAGAAGGATACTTTTTTGGGGTATAGAGTGTTCCACATGGAGATTGATAGAGAGGAGTAGAAGGCTTTGAAAGATGATTGTACAGATCCCTCTAGTTTAGTTGTTCACTCTTCAGATCATCAGGAAGAGTCAGTAGAGCCAGAAGGGCCAATGGATCTACCTATAGATGTTGTAGTGACCAGGTAGAGGCCAACATGGCTTCATGATAAGTTGCAGGATGCAATGATACATGCATATCTTCATCATACCGAGGGATTCTCAAGTTACATAGAGTCACATCATTGATTCCAAAACCTTCCAGTTATGAGGAGGAGTAGGTGGCTCGACCGGTGGTGAGGCAGACGACCCCACCTAATACCAACTCAAAAGAAGCCAGAGTTCAGAGGGAGTCAAACCTTAGGATATAGTAGGGAGGAGTAGCTCCCAGGATAGTTTGTAGGAGATTAGACTTCATAGAAAGTCAACAGATGTAGAGAGAGCATATGGATCTGTACATTGTACACACCTAGAGGGAGTTAAGT
The DNA here is from genome assembly GCA_009831015.1 of Picea engelmannii. NCBI lineage: Eukaryota > Viridiplantae > Streptophyta > Pinopsida > Pinales > Pinaceae > Picea > Picea engelmannii. Next base: position 1,196,063 of record ML785030.1, on the reverse strand, counting down.
TCCAGAGGTAGAATGTAGACTCAAAGTGAGCATGATCTCAGAAAGTAAGTTTTCTCAGAGGGAGATTCGATCATTTAGTGGGAGTTCCCCCTCATATTCAGGTGGGAGAGAGACATCTTCTAGGACTAATAGACATGTGTCATGAGTTGAGGAGGCTTCTAGGAGATGTGAGATCTCCTGGGAGGATACACTTGTTTCACTAGATCTTGCTACAATGATAGAGGAGGCATCCAGTCAGGAGGACTGGGATATAGATTTTGTCTCAGTCACAGAGGGATCAACCAATGAGGTAGGCTAGATAGCAGAGCCTACTTCAGTGATAGAGGGAGTTGGCCTTAGAGTTTGAGGTGGAGGTTCTTAACTAGATGTACCATTGGGATTAGAGGTGTTACATAGATCAGATGAGATATTTCTCAGTTAGGGAATACTAATGAGATTCAATATTATGGACTGCAAGTCCATGTCTAAATATATGAAGACAAATTTGAAGAAGTTGAGTGATTTTGCTTCAGATTCAGATTTGGTGGATCCCATGATGTAGATGTAGTTGATTGGATCCTTGACGTACCCAGTTAACACCAGGCCATATACTTGATTTTCACCTTGAAATAGTTATGGTAGAGTTGAGACACTTCCATTGGGTTGTAGCAAAGCATTTGTTGATGTACCCGAAAGGTACAGTTGAATATTGCTTCAGATATGTCTCAGGTGGTGAAGTGAAGCTGAAAGGATATACAAATTTTGATTGGGTAGGGAGTGTAGTAGACAGATTGAGAACCTTGGGGTGCTACATCATCTTGAGATCAATTACAATTTCATGAAAGCAGGTTTCTGTGGCACTTAGTAAAACAAAGATAGAGTATATCACAACCAATGTCGCAAGTCATAAGGTTGTGTGGATTTAGAAGCTTCTTGCATGAATTCATCTGAGACATGATACATGAGGGAGTAATGAAGCTCCAATATCTAGAGACGAGCTTGGATTGATGCAAAAGGACTTCCTCACTGAGAGGGAGTGTTGATGTTTAGGCAACATTAGGCAGAAATCCTCTTAGGACGACCATGCTAACTTGGTTGAGGAGGATGATACATTCACTCATAGTATTAGCCATGCTGACTTGGCTAGTGGTCAATGGCCTAGATGTAGTATTTGTCCTTGATAATGTTGACTTAAAAAGGACCGACAAAGACTCGAGGTGTTATTGCTTCTCCAGATGGTTGTACCGGGATGAAATTTTCCTCCGATAGCCATTATAACTTGTCTAAGGAAAATGGCATACATTCTCCTTCGATGGCCATGTTGACTTGTATAAGGAGAATGGTACATTATACTTCGATGGCCATGCTATCTTAGCCAAGAAGAATGGCCCAGGCATAGTATTTATCCTTGATCATGCTGACTTGGATAAGAAAAATGGCCCAGGCGTAGTGTTTATCCTTGATCATGTTGACTTGATCAAGGACCGATAAAGACTAGAGGTACATATGCATGGGACACAAATTCTATTCCAATAGTGATGCTAACTTGGCTAAGGAGAATGGTCCAGGGCATTGATGTTCTCCATGTATTAGCATCAGGCATTCTCCTTTGATATCCATGCTGACTTGGACAAGGAGAGTGACCTAGAGTGTTGATTTTCTCTATGTATTAGCATCGATCATTCTTCTCCAAAAACCATGCTGACTTGGCTAATAAGAATGACCGAGGTGTGGTCTATATCCTTGATCATACTGACTTGATAATAACCATTGGAGACCTGAGGTTCTATGTGGGAGAAGCATACATCAACTAGGTGCTATGTGGGAGAAGTATACATCAACTGGGTGCATGTCAGAGAAGTCTACATCAACTAGAATCAAGGACAACCTTTCTATGACAGAAGAAAACCAATATGGAGAATACCTTCCTCATTATGAGGGGATGCTGAATATCTACAACTTCGGGCAGCCATTCTCCACATTGAAGACCATAGAACACCACAGAAGAGAAGTCGACCTCATACGAAAATCATAATGTAATATTGAAAGACCCTAGAAGAAAAGTCGACCCTACTAGAAAATAATAACGAAAAATTAAGTTTCCAGAAAGAGAAGTCGGCCCCAAAAAAAGCTACTTGAAGGATATAGAGAGGTGATGCCCTTCTCATTTGAAGACTTTTACTCAACTCACTCAATCAAGAATAGAAGGTGCAAGTCTGAGGCAAGGAAGAAGACGTAGCTACTGTAGTTTCTAGAGTTTCTGGTATATTTCTCTTATGTGCTAACTCTTGGAGAGTTGCGCTAGGGTTGTGGGGTGACTCTGCATATCTCTTGGTATGTTTTTCACGATGATTATCTTGTGAACTACTGAATTGATTCTTCTAAGAAAGGTTTTTGGGTTTTCTCCCAAGGATTGGGTTTCCTAGGATAAATTCTTATGTTCCTTGTGTCTACTGTGCAAGGTTATATTTCTATATCTTGTTATTTCTACTGTAGTATTACAATTTAGATTTTCAGTGTATAGTTATTCTATGATAGCTATTGTACAAAAGTAATTCTTGTTATTAATCATAAGGAAATAACTATCAAGATTTGAGAATCATATATAAAATCTACACCGACATCGGTCATAATATGAAGCTCCTCACAACGGTTCTAGCAAGCAAGCTTAGACTGTTCAAAGATGATGGAAGTTCTAACTCAGAGAACAGTTTGGAGGGGAAATAAAAAAATCAGGAAGAAAAATATTTGTGAAAAGAATCCAAAAAAGAGCAGTCAAGTTCGAGTGTCATGAACCCTTCACAATCCCTATTCAATATGGAAGTGAAAGTGGACATTAATCCATATCAAGGTGATATCGATGCATTAAAACTGAATCATTGGTTGCAACAAATATAATTTTATTTTAATGTTTGCCATATAGATGAAGAGTAGAAGATTTCATTTGCTAGATTGAAGTTAGAGGGCCATGCTTTAACCGGGTGGGAAATCCATACGGAAACACTTAGTTTGAAGGGTGATCCGCTAGTAACTAGGTGGGAGGACTTCAAAAGCCTCATTAAGTCTCAATTTTACCCTATTATGTATGTAGAGGACCAATGGATCTGATGGCATTACTTCAGGTAGAGGCAGGGGCAGAGTGTACAGGAGTACACCACTGAGTTAAAAAATATGGCCATCATGTTGGGTATCTCTCCCAAGAACCCAGATGTACTCTTCAAGTATCTAGAGGGTTTACATAGTCATCTACAAAAGCAAGTGATGTTATTCAATCCAAGGAGGGTGGATGAGACATGTATACATATATAGTACCTGTAAAACATAGGCCAAAACAAGGGGCAGCCAAGTGGTTCAACACATAAATAGCACCAAGAATATTCCAAGGAGGGAAAGAAGAAGTGGAATGCGGAAAAATATAATAAGATAATATCCACTGCACAACAAAGTAAATATCCCAACAACCATTGCAATCATTGCAACATTGATGGCCACACCGAGGAAAAATCTTGGAAGCCACATCTAGAGTCGAACCCAAAGAACTGCAAGAAGGAAGGAAAGAAAAATAACACTCTAGCCAAATATTCAAGCAATCAGGTTGTAAGTAGCTTGAATGTGGATGACAAGATTGTATGCGAATCTATGCAGAAGGAGGTGAATCTGAGCAACCTTCATCACCAGGAAGAGAAGGAAATGACCAAGCTCTTCCACATCAAGATTCAAGTCAAGAATACCAAGATAGATGCTATGTTCAACTCTGGTTCACATGCTAATCTCATAGCAAAGGATTTGGTCAACAATCTTGGATTGGAGGTTCACAATAATCCTAGCCCCTATCCATTGGTTTGGGTAAATAATGATGCAAAGATAAAGGTAACAAAACAATGTAAGATTAAATTTTCTATAAGTGTTGATTTTATTGATGAAGTGGAATTGGATGTAGTACCTCTTGATATATGCAGAGTAGTGTTTGGAATCCCTTACATGTATATGAGGGATGCAATATTCATGCGAAGAGCCAAACAATACCAACTGATCAAAGACGAGAAGTCCTATATCGTCAATGTGCATAAATGCAAGTCAAAGATCTCACTGGTAAGTACCAATCAAGCCAAGAAGTTGATTAGTTCTAGTAAGAAATATGTTTTACTTTTCTTAAGAGAAAATTAGTCTGATGGCAAGTCAATGAGAGTGAAGGCATCCCTGGAGGGGTGTACTAAAAAGAAGAAACACAAGTTGGATGGGTTGCTCCAGAAATACAAAGGAGTGTTCCAGAATTCTAAAGGTCTACCGCCCAAGAGGGAAGTGGAGCACAAAATACAATTGTTGCCAGACTCCTCATTGTCGAATATTGGGTTGTATAGACAATTTATTCTGGAAGAAAATGAAGTGAAGAAACAATTGCAATTGTTGTTGGAGCGGGGTGTAATAATAAAAAGTACCTCACCTTGTGGGTCACCCATCATAATTGTGCCCAAGTATGGGACTAGGAGAATGTGTATCGATTATAGAGCATTGAACAAGATTACATCGATGAATCGGTACCCCCTGCCAAGGATCGATGATCTATTGGACCAGTTGCAACATGCCAAGTACTTCACTAAGCTAGATTTTAAATCAGTATATCACCAATTACGAATCAAAGAAGAAGATACCTAGAAGAGTGCCTTCAAGACAAGACAAGTTTTGTATGAGTGGTTGGTTATTCCATTCGGTTTATGCAATGCACCAACTACATTTATGAGACTAATGAATGATGTTTTACACCCTTATCTAGATTCATTTGTTATTATCTATTTGGATAATATATTGGTTTATAGTGCTACCTAGGAGGAGCATATGTCACATCTTATATAGGTGTTAGAGACTCTAAAAAAGCACCAGTTGCTAGCAAATCTCAAGAAATGTGAGTTTGCTCAACAATGTTTGGTGTATTTGGGGTATGTGATTAGTGGAGGGGAGCTCAAGATAGATCTCGCAAATATGGAGGCCATCATGAAATGGCCAATTCCTACAAATTTCACTAAATTTAGGAGTTTTTTTGTGGCGACACAATACTTGCAAAATTTCATAGCTTCATTTTTAGCGATAGGTGAACCACTCCACATCATAACAACTAATGGTAAGAGTTTCCAATAGGGGAAGAATCAACTACACTACCTATGACAAGGAGATATATGCCTTGGTACGAGCTATCAAAAAGTGGAAACACTATATGATGAGAAAGGAGACCATCATCCACACATATCACTATCCACTACAGTATTTGCAGGCCCAGAGTAAGCCTCAACAAACTAGACATTACAAGTGGATGGGGTTTTTACAATAATTTCATTTGGTCATAAATTATAAGAAGGGTAGAAAAAATAAGTTGGAAGACATACGTTCATGACCCATCACATCTAATATTACAACTTTGGGAACTCTAATGCACATGGATCCTTTTACCCATGATGCCTACAAAGAGGCATACACAGAAGATGAGGACTTCAAGGAGGTGTTTCTGCAGCTACAAGGACAAATTCATATAGAATAAGGTGATGAAAATGCTGAGTATCATTCCCATAATGGTTTACTCTACAATATTGATAAGCTCTGTGTTCCTAAAGGTGAATGATTACGACTTATCACAGAGGCTCACACCTCCAAGGTTGCAAGACATTTTGGTGTTGGGAAGATAGTTGCCAACTTACAGAGATATGTGTATTGGCCCATAATGCAAGAAAATGTAGCACAGTATATTAGAGGATGTATAATTTGTTGTACCAACAAGCTCAATAATTGAGCCAGGTGGATATTGATGGCCACCCACCTTTTCCAACTGGCTCAAAAGAGTTTTCTGGCATTTTTGGTAATTTACTATTTTTAGCAGTTTTTAACTTCCGGGGCCATTTTGAGGGCCTAAATGAAGGTTTTTTGGGATTGAGCTTCCCAATTATAGTAAAAGGTTCTTATTGATCCCCCTAAATGAATATCCTTGACGATACCTTTCAAATGAGATATTGTGCACCCAAAACAAAGATTGTATTCCAAAGTTACACCCCTGGGAAGTTGATACACCAAACTACCCAAAACAGGGTCCACAAAACTGTTGGCTTTTCATCTTCCGAGGTTAGGGTTTCAGATTTTCTTTATGATAAAAAGGCCTTTGGAACCTCATTGTAAAATTATTTTCTTGCGAATGCGAGTAGCAGACATATCTCTTCTCAGAGATAAGCTGCCACCATTCTATGGAGTCTTTCAATCTGTATTTTTACAGTCTTTGTACATTTTCGCTCATTAATAAAAAATAGTGTATTAATGTACCTCTGTGTTTATGGTTGCATCTCTGATACATTTCTGTTATATTATTGGATATCCGAGATATCTCTGTACATTTCTTTATTATATCTTCGCTCTCATTTCGTGCCGAGAATAATCCAGATCAGTGGTATCAGAGAAGGCTGCTCTTGATTGTTTTTCAATGCATGTTCGCGACGAGGTCCGAGTATAGAAAGTTGGGTCTCGAGCTTGTCTCTCTTGAAGACAATCGCTCTCACACATCCAAAAAACCCTCCATGGTGGAAGAAAAGAGAAACGACAGAGCAGACGATTCTATTAATCTGTTGCTTGAGCAAGCTCTCACGCTACGAGGGACAAAATGATGGAGAATTTTGCCCACATCTTGCAATGCCTGTCGATAACAACAGGCGCTTCTTCATCAAGCAACCACTTTGGAAGTACCTCTCCTTTGAAGGTACAAGTTAATATTGATATTCCCATATTTGAAGGACAGATAGATGCAGATGCCTTAGAAAAATGGTTAAATTTGCTAGAAGGTTATTTCTCTGTTCATAATTTTTTTCGACAGGGAAAAGATCACCTTCGCACTCCTTAAGGCTCTCCCCCATGTCAAACATTGGTGGAAAACTTACTGGGAGAAAATTTCCATAGAGGAGTCTGGAATATATGGGGTCGAGCCCACTTGGGAATTTTTTGTGGATGCGGTAAAGGAATAGTATTACCCTGTTGGCAACTATGAGGACCAGTAGATGAGATGGACCACACTGCGGCAAGAGAGGGACCAAGCCATTCCAAAGTTCACCAATAACTTCCATACCTTGTGCACCAATCTAGGTTTTAAAGACTCTGAATGACATTTGGTTCTAAAATACCGTGGGGCTCTACATAGATACATCCAAATTGAAATGGATTTTTTGGACATCTCATCACTCAGTGCTGCTTATTGATATGCTGTTAAAATGGAGCAGAAATTTAAGCACCAGAACAAATGGGAGTTTGGGTCTACAAATCTGCAACAACCAAAGTATGATAAAGACAACCCTAACAAACAGTCTCCCGAAAACCAGTCCAAACCATAGGAAAAGAAGGGTCACATGAAGACAAAGAAGGACACCGGGAAATGGTGCGATTTCCACAAAATCCCTTGGCAAAACATCGATGAATGTCATTCAAAACAGTAATTGGTGGCTGAGATCAAAGACAAGGAGACAAACCCTGATTCAGAATCTGATTATGAAAATACTGGTAAAAGACAGATCATCGACACAGACCCCATTGCTATTGTTGCGATTGCGACAATTCAACCAGAAGAACCAACAGATCCTGAGGAGGGGAAGCACCTTTTTCATTCACATATGTGGGTTAAGGGGACCCCATTGCATTTTATTGTTGATAGTGGAAGCCAAAAGAACCTCATCTCAACAGAGGTCGTCAAAAAGTTGGGATTGTCGACAACACCACACCTGCAACCATACAACATCGGGTGGATTCGCTAGGGACGAGCTCTCCGTGTCAGCCAATAATGTCGATTGTCATACGGCATCCAACCCTTCAAGGATGATGTATTATGTGATTTTTCCCCACTGGATGTCTATGATGTTTTGTTGGGCGAACGATATATGTGGAAGCGCCATGCTGTTTATGAGTCTCAACCCCACAGTGTCATTGTTTCTCTAGGGGTCATCTCTATAGAATACCAGAGGTAGTTCCAACTAATGTTCCACCTAAACAATGCCGCAAGGTAGTATCTCAGACTACAAAATTCAACTTCTTCACAATTTGTTCAAAAGGTGACCAGAAGGATACTGCAACCACTACAACCTCGACCCAAGCACCTTCTATCCAACAGAAGTAGGTCGACAAGATTGCAGCAAAGTGTAAATATTCCTTCTGTACATAGGCATCTCATGTATCCAAGATGGTTAAAAAGGTCCAACCCTTCCAACCACGGGTTCGTGACAACCTTCAAGAAGCTAAGCAGCGCAACTTCTCCAACAAGGCAAGCAACTCATCAAGATGCAGATTCAACAAACACTTTTCCCTCTCCCCCGAAAACTCAACGCAATGGAGACCATTGCTTCCTAAGGAGGGAGGATTGATCCAGGTGGATATCGGTGGCCACCCACCTTTTCCAACTGGCTCAAAACAATTTTCTGGCAATTTTGATAATTTACTATTTTTAGCAATTTTTAACTTCTCGGGCCATTTTGAGGGCCTAAATGAAGGTTTTTTTGGGATTGAGCTTCTCATTGATAACCAAAGGTTGTGATTGAGCCCCATAAATGAATATCCTCGATGATACCTTTCCAACGAGCTATTATGCGCCCCAAACAAAGATCGTATGCCAAATTTATGCCCCTGATAAGTTGATACACCAAACTACCCTAAACGGGGTCCACAAAACTGTTGGCTTTTCATCTTCCAGGGTTAGGGTTTTGGATTTTATTTATGATAAAAAGGCCTTTGGAGCCTCATCGTAAAATGATATTCTTGTGAATGTGAGTAGCGGGCACATCTCTTCTCAGAGATAAGATGCCACCATTCTAGCGAGTCTTTCACTCTATATTTTTACACTCTTTGTACATTTTCTTTTATTAAAAGGAAATTGTATATTATTGTACCTCTGTGTTTATGCTTGCATCTCTGATACATTTCTGTTATATTATTGGATACTCGAGATATCTCTGTACATTGCTTTTATATCTTCGCTCTCATTTCATGCCGAAAATAATCCAGATCAACAATAGGAAACAAGTTCTATACCATCCCTTACTTGTACCCACTCGACCTTGGGAAAACATTTCCATGGATTTTGTAGGAGGTTTATGAAAAACCAGGCAGTGACATGACTATATATTTGTGGTAGCTGACAGGTTCAACAAAATTTTCATTCTCATGCCTTGTAAAAATACCATCACTAGACAAGAAGCGACAAATAAGTTCTTTGAACAGGTGTGGGTGCAGTTTGGGATATGAAGGAGCATTATCTCAGATAGGGATACCGGGTTTCTTAGTGCATTTTGGACTACGTTTTAGGAGAAGATGTACACTAAGTTGAAGAGGTCTACAACATTCCATCCACAGAAAGATGGGAAGACAAAATTAGTCAACATGAATTTGGTGTTGCTTTTGAGGGGTTACAATAAGAGGCAACCAAAGACCTGGGATTAAAATTTGATCTATATACAACACTCTTATAACAAAGCAATCCACACTTCTATTGGTAAGTCCCCTTTTGAAACTTACTTTGGGTATTTACCACCTTCACCCTTAGATGTTGTATATGGACAACAAAGAGGAGTGAGGGAGGACCGCATAGAAGATGCAACAAAATTTGTTGACAAGATCAGGTAGATCCATTTGCAAGTACAAGAGACAATGAATAAGTCATAGGAAAAGTACAAGGCTAGACACAACCAACACAAAACAAAGAAAACATTTAAAGTGGGAGACATAGTATGGTTACAACCGAATAAGTAAAGACTACAAGGTGCTAGTAAGAAGGTCAAGGCTCTATGTTATGGTCCGTTTGAGGCACTAGAGAAGGTGGGAGGTAATGCCTACAAACTCAGTCTACTCCCATGCATGCACATTACTCAATAGTGAATGTGGAGAATCTCAAACTCTATGAGCCATCCATGTTGAATCAGGAGGAGGATCAGGTCTTGCCTTCCATTGAGGATTTAGCACCAGATGCTCAGGTATCGTTGGTAGAAGACACTGTTTTATAGAAGTAGTCTAGAACTATAAGACAGGGGTAACATGACCAGTGGCAGATTGGGTTGAAAGGAAAACTTCCAGGCAAAGCAAAATGGTAAGGTAGAGGAAAACTTTCCTCACCTCATTCAATAAACATTTTGGCGATCAAAAGCCTCCCTAAATGGAGAGGTATGATCCAGATTGGATCATTATATTATTTTTCATCTATATCATTACTTTTTAGGTGGAAAGATTGGAGGAATCAACTTGCAAGGCCATTTCGGCGGCTGGTCCAAATTTGGAAATTTGGGTCCAAAAAACAGTCAAAAATCTTTCGAAGCCATTTTGAGGCATGAAACGACCTTTTTTTTGGTCCAAATATTAGTATGGTGGAATATTCTAAATTCAACATGTCTATACCATTCCAACAGTGCAGACCGTTCGTCAATTAGAGTTCGTATGAGAACGTTATGCCTCTTGCAAGTTGACCTACCATATTGATCACCATGGTGCAAGTGGATGCCACATCAACGTCCCTTCTTAGATATGTGGGGCTAGCCACATAGTGGATTTTCTAGTAACATTCTAGAAGGTCCAAAACCTTATCACAATTGAAGGTTGAGGATGTCAAAAACCTATCCCTAGATGGCTATCGTTCTATGTTAAATACTGAGCTACTAAGAAGAGAAGAGGCTCCATTATTTTACATTGTATCTTGTTCCATAGCTAAGAAAAACATCTGAAAGTGGTATTTTGTGATCATAACAGAGGAGTAGAGATTTTGTAGTAGCCATACAGGCCACAGGTCAAAGGCAACTCCATAGAGAGTGCTTCTTTCTTTGTACTTGCATCATTTCTTTACCATAGAAAAGAGAGCAGAGCAACCTCACCTTCTAGCTGGGTTTTCTCTTGTATTGGGTTTCCTAGGTTATATATTGTGTTTATTTGTGGATGGTGTGAATGTGTTTTACGGTTCTCTTATTTTTATGCATTTTGTCTATTTTATCAATAACTAAATATTCTAGAGATCTAAAGGAAATCAACCTTAACAATAAAGATTTCAATATTTTATTAGATCTGTTGTGACGAACTGTTCCAATGGAATATCCACGACAATTTATAGATCACTTGGTTTACACATAAGACACAATCACCATCATACTCTATTTCTTTACACAAGAACAACCTTGCAACCAATTCATCTTACATCTACATGACCGACAACATCCTCTTAAAGGATTCATCAATCTTTGTACAATTACAACACACCTTATGTATAGGCTTTAAACCATGCAAAACCCTAAATCATGGCACCCAAAAACAGTTACAAATCCACGCATATGATTGGCTACAAATCCCATGAATATCAGGATTATGTTATAGACAAATTTAGTCTGTTACTATTTGACCTCTAGTTGGTTTTTGGTCGATTACCATTCGACCTCCTATTCAATGACCTTTCAACTTCCCGTTGATCACTTGGACCTTTGACTTAACCATCGACTTGATTTAACTCGTCGATAGACTTATCACCCAATCGATGCACCTCAATTAGATAGTTGGATGATTGTTCTTTCAATGAAAAGAATATAACATCCCAACACTTCACAATAGTTAAATGCACATGAATGAAAAGTGAAGGGAGGTTGAACCATGGAGGAATATGAGATAAGATTCATGGAACTAGTAAAGTAGGTTCCATACACCGATGAAAACCAAGCAAATTGTTTTGTGTATGAGTTGAATCATAAGATTAGGGTTCTCGTGTGAATGTGGAAACCATGTTTTGCTGCCGAGGCAGTTGAAAATGCTTGTTATGTAGAAGAACTTCTAGATAGAGAAGGGGATGAAAGAGGGGGCATATGATCAATCTTTCGACAACAATTATGGTTCATGGGGAAGGCCTGTTGGATTTTTTTTGGGGGATTTGGTTCCAGGAAGCCTGTTCATGACCACAGTGCTACACCCAAAGGTGTCGTAGTGAAAATAAGTGCCAACATCATGCATCTAATATGTGCCTCCATCATGTGCCAATGTCTCGACAATATACAACTGATGCATCAAGCATGCACCATAACCGTAACATGTAACTCTCAAATCAAGCACATAAGCATACCTGTAACATGTAGACACCCTGCTGTATCAAATCACACATAAGTAGATCAATTTGGGCATCAAAAACCTGGCATTATCATTTCTCCTCAATTCTGTCTTGTCCTCGCGGGACAAATACTTCCTGTCACGTGGGGCCTCCTGTGATGAGCCCTAGGCAACCCGCGGGGATCAACTGGATTAAGGTTAAATAATAACTCTATCTCTTTGCACCTCTGAATCTTCCATTCTTCCTTTTCACCTTCTCTACTACCTTAGACTCGACCTAATATTCACTAATAGACCAAAATATTCTCACAAGATAGATATTCAATGAATGTGTGTGTATTTTTGAATGAATTCTTGAGGTGTATTTATACTTTTTCTTAGTAACCTTTCTCTTTAATTGATCTAGATTTTATGAGCATAATGAAATGAATACATATTTTTATTATTCTTAACACAAAAACACAAGGATAACAAAGATATAATAATATACATACAATGAAATTGGTTTCTATTCGATAAGAAAATGTGTTGAAACTGTAAAATGCAACGGAAAACAAGCTTGGTAGAATGGCGACGACTTATCTATGAGAAGATATGTGACGATTGTGCTCATTCGCAAGAAGATGGTTAAAATGAGGCTCTCCAAGCCTTTTTACAATCAATAGGAATGCCAAAACCCTAGACATCCAAAAACCTAACCCTAGGAGATGAAGCACCAAAAGTCATGTGGGCCCCGTTGGGGTAAGTTAGTACATTAACTTCACGGGGTCATAAGTTTTGCATACGATCTCCATTTTAGGCGCATGATAGCCCGTTTGAAAGGTCTATCCGAGGAATACACATGTTTCCATCATAATATGACTCTATCCATAATTTAAGTATGGCGAGTCCTAAAAGCACTGTTTAGGGCCTCAAAACGACCCCAGAAGTCGGGGACCCAAAAACTAGAAAACAAACTGCCAAACTGGAAAACTTCTAGAATGATCGAGTTGGAATGGTGGGAGGCCACCAGAATCCATTAGGATAAATCCTCCCCCCTTAGGAAGCAATGGTCTCCATTGCATTGAGTTCCCCCATCAGATGAGGAAATTTCCGCTGAATTTGGCCCTGGGTGAGCCACTTGCCTTGGTGTAGGAGTTGCCCTACTTTGAAAACTCGATAACGCTGGACCCTTTGTTGGCTATTTTTCTTGACCCATGTGTCCAAAATATGATCACTGGATTCCTATTGCATATATTCATGTTTGAACTTTGTGGGTGTCAATTGTTCTACTATCTTTGAGGTGTCCAATAATGGTGGGAAATATGGCTGAAGGAGATCTACGTTGAACACTAGGTGCATGGGAAGGAAAGGGGGAATGTTGAACTCAAAAGAATTGTCATCCACATCCTTGGTGATGGTTTAAGGTCTATAACGGAGTGGGTGAAGCTTCCAATGGGGCCCTATAAGTCATTTTTTCTGCAAGTGCAACCACACTTTGTCTCCAACTTGAAACTTATGTGGCACCTGAAGTTGATCATGACACTGCTTGTACTTGGCATTGGAATTTTGTAAAATATCCTGAACCCGTTGGCAGATGTGCTGGATCCGCTGAATGAACCAGGAGGATTTTTCAAATTCAGTTGGAGCAGGAGATGAGTTCGCCATTGTGGCCGCAAGAGGTAGTGCAACATCCATGGGACCCAATGGTTGGTATCCCAACCCGACCTGAAAGGGGTTGTGGCTGGTTGAGCTATGTAGCACTTGATTTTAGCTATGTTGAACATAGGCAAGACTCTCATCCCATGTGCAGGGGTGCTCGGAATTGTACATGTGTAGGATATGCACGATCATCCGATTGATGACCTCAGTTTGGCCATCTGTTTGGGGGTGGAAGGCAATGGATTTGGTGAGCTTGGTGTCCAACAGTGACGAGAGGCTCGACCAGAATGTGCTAAGGAACCAGTTGTCCCGATCTAAGTCAATGATTTGTGGGATTCCAAAATGTACCCATACGTGTTCAAAGAAGATCTTGGTAGTGGACTCTGCTGTAATGCTCTTCTTCCAGGCGGTCAAGATCGCCATCTTGGAAAAGCAATCAACAACCACAAAACACAGTAATTTCCCCTTTTGGTGGACAGAAGGCCTGACATGTAGTCCATTCATATGGATGCCCATGGCCTGTCAGGAGTAGGCAGGGGGTGTACATGCCCTATTTCTTAGTGATCGGTTTGGAAATAGCATATTAAGTGCATGACCTGATATACTTGCTGACATCCTGTCGGAGTTTCAGCTAGTAAAAATATTTCTGCAGCACTGCCACTATCTTTTCGATGCTGAAGTGACCTGCCACTCGACTGTAGTGGGATTGCCAGATCATATTTTCTCGCTTGCTTGATGGAACACAGAGATGGCCCAATCGACATAATAGTCCTTCGTGAAGATGGAAATTAGCGACAACTGAGTTTTTGCCAAACATTTGGTATGTGGTGGAGAAGCTAGGGTCTGTCTCATAGAGGTTGAGACATCCAGAGGTCTCGTGGCCGTAAGAGTCTAGCACCATGGTGAGTGACGCGACTAATGGTCGGCTGAGGCAATCAACAAATCGGTTTGTACTGCCTGTTTTATACTTGATGTTGAGGTGGAACTACTGCAAGTATGTGGACCACTTTCGATGGCGATCATTCTGCAATTTTCCTTGTTTTTGCATGAACTGCAATGGCTTATGATCCGTGTGGACGACTGTCTCCTTCCTGAGAATGAAATGTCTCCACTGGTGGCATTCTTACACAATGGAGTACATTTCCTTGTCGTAAGTAAGGTACTTACATACAACATTTGATAGTGTCTCACTATGATAGGCCACATGGTGGCCATGCTAAGTGAGAACTGTGCCCACAACATAGTCTGAAGCATTTGTCTCGATCTCAAAGGGCTGCTATAGGTCTGGTAATGAAAGTACTGGGATGAGCACAAGTGATGCTTTAAATAATCGAATGCTTGTTGTTGGGATAGGCCCCACACAAGTTTTTCCTTACCACCACCCCGTTACTTGGTTGAGGCCCCATGCAATATGGGAGAATCCCAACATGAACCTGTGATAGAAATTGGCAAGGCCTAAGAAGCTTCGAAGTTCAGTGAATGTGGTTGGGGTTGGCCAGTCAAGGATGACCTGGATCTTGGCTGGATCCACATGGACACCACATTGATCCACGTTGTAAGCGAGGTACTGGACCTTGTCCATGCCGAAGAAGAATTTTTCCAAGTTGGCGTATAACTTGTGCTGCCACAGGGTGTGCATAACCTATTGAATATGCTGCAAGTGTTTTGCCCAAGTCTTGCTATAGATGAGGATGTCATCCAGATACACCACTACAAAAGTATTGGTGAAAGGTTGCAAGATATCGTCCATCATCCTCATGAAATTTGCTGGAGCATTTTCCAAACCAAAGGGCATGACCAACCATTCAAAAAGAAATTCTTTTGACTTGAAGGCGGTCTTCCATACATCTATCTGTTCCATGGGGACCTGGTGGTAGCTAGACTTTAGATCAATCTTACTGAAGTATTTTCCCCCCTTGATATGATCAAGGAGATCTTCGATTCAGAGAATCGGGTACCAATTCCCGACTGTGATTTTATTCAGGGCCCGATAATCAATGTAGAGTTGCGAGATCCCTTCTTTCTTCTGCACCAACATGATTGGGTTCGCACAAGGCGATGGTAATGGATGGATGTGCCCCATTGTGGAGTAGTTCTTGGATCTCACACTTGATCTCCTCATTCTTTAATAGAGAGTGGCATTAGACTGGCCCATTGGGCAGCAGTGCGCGGGGGTCATATCAATGGGATGCTTGACCTGACAGTGTAGAGGTAGCCCAGTAGGTGAGGAGAAGATATCTTTGTATTCATCCATGAACTTTTCCACTTGCTTCTGCTATGTGGAAAGCTCATCCTCAGAGTCCCTGGATGTGGATGCAATATTTTTCTCGCTCTGAGAGAGAATCACGAATAAGACAAACTTCCCGGTCTGAGAGATGACCTTCCTACATTGGTTGGTAGATATAGAGGAAATAAGAATAGGTAGGACTGCCTCGGGTATCCTGTATAATTTCCTATTCAAAGTAATAATAACACTGCGAGAGATAGAATCATATAAAAAATGAAGTTTCCATAAATAAGGTTGGGCCAAAAGAACATTACAAACTTCAAGAGGAGCAACATCACACAATACCTCATCTTTGAAGGGCTTGATGTCCTACGACATGAGACATTGTTGGATGATGTGGAGATCGCGTCCTTGGAGGAGCCATCCAATGATGTAGGGCTGTGGGTGCGATGTTGTCAACAGGGCTAGCCACTTGATGATCTCTTCTGAGATGAGGTTCTTTTGGATACTGCTATCAATGATAAAGTGAAGCAGGGTTCCTTTTAACCACATCTCTGAATGAAAGAGGCGCTCACCTTCTTCTGGCTCGTATGGTTCGCCGGGCTGGACCTTGGTGGTAGCAACGGTGGCACTTTGTTCTGCGTCAATAATCCGTCTCCTCCTTCCTGGTTCTGATTCAGATTCAAAACCTACATCTGATTCAGAGGCTTTCGCCTTAGCCACCAATGATTGCTTTGAGCAAAAATTAGCAGTGTTATGCCAACGGATATTATGGAAGTCGTACCACTTCTCAATATCTTTCTTTGTCTTTCTGGTGTCCTTATTTGCTTGTGGCCTAGACTGGTTTTTCTGAGGCTGTCTGTCTTTGCTCTATCCTTTGTTCTGTGGGTTGGGGCTTTCCTTTAATTTCTTTTTATGTGAGGGGTTCCCAAGCCCAAATTTCCACATCTTTTGTTTAAGCTTTTTCTCGATTTTGACGACATATCGATAGGCCATGCCCAAGGATGAGATGTCGAAAAAATCCATTTCTCCCTTGATGTATCTATGTAGGTCACCATGATACTTGAGCACTAGGTGTTGCTCAAAATATTTGATACCCATCTTGGTACGCAAGGTATGGAATATATTAGTGAACTCTAGCACTACTTGGTCTCTTTCCCGCTGTAGTGTGGCCCATTTTGTATACAGGTTGTCATTACTTTCGATAGGGTAGTATTGTTCCTTGATAGCATCTCTGAAGGACTCCCAGGTGACTATGACTGTAAATAATGAAGGTTCCCTTGTTTCCTTTTTCTCATAGAAAGTTTTCCACCAATATTTGACATGGGGAATGAATTTGAGGAGCGCACACGTAATATTTTCTATGTTTGAAAAGTTATAGATAAAAAATACCCTTCTCGCAGATTCAACCATTTGTCTACAACATCTGCGTCTATCCGACCTTCAAATATTCAAATATAAAAGTTTATTTGTACCTTGAAGGGGGCGGCGCCTCCGCTCGAGGAAGATGCGTCGCTTGTTGGTAGCTGCCGAAGGATTTGTGCAAAACTATCCATCATTTCATTCCTCTGTTGCGTGAAGGCTTCCTCGAGAAATATTTTGAAAGGATCTCCTATCCCGTCTTCTTTCTTTTCTCCCACCATGAGAGGTCGCTTGGGAGTGCGAGAGATTTTTTCCTCAAGAGAAACAAGCTCAAGACCCAATTCTTTTTACCCTGACCTCGTTGGGAACATGCAATAAGAACGACAACCGCTCTGATACCATTGATCCAGATTTTATGAGCAAAACAAAGTGAATACAAATTATTATTATTCTTAACACAGAAACACAAGTATAACATAGATACAATAACAAAGATACAATAACAAAGATACAATAAAATTGGTTTCTATTCAATAAGAAAATGTGCTGAAACTTTAAAATGCAACGAAAAACAAGCTTGCTAGAATGGTGGCAGCTTCTCTCTGAGAAGAGATGTGACAACTGTGTTCATTCAGAAGAAGATGGTTACAATGAGGCTCTCTAAGCCTTTTTACAATCAACATGAATGCAAAAACCCTAGACATATAAAAACCTAACTCTAGGAGAGGAAGCGCCAAAAGTCATGTGGGCCCGATTGGGGTAAGTTAGTACATCAACTTCCCAGGGTCATAATTTTTGCATACGATCTCCGTTTTAGGTGCACGATAGCTTGTTGGAAAGGTCTATGTGAGGAATACACATGTTGCCATTAGAATTTGAATATATCCTTTGTTTAACTATGGCGATCCCTAAAAGCGTTTTTTAGGTCCTCAAAACGACCCCGAAAGTCGAGGACCCGAAAACTAGAAAAAAACTGCCAAACTAGAAAACTACCAAAATGAGCCAGTTGGAATGGTGGGAGGCCACTGACATTCATATGGATCAATCCAACCCCTTTAGGAAGCAATGTATCCATTGTTTTGAGTTCTCCCATCAGATGAGGAAATTTTTGCTGAATTTGGTCCCGGGTGAGCCACTTTCCTTGGTGCAAGAGTTGCCCTACTTTGACGATTCGATAAAGCTGGATCCTTTGCTGGCGAATGCCCTTGACCTATGTATCCAAAATATTATCACTGGATGCCTGTTGCATGTAGTCAGAGTTTATCTTTGTGGGTGTCAACTATTTTTCTATCTCTGAGGTGTCCAATAATGGTGGGAAATATGACCGAATGAGATCTGCGTTGAACACTTGGTGTAGGCCAAGGAAAGGGGGAGTGTTGAGCTCAAAAGAATTATCACCCACAACCTTGGTGATGGTTTAAGGTCCATAATCGAGTGGGAAAAGATTCCGATGGGGCCCTGTAAGGTGTTCTTTCTACAAGTGCAACCACACCTTGTCTCCAACCTGAAACTTATGTGGCACTCAATGTTGATCATGGCGCTGTCTGTACTTGGAATTGGACTTTTATAAAATATATTGAACTTGTTGGCAGATGTGCTGGATCTGCTCAATGAACTGGGAGGATTTTTCAGATTCATTTGGATCAGGGGATGAGTCGTCCGTGGTGGCCGCAAGAGGTAGTGCAACATACATGGGATCCAATGGTTGGAATCCCAACCTAACCTGAAAGGGATTGTGGCCGACTGAACTATGTAGGGCTCAATTGTAGCTATGATGAACATAGGGAAGAATCTCATCCCATGTGTGGGGGTGATTGGAATTGTACATGCATGGGATATGCACGATCATCTGATTGACGACCTCAGTTTAACGATCTGTTTGGGGTGGAAGGCAGTGGATTTGGTGAGATTGGTGTCCAACAATGACCTGAGGCTCGACCATAATGTGTCGAGGAACCAAATTTCCTAATCTAAGACAATGGTTTGTGGGATTCCAAAATGTAACCATTTGCATTCAAATAAGAGCTTAGCAGTAGCCTCTTCTCTGATGCTCTTCTTGCAAGCGGCCAGGATCGCCATCTTGGAAATTCCCATGGTCGGTCAAGAGTAGGCAGGGGGTGTACATGCCCTATTTCTTCTTGGTTGGTTTGGAAATAATGCAGGTAGTGAAGGACCTGATATACTTGCTGACATCATGTTGAAGTTTCAGCCAATAGAAATGTTTCTGCAACACTGCCACTATCTTTTTGATGTCGAAGTGACCTACCACCTGACTGTAGTGGGCTTCCCAAATCAGCTTCGCTCACTCACTTGCTTGATGGAATGCAGAGATGGCCTAGTCGGGACAATAGCCCGTCCCGAAGATGGAAATTAGCGACAACTGCATTTGCGCCCAACAATTTTTATGTGAAGGAGAAGTTAGGGTCTGTCTCATAGAGGTTGGGCTATCTAGAGGTCTCGTGGACGCATGAGTCTAACATCATGGTGAGCATCGCGACTGGAGGTCAGATGAGGCAATCAACGACTTGGTTGGTACTTCCTGTTTTATACTTGATGTTGAGGTGGAACTGCTGCAAGTATGTGGACCATTTCTGATGGCGGTCATTCTGCAATTTTCCTTATGTCTACATGAACTCCAATGGCTTATGATCTGTGTGGATGACTGTCTCCTTCTCGAGAATGTAATGTCTCCATTGGCGACATGCTTGCACATTTCAGTACATTTCCTTGTCGTAGGTAGGGTACTTATGGACAACATCTAATAGTCTCTCACTATGATAGGCCACAAAGTGGCTGTGCTGAGTGAGAACTGCGCCCACAACATAGTCTGAAGCATCTGTCTCAATCTCAAAGGGATGCTGCAAGTCTGGTAATGAAATTACTAGGGCTGAGCACAATAACTACTTTAAATCGTCGAAAGCTTACTATTGGGAAGAGCCCCACATGAGTTTTTCCTTACCACCACCCCTGGTTACTTGGTTGAGGGCCCATGCAATATGTGAGAATCCCAACATGAATGTGCGATAGAAATTGGCAAGGATTAATATGCTCCGAAGCTTAGTGATTGTGGTTGGGGATGACTAGTCGTGGATGACCTAGATCTTGGATAGATCCACATGCACACCATGTTGATCCATGTTGTAGCCTAGGTACTGGACTCTGTCCATGCCAAAGGATCATTTTTCCAAGTTGGCATATAGATTGTGCTATCGCAGGGTGTGAAGAACCTCTTGAATATGCTGCAAGTGTTCCACCCAAGTCTTGTTGTAGATGAGGATGTCATCCAAATACACCACTACAAAAGTGAAAGGTCACATGATATCATCCATCATCCTCATGAAGGTTGCTGGAGAATTTTTCAAACCAAAGGGCATGACTAGCCATTCAAAAATACCTTCTTTCGAATTGAAGGCAGTCTTCCATACATCTGTCTGTTCTATGGGGACCTGGTGGTATCCATATTTCAGATCAATCTTACTGAAGTATTTGGACCCCTTGAGCTAATCAAGGAGATCGTCGATTCATGGAATCGGGTACCGGTTCCCGACTGTGATTTTATTCAGGTCCCAATAATCAATGCAAAGTTGTCAGGTCCCGTCTTTCTTCTGCACCAACATGATTGGGCTCCCACAAGGTGATGCACTGGGACAGATGTGCCCATTGTGGAGTAGTTCCTTGATCTGTCACTTGATCTCATCATTCTCTAATAGAGAGCGATGGTAGACTGGCCCATTGGGTGGCGGTGCGCCAGGGGTCATATCGACGGGATGCTTGACCTGACAGTGCAGAGGTACCCCAGTAGGTGAGGAGAAGATATCTTTGTATTCTGCCATGACCTTATCCACTTGCTTATGCTATGTGGAGAGGTCAGTCGCAGAGGCCCTAGATGTGGCTGCAATCTTTTGCTCGCTCTGAGAGTGAATCAAGAAGAAGACAAACTTCCCGGTCTGAGAGATGACCTTCCTTCATTGCTTGGCAATGATTAAGGAAATAGTAGTAGTTGGGACTCCCTCATGTATCCTGTATAATTTCTTGTTCAAAGTAATAATAACATTGTGAGGTCTAGACTCATATACAACATGAAGTTTCCATAAATAAGGTTGGCCCAAGATAACATTACAAACTTCGAGAGTAAAAACATCACACAATACCTCATCTTTGAAGGGCTTGAACCGTATGACAAGCGACACTGTTGGCTGGCGCGAAGATCACTTCCTTGGTGGAGCCATATGATGGTGTAGGTTTGCGAGTGCGATGTTATCATAAGGGATAGCTGCTTGATGACATCTTCTGAGATGAGGTTCTTCTGGATACTTCTATCAATGATAAAGTGAGGCAGGGTGCCTTTTACCCACATCCGTGAATGAAAGAGGCTCTCGCCTTCTTCTGAATCGTTTGGTTCACCGAGATGGACCTTGGTGGTACCAACGGTGGAACTGGGTTCCGTGTCAATGATCCATCTCTCCCTTCTGGTTTTGACTCAGATTCAAAACCTGCATCTAATTCAAGGGCTTTCACCTCAACTACCATTGATTTCTTTGAGCCGCAATCAACATTGTTATGCCAGGGGCTCTTATGGAAGTCACACCACTTCCTGGTATTTTTATTTGTCTTTTCGGTGTCCTTCTTTGCTTGTGGCCTAGACTGGTTGTGCTTAGGCTGTCCTTCTTTGCTTGTTCCTTTGTTCTATAGGTTGGGGCTTCCCTTTACTTTCTTTTTATGTGAGGGGTTCCCAATCCCAAATTGTTGCATCTTTTGTTTAAGCTTTTGCTCGATTTTGATGGCATATCGATAGGCCATGCCCAAGGACAAGAGTCCAAAAAATCCATTTCATCTTGGATGTATCTGTGCATACCATTCCAATACTTGAGTACCAAATGTCACTTAGAATATTTGATACCCAACTTGGTGCGCAAGGTATGGAACATATTTGTGAACTCTGGCACTGCTTGGTCTCTTTCCTGCCGCAATGTGGTCCATTTTGTATATAGGTCATCATAAATTTCGACAGGGTAGTATTGTTCCTTGATGGCATCCCTGAAGGACTCCCAGGTGACCGCGACTGTAAATAATGAGGGTTCCTCTATTTCCTTTTACTCACAGAAAGTTTCCCACCAATCTTTGACATGGGGAACAACTTTGAGGAGTGCAAATGTAATATTTTCTCTTTTTGAAAAGTTATGGACAAAAAATACCCTTCTAGTGGATTCCACCATTTTTCTACAACATCTACATCTATCTGACCTTCAAATATGGGAATATCAAAGTTGATTTGTACCTTGAAAAGGGCGACGCCTCTTCTCGAGGAAGATGTGTCACCTGTTGGTAGCCGCCGAAGGATTTGCGCGAAAATATCCATCATTTCATTCCTCTGTTGCGTGAGGGATTCCTCGAGCAACATTTTGAAAGGATCTTCTATCCCATCGTCTACAATTTCATTGCAGCGAGCCTTAAAAATGTTGTTTAGGACCTCAACACGACCCCAGAAGTCGGGGACCAGAAAACTAGAAAAAAATTTCCAAACTGGAAAATTGCCAAAATGAGCTAGTTGGAATGGTGGGAGGCCATCGACATCCATCTGGATCATTAATATTAGGTCTTCTAGTTATTTCTTGTTACAACCACTTTACCCTTTCAATAATGACTTGTAACCATTTAGGGGCTTCTTAACCATTCTTTGGGGTTTCCAACTTCACAAGGGCATAAATGCTCAATCGTGAGGAACCACGTGGAATACCACCTATCACTGAAAGCAACATGAAAAGGACTATCCATCCATGAGTGAGTTATATGTATTTACATTGTCCTTCATGTCCATGTTCTTTGATCAACTTCGGGTTCCATAAACACACCTCCGGGGCTTCATGTATACTTCATCAAATGCATCCATCACATCTACTGACATAAACCACTCTTGTTGACATCACTAAAAACTGACTCACCATCAATTTTGATAAAAAATCTGGGGTATCTCGAACACTCCAAGGCTTGACATCAATGAAAACCTATTGTCCAAACCAACTGTCCAACAGTAGTGGAAGGAACTTGTCTCAAACATCTTTGTAGTATAACATGCAAGCCCCATCCCACAATGCTTGTTGGGGGTGTGGAGGTGCTCATTACTAGTGTGACTTCCCTGGGTCACAATAAGTTATTGAGAACATAGAGGGGAATTCCCTAGTAGGGGATTCATGCTTTAACCATAATATATATGTAGTGGTTGATAACCATAAGGTTGAGCATCCATATTCTACAGTGGACTATTTTTATTTTGGATAAGGGAACCTTCATGATTGAACTGACACATATATTGCATCGGATGGTTTGAAAACTAAAGCACTGAATAGTGTACCAAGTTACGGTCGAGTGGGATAAATATTACCCAAGATTTTCTACTTAGGACCTAGGAGGACGTAGAGATGATTAAGGCTTGTCACCATATTACCGCTCTTTTAGGAGCATCTATTAATCCATCAAGCGACAACAATTCTTCTGTTGCGAGAAATCCCAAAACTAGATTTCAATCTGTAGTCCTTCTTCTCAAGGAACTTGTGCACGCAATAAATAAACTTTTGATGTAGAGAAAATCTTTCCAACATGCTCATAGTAACCTTAATATACCATTCCTATGACTGATCTCTGGCCCATCCAATCCTAGTGTTTGAACTCTACTCTGATACAACTTTGTAAGACACCCAACCCCATAAGTACCTTTTTAAGGGATGGGGTATTAAAATTTCACTTTTCTGCAACCACCTTAAAGCCTTTTCTCAAGGACACCATCGTCTTCTGCTCATTAAAATCTTTCCAACGACTGCCACCATGCTCAAAACTGAGCTTTAGATAAAAAATTATGGCCTTGTAAATTTCCTTAGGCCTTCATTGTCAAAATCTACCTCACTACCATGTGGATACCTATCTTTTACGCCATTTGATGCAACATTGACATGGCGCCTAGCACCTGGCCCATTGGGCCCTCCAAGTCAACTGCTCAGATTCACTCGGTACCTTCCTTTTCCATCAAATATTTCTCCATCAAAGTCACATTCCACTTTCACTGGAACACTCTGATCAATGCACACTCCAACATATCTGAGTCTCTAACTAGCATGGCAGTTAATTATCTCATCCTCATTCTCACGTTAAGTGAACAGGCGGAACCCATGATGATCCACGACCTACATCACCTCTCGAAGTCCCTCCATGGAAGTGCCATAGTAACCCCGCACTCAGACATCCCAATGGAAATAACCTCTAATCAATGGTGGAGATTAGTCCACTCACATGCCACCTCGGTTACTGTTTCCACTATGTACCTACCACCTGGTGTGACACGTGGCACTCATGTTGTGTCACAAACCGCTCCCTCAAAATTCCAAATCACCATGATATGTGGATATTCCTCATGGACTGATGTGGTGTACATGTCATCACCAAGCACTTAGATCATCCATTAGGTACTCACACCTGTCTACAATGCATTGGTTGGGTATCGTCATCCTCCTTCGCTCCAAGATTATGAGGGGAAATCAAAACCTTTCCCTGGAAACTTTCCCTACCAGGACACCGGGCGCTAAAATCCCTCTTGAGTATATACAAATATCAATGGCTGAGGCCTTTTAGCTACTCCTTGATTGATATCCCAAATTCCTTCTCAAAGTTTCTCCCATTATAGTGCACCCTCTCCAGATTCATACATTAGTCCGACCACAAGCGCTCCAAAGGATCTAATGATCCTTGCTTGCTTCATTCAATGGTCGAGGTCTCTCAACCTATAGATCTGAGAGCTAGGATTAAGCCACTTGTCCGCAGACCTGAAACATATAGGGACTCACCCTCGATCATTTCCACAAGGTACATGATGGCATGTGTCACCCTCTGGACATGTTGGCACTTTGATAGACTGATCTTCCGATAGGTTGAGAACCGACATCAATGGCCACGCTTCTCTCGGGCTCATGCTTCGATAAATCAATGACTCTTGTATATTTATAGCCTCTCCCTTCAGAGCCCTAGTGTGACCCTACACTCAAACACTCCAATAGCTTAGCCTCCGACATGCTTATAGTACCATCAATGGTCACGATTTCTCAACCTTCGATCCTTCGATGATTCAATGGTTGTTGTTAACTGGTGGTGCCCATCGTTGAAGCTCCACCGTGTCCTTGCACTTGACCACTCTGAATACCACACCCTAACCAACTTATGACCGACATCAACAATCTAGTATTCATCGAGAACTTTCTATGATGGATCCAATGACTCATATTGGCTCCGATCTCTCCCCGTTGGAGTCCCTATGCAACCTTGCACTCAAACACTCCGACGACCAACAATCAGGATCGTCTCGACCCACCATATCAATGGTCCAAGTTTTTTGTCGAAGCCGCGCTGCAACCTAGTACTTGGAATGTTCTGATAGTTCATTCCCAACCGACGATCAGGGTCAAGTCACTACACCGAATTGACGGTGGTGATATTTCTGAAGCAAAACACAGGGTTTCTTTACGTTAGTAGTCCAAATTTGGACTTGGTCATTTCAATGATTCTCTCAAGTATTTTCTAAGGTATTACTAGGCCTTCCTGGCCTTCACCTTACTAAAACATCTGGCTGAGGTAATCCTCTCTTCATCACTTGGAACGAAGACTTATGTCTCCTACATACTTTCCTTTTCAAGGCGAGGAATTTCATAGGGATAAGACTCTCCGATTATGCAGAGACCTTCCTAGAATCTAGGGAACTCTTGCTATCGTCCTTCTAAAATAAATCTGTATCTTGCAAGATCCCCGTTCGAAGGCTTGCAGTCTTCATAGGTTTACACCCTACCAGTACCCCACTTAGCTCATAGCCAATGTCCCTTTAGAGCGTTTTATCTATCAAAGAAGGATTCACTATTCTTTATGCTCAGAGGTACCAGACATGTACAATTCCTTACATTTTCACATTTACATCAATACAAATTCTTGCAATGAAATAACCATACAATCTATAGGCTTAAACCTTTAATGGATACATACACATGCACTAACCTTTCATTCAATTCCACCATTACTTTAGCACAAAGGTTGCAATGAAAGAACCATTCAAATCATTTACAGACACACACATCATGAATACAAATACAAGCATAATTCATTCCTTTTACTCTACACAGAGAAGATACCAATACTTAACTATTCATTGAAGAGGATAACCATCCAAGTGGCTGTGGGTGTTCTCCTTTCCACCCAACCATAGGATCTGCGTGCTTAGACACTTTAGTAGCAGGCCATCCCCATGCCAAGCCATGACACCACCAGGGAAATCTGTCTCAGGTTCTCATGGTAATTTTTTTGGTAAGAGAAGACCCATCTTCTTCTTAGACCCCCAAAATCCCCTCACGTCTACTCTCCTTTCTTTTGCCTGAACAAGTGCATTCTTCTCTTTGCACTCCCCGCACTGGAAGGTTCTTGACTTGTCCTCTTCCTTTTGTCAGAAGAAACTCATGGGGTCAATCTGGAATGAAAAATTGGTACTCTGTCTTACCTATGGATGGAATCTTTTGCTATCTTGGCTAAATTTCCCATACCTATATTCATGGGAGTGGTTGGTCATTCAACTACTAACCCCCTATCATTAACTAATTTGTCTTGAAATTAGGTCTAAGGGAAATAATCTAAATATTTCCAAAATAATGTCTTAATAAGGAGGTTTGGGTTATTTTAGCATAATGATCCCCCCCCATAGGTTCCCTCATTATTTACTCTAGTGGTATCATGGCCAATACTTTTAAGTCTTCATCCCATAGTAATTTATTTGACATTTCAGTCAAATGAAATACAATTACACTATTTATATGCCATGCTTTGGCAATAATTAACATGATTAATTACATATAATCAGGGGTTTATAAAGGTGGTCTTACAATCCCCTCCCCCTTCAAAAGGAACAATGTCCTCGTTGTTCTTCTCATAAATACATGCAATGCCTTTATCTTTTAGCTACTTAGAATGATCTTATTTTTCCTTACAACCTGGTCTTCACTGAGACTCTAGCATTGTCAGAGCATGCCTTCAACAATTTCAAACAACAAACATATTAATCGTAATTTTATCCAAGAATATTTTATTGTTGTTCATGATTTAGGAGGAAAATTTACATGTTAGCACAGTTCTTATCGGTGCAATTCATGGATCTGCATCCATATGGCTGTCACATTTACTCAACTCACTATTTTTATCTTGACATATTGGGCTCACGGTCCCAAATCATCAAATATCAAGAGTTATCAAAGTCTCCTCTTCCTTACGGTTACTCACCTTCTAGGCTCAGGCTCATGCATCCCCTTCTCTACTATACATTCTATTACACAATATTTTTTCACAATTGATGATGTTCACTTATCCTCTATCATTCAGAGCATACAAGCTATCATTTATGAAGAAGAACCTTACTTTTAGAGAAGGAAAGCATGCAAAAAGGGTTAAACATGTTATTAGGGCCTTTAAATCCTTAATTTAAGAGAGTGTCACAACTTGCATCACTGCAGGGTGTGACACCCTTAAGTGTCGCATGTTACACCACTACAGGGTTCAACAATGTCTCAGGTTGCTCCACTGCAGGGTGCGACACTACTTAAAAGAGGAGAAAATGATGAAATTCGAGAAGATTCTAGAAGAGAATCTTTGAGATGATGTGTTCTCTTATCGGTCTGGATCTCACCCATACTCTTGATCTAAGGGGATCCTAACCTCCTCACCCCTTTCCTATTCAATCTATAAAAAGAGGCTTCCCTCATGAGGAAAGGTTAATAGAAAATAGTGAATGAAGAATAATGATTGATAACTTTGCTTCTGGTTTGTTGTTAGAAGATTGTTAGTAATTCTTTGGCTTTGAGGAATTCAATCTTAGCTAAAGGAGTCAATTGATAGTGATGGATTTGATGGATGCATTGTGGGTATTGGAGCAGTGAGCTTGTTGGAAGGAGCTTCACAACATCAAGGCAACTTTGGTTGTAATATAATTTCATTATCATTAATATAGTAATATAGTTTCTTTCCCACAAAGGTTTTCTTTGTTGAATTTCTCCATTATCATTTGCATTGGTTGTATCAATTTGTGCTTCTTGCTTTCACCTTTGTTGGCTTGTGTTTCTTGCAGGTTATCATACATAAGTCTCGCTATAAAGAGGCTGGAAGATACAACTAGCAAGGACAACCATTGATTACAAGGTATGAATCCTTCACTAATTGGTAATTTGATTATATCAATCTAGATAAAGTTCTATGTTCTGTCTGTTTTGTTCTAGTCTTGGTTTTCAAGTCTAAGGAGATCAACCCGTGGCCACACAAAATGATTTTTCTGGTAACATAGTCCCTCGGGTGATCCATCTTTCCTGCCAAGGATTTCTCACCCCATAAGAGTTTCAAAGACTTCATCGAGTCTTACAGTTGAGGCGTCCCCCAAGCTTGCTCTACCAAGGCATCTCTTAGGCCCATGTTACCACAACACGCCAATAGATTTTTTCCACGCTTTCCATCTTGAAAGTCATCATCTGTCCTTTCAAGACAGATCTGTAATCTCACATATATCCCAACATACAATGAGTTTCATGAGATATCATCATCAATTTCAATCAAAAATTTCTTTGAAATCTACCACTCATAGATTTCCATTTCATTTTTTTTTTTCCATTTTCAGATCTGTTACATACAGGAACCAGATTCAGCAAGCCCGAGACATCTTTCCTTGGATAGTTTGGATCTTTTAAAACCAACACGCATTGGTCTTTCTCATGGGCTTACAATACTGCCATATCCAATACCCTTCTTCCTGTATTTCATTCTTCACACAACCAAACAAATTGTTAGTTCTCATGCACATACATATTCATTTTACACTGCAATGGCTTCCAAAAGATTTCATAATTGTGCATACTATCAATCAATCACTTTTATGTATCTAACGATACAAAGCAAAAGGAAATATCCTTCCTCACACATGCATCATGTCAACATCCAAAATTTTCCAAATGCATTCAAACATTAATTGAATCTAATCATTGTTCCAATGTCCATGCCACATTCACACACAATTCACCCTTGCATTGATTTTAGAGTGACATGTTTCATATTAGGAACTTTTCCATGGTGTGTTGGAACTCATCCAACCTCTTACCACATGGATTCTTCATCAACATTCATCCTTACAACATGAGTATACTTCTTGCCACAACTGACCTTAACCTCCAATCAACATAATAGAGTATGAAATTACAATCTCATATGAATACATTCAATCAACGTGTTTCTTATGAGCACTCTTGTTCTCGATCGTTCCCGATTGGTCTATGCATTCATGACACATTTCTTCATGAATTTTCATGCAAGGATTGTAACCATCCTTGACTACCAGAATTTCTTCCTATTTTATTCAAGTTCTCTTTTTCCTGAATCATGGCCATCTTGGGTGCCAGTGACATACAACAATCAATCAACATTAAATTTTAATTATTAAAGTGTAAATTATTTCGAGAGGGACCTTACCCAATCCATCCTCAAACCTCATGCCACAAAGCATGATAAATTTATACCTGCATGGATGCCAACGAACTTCTGAGTTTACCTCATCAGTGGTTCTTCAGGGAATTCATAGGTTCCTATGTAAATGAGCAACAACCTTCTTTCATTTTCCTCTGCCTCAGGTTGTTCACCATCGACAATTATCTCCTCAACAACTCCAATTTTCCTACACACAACAAATAAAATCAGATTTATATCATCTGTCATGTAAAATCAAAATATAAGTGTTCCAACACTTTTTGGGATTAGCAAAATGTTTTTAGATATGTCCTAGCATATCTTGTTACACTCTATTGCATTATTCCTCAATGTGTTCACTAGCTTCAAACATAAAGAATGTATTTTAGTTGTCTGTTGTTATACAACCATCAACATTCTTTCCAAAAACATCTACACAACCATCACTTCAGTTTCTCATTCTAACGAAACACAAACATTAATCAAGAAAAGGGCCAAGAGGTTCTTTCCTTTTTGTCTCCTTTGTACAAGTTGAATTCTCAACATGGATGAATTCTCCCTTCATCCCTCTTGCCATCTTTATAACATGGAATCAACCGTCCTGCTCGTGAAACCACATGATCTAAATTTGGTTGGTCTACACAAACTATTCAAAGGCATATAACTATGCCAAACCAATTTTCAGAAATTTTAAGTGAGAAGGGTATTCCCCCTTTCTCTAAATTATCTATACTTTGCTCCTTTTGGGGACTTGGCTTCTCCCTTTCCTTGAGTAGTTCTTGGTCAAATTTATCTTGACATGTCCTCATCAAGGGAGCTCTCCTCCCTTGAATGAAATCAACATACTAACACATCAAAGTTATCTTGCAACTTCAAATTCAATACAATACATCCACATACATTTACCTTAAATGGAAATCAAAACGGTTGTCCTTCATTTGCACATGCATTAATTAAAATGTAATCCGATATTCTTATACACTTATGTTTTCAACCTATTGTCAAGTTTCCAACAATCATTAGCTTACATGGCTATGTTCTTCTGACAGATTCCCCACTTAGTTCCTCCACATGGAATTGTCTTAGCATGCAACTTCCTCGTTGCATTTCTATCATCACCCTAAATGATCTCAACCCATGAGTTAGCATTAACTTTACCATTTTAGAAGTTTACCCAATATTCCATAAGGAATAAAAACATGCATCCTTATTATGCATTCCAATTACACATTCAAACATGTATATTTATGTTAACATCTTGCTCTCAAACTGTGGTTTCGTGCACTTAACCGAATGCCTCCGCATACTGTGTGTCCACCATATGCACACTCTACAATTTTATATGCATATTTATTTAAAAAATCTTCAACTTATGATTGTTCACAATCATTCTCATGCAATCCTCAAAGGAAAAATCATCTTGCCTTCTTTTATGATAGCAAATCATTCTATCCCATTACATCATAGCATTCTTGCTCTTCTACTCCTTCAACAATTCACACCATATTTTTCCAAGGAATGGAGTACACCCTCCTCAAGGTAATATTAAAAAAACAACAACCAAGACTCTCCAAAATAGACTCAGCCATGCATCCATGGAATTTCCAATCCATGCAAGCACAAATCTTTCCTCACACCTCACTTATTCAGGTAGTCATACCATGCCCTTAATACATACATATATACATATATGGACATTAGCAGGTAGGTCCACTACTTGCACCTTCTTCCACGTTGTTCATACACATTGATATTTTTAATTTTGATATCGGTCCTCCTTCGAGGAGAACTTACAATCATTCTCATGGCCAACCTTCACAAACATAATTAAAATAATGCGCCCCCTTTTACATGGAAACAACCATCAAGAGATCACTATTTCCCATCTGCTATAAAACATTCCACAATTCAGAAAAATACAAATAGGTAATTACAATATTACCTTGGGCAGTAAAATTCCAATCTCCATCTCTCTTCATGCCTCAAATCACTTCTGGTCAACAAACATTTATTAAGGAAATCCTTTCCCAAATTCCCTCTCACTGTTACTTGAACTTACTAAGCCATACCCATATGCCCACTATCCTTCTCTGGATGTTATTTGATCTAGTGATCTCCTAAGAATGCCCAAGCACTCCCTTTTTCTAGATTTTGGGTCAATGATTTTACCGATCCTTTGCCTTATCTTCATAAGTCTATAACTAATAACATCATCAACATTCTTATTCATACTATTAACTTTTCTACTATTATTAGATCATCATTGTCCACAATTATTCATGACAATCCTATATCTCACCACTAGTAACAGCCTATTGCAAGTCTATAAGCATGTTATATTCTTGCTCATTCATGACCATATGAATTACAACATATCCTTGTGCAACAAGCATTTTACCGATGCTTATAATGTTGATGTATTCCAACTGTCTGCCTTTTTCATTCATATCCATAGACATGCCTTCAGATTAATAGGAATATACATTTTTCCTTAGTACAACCATGAGATCATAAACTTGCTCATATGCCCATATCACTTTACTTCTTTTATGAGGACTATCAACAGTCCAAAGGACTCTTTCTTTTTCTTGAACATCTTATCCTAGCTACAGGTTCCAATCATTATAGGTCAAGTAACTGACCTTACAATTTTCCATTAATATTATGATCACGAGGGATTACACATACATGGTCCATTATTTTATTTAAGCAATAATTATAATTGCTAGGGATCAACAACCCATCATTACAACAACCAGTTCATTTGTTCTTTTGAACTTAAACAACCTTTAACAAGATTCTGCCATTTTCGGTCGTTCACATTCATGTTCAACCATTAAGGCTTGTCAGTATATTCCCGCTCCTGTAGGATCAACTATGAATCCTTCAAGCGACAACAATCCTTTTGTTGCAAGAAATCTTGAAACAAGATTTCAATCCATAGTCCTTCTTCTCAAGGAACTTGTGCAGGTAATAAATAAAATTTTAACATGGAGAAACTCTTTCCAACATCCTCATCTTAGCCTTAATATACCAGTCCTATGAATGATCTCTGGCCCATTCAACCTAGTGTTTGAACTCTGCAGTAATACCACTTTGTAAGACATCCAACCCCCTCAGTAGATTTTTAAGGGATGGGGTGTTAAAATTTCGCTTTTCCTCAACCACCTCAAAGCCTCTTCTCAAGGACACCATTGTCTTCTTCTTGTCAAGAGCTTTCCAATGACTGGCACTGTTATCGCACGGTTTGTAGGAAAGGTCCAAGAGCTTGAGTCAGGGCTTGAAACCGGCGTAACAAGAGCTTCCCCACCCACTGTCACCTCGATGGGGTGCTCTTTCTATTTAGGAGGGCAAGTCCAAGGGAGACGTCCCTAAGGCAATCTGGGTCAAAGGAAGGCTAAAGGATAAAGGCCAAGTCAAGGAAAACCCCTTCCACAGATTGCTGCCCAAGAGAGGATAGTCAAGAAGAGAAACCCGCTGAAGAATGCACCTGTTTGCGAGACAAAACAAATACAACTAGAGTATGTGCTTGCAGTGGGTTAGTACTTCATGAAATCAATGACTATCTCTTTCATACATATATGAGCAAATAACTAAGTGCTATTATTGACGAAGTCAATGATGGCTCAATAAAGGCTTTGTTAAATTATGACAAAGAGCAAAAAACGTTTTGTTAAATTAGCTTGGAGATACAATTATTAACTCAATGTCAATCAATAGAGCTGCCAAATGTCACAACGTTGCAGGTATAAGCAAAGAATAAAGAGTACGACGTCACAGCTATAT
>ML785030.1:1127650-1150889 GCA_009831015.1 Picea engelmannii | reverse complement strand
CCAATCAGTCACCCCAACAGTGGTCAAGTGGATGAGTGTAAGATCCAAGCAGTCATCTGAAATGAAAGAGATCTAATGCATACATAAGAAGGTTATAATGATCAAATGTGACACATACCATGATACCTCGGACCAATTACCTCATGGAGCAAGAACCTTTTTCGATGCAAGGCCAAGCCGGTAGTGATGGAGGCTGGTATTGCTGACAGGACGAAGTTGGCTGAGAAGAAGAAGAACATGGGTCCTCCAGGACCATGCTCAGGCCGCTCCTGCTCTCGGTACTCCATGTCTAGGACCATGTGGGCCTCGAGACATGATCTCCTAGTCATCCCTGGATATCGGGGATAACAGGCACCATGCTCAAAATTGAGATCTTGATTTACAATTATGGCCTTCTAAAGTTCCTTAGGCCTTCATTGGTCAAAATCCACCTCACTTCTACGTGGCATCCACATGGCTCCCTGTCACTTGCGACATCTGGTGCGACATTGACGTGGAACCTGCTACTTGGCCCATCGAGCCCTCCAAATAAACTAATTATATTCACTCGGTGCCATCCTTTTCCATCATATTTTTATCCATCAAAGTCACATTCCACTCTTATTGGCACACTCCGATCAATGCACACTCTAACATATCTGATAGTCCTCAGAATTGGGAAATCAACGATCTCGATTGCTTTGTAGTCTTTAACTCGCACAATGATTAAGTCTCTCATCCTCATTCTCACGTTGAGCGAATAAGGGAACCCACAGTGATCCATGACTGAGATTGAATCTCATGTATTCGTCGATCTACGACCCAAATCACCTCTTAGATTCCCCTAGTAACCCCACACTCAAACATTCTGATGGCAATAACCTTTGATGAATGGTGGAGATCTGTCCACTCACCTGCCACCTCAGTTACTCTTTCCACTGTGTACCTACCACCTGGCATGACACGTGGCACTCATGTTGCGTCACAAACAACAACTCAATCAAAATGCCAAATCACCATGTTATGTGGACCTTCCTTGTGGACTGACGTGGTGTACACGTCATCACTGGACACTTGGCTCGTCCATAAGGTACTGACACCTATCCATTATGCATTGGTTGGGTGTTTTCATCCTCCTTCGCTCCAAGCTTATGATGGAAAGTCAGAACATTTCCCTAGAACCTTGCCTTACTAGGACATTGGGTGCTAAAATCCCTCTTGAGTGTATACAAAGAGATACAATTGAGGCCTCTTTCCTACTCCTTGATCAATGAACCAAATCCCTTCTCAGATTTTCTCCCATCGGAGTGCACCCTCTCCAGAGTCACACATCAGTCTGACCACAAGTGCTCCGACGGATCTGATAATCCTCATTTGCTTCATCCGACAGTTGAAGTCTCTCAACCTATAGATCTAAGAGCTAGGTGTAAGGCACTTGTATCCATACATGAAACTAAATTCACCTATAAATAATTCAACTGGTTATTTGTGAGAATTTTTGGGCAAGTGTCCATGACCACCATCCCGAGATAAGTAATGTATATCTTGCACCTTTCTATTCATGAGAAAATTATGTTTAATTCGGATTGAATTATTTCTAGATCAAAGTTTCTTTAAAATTGGTTAATTTCAGAAAAATAAAAAATTATTTTTGAGTTCCTTCTTGAGTTTCAAAATTACATATTGCCATATTTTCGAAGACTTTCCTTTTAAAGGAGCATGGATTTTAGCAAAGATATAGTTCAATTTTGGTATCCAACATTGTGGAAACACAAAGCCCCATATCACTTTTATGAAGTTTAGAATGCCTTTCTATCTAATTTTAAAAAGTTAGTCTATGGTTCCACAACATCTAGATTGTCTATGGAAGTTCTTTCCTTCTTGGCAGGAAAGGGGTTTTTTGAAACCTTGGATGATTTCAGTTTCATATGACTGTATGGTTTTGAATAAAAACCTTCCTTACTTCCTTTTTATGTGTCAGATAAACTCTTTGTTGTTGAATTCTGCAAACAATACAAGTTCTGGGTGCATTTATTTAACGAAAAGAGAAAAAATCAGTTCATTCCATTGCCTTGGAAAATTGGGGAAATCACTTTTAAAAACATTTCCAATATGGATGAACTTGGTAGTCATTTTGATAATCTCAAGATAAAGGAAGTTCTTGAAATTCTAGGATTTGACCCTAGTGATATGTTTACAATGCATATGTTCGCAGTCGGTTATGGCTCATAGTTTGTAAAAACTACCCAATTTAAATAAAGAGGCAGTGATAATCAAAACCCCATGGAAGCCATCCTAGAAAAAGGTTGATGATGATCCTTATACCTTGGTTAGCACCAATGAAAAATACAAGAAAAAGGTTCGAGCCACGAGAAGTGGTATCCCTAACCCCGGTTCATCAAATGTGCCATAGAGGAGTTCTTCAACGAAAAACAAAACCTAGGGAAGCAGTCATGTCCAAAATAATTCCCATTCGGGAAATTTCGGAGATGGAGGGGATGAAAACCCTCCAAAAGGATATATTGGGAAAAATCACACTTTCCCTCTAGCATTCAAAAGAAAAATAAATGAAAGTCATAAAGGAGAGAAAGAAATTCGAGTTAAGATATGGAAATGGACGCTGAAGTAGAAGAACCTCACTAGGATGCACACATATTGATAGAAAACATAACAATAACACAAGAATTGTCTGGTCAAGATCCATTGGTTTTTGAAGAGAGTTATGTTACATTGCACTATGCAACATTTACGAAAGAATCCAAAAGGTTATTAACTGAAAAAATTAACTTGAAAAATAAAAAAGGTTGTTGAGAAGTAGAACTCTGAGATTGATTTACAGGGGGTAACACCCTCAAAATTCATGTAGTTTCACGAAGAAAATGGAGAATCACTTAAGTATTCAATTAATGAGATTGAGCAAGAAAATCAAGTTTTGAAAGAAAAAATAAAAGAATTAGAAAATGCC
Source organism: Picea engelmannii (assembly GCA_009831015.1). Lineage (NCBI taxonomy): Eukaryota > Viridiplantae > Streptophyta > Pinopsida > Pinales > Pinaceae > Picea > Picea engelmannii. Next base: position 1,147,945 of record ML785030.1, on the reverse strand, counting down.
TTACTGCCAAAGCCCTTGTTCTCTAAGCCAATTACTCCCATCCAACATCTGAACACTTTAGAAGACACTCTATAATCAAGTTTTAGAATAATGAGTGCTTCAAAATTACTGACAACTATCAAACACTATATTGGATGTTTTAGAATAATGAGTGCTTCAAAATTACTGACAACCATCATACACTATATTGGAGAAAATATGCAAAAAATAATTGATCTAATCAATGAGATACGAGAACTAGGTACTAGTTCTACCATACTCTCTTCAAGGATTACTAATTTTAAAGAATACCTCCAAAGAGAGCTGGATAGAGATGAGAATTCCTACAAAGAAGTTGTTGGCACCTTTTCTGCCAAAATATCTAATATGAATTCTATGCAAAGGAGAGAGAAAAATCTCCCATCTAAAACTAGATTAAGGCAGATTAATGCAGGATGGTGAAAAATAATTGAATGTTTAAAAGAATTACTTGAGGAATGCGATGTCATAAATACCAAAAGGGGTGATTTATTTTTAAAGCTCGTTGATTTGAAAAAGGAGCCAAGGGCCCAACAATTGATAATGGATTCAATTCTACTTTCTAAACATCAATTACAAGAACACCTGGATGCCCTAAAAATTTTATGGGAAAATGAGTTCAATGAAATAACTGAATACTCAAAAGAGGAAGTAGAAAAGTAGTTGATCCACTATGTAAATAAGAATGAATATGTTGATGACGCGTTGCACGAGCTCAATTTTGATATTAGAGACATGGAAAAATAATTATTCAATGCTTGAATTCAACATGAGACTACGGTTGCTCCCATGGAAGAGTATATCAAATTATCGTTAAAAAAAACATTGATAAAGATAACAGATCCATATATACAAAAGTTAGTTACAACTACCATGAAACCTCCAGTCCAAAACTCTACAAGAAGCACTCCAACAAGCAAATGAACAAGGGTACTTTCCATCATAGTAAGTCAAGCAGTCATATTATTCATTTTCCTTTTCAGCTAGTAGTCATCCAACTTTTTTTTTTCAGAATTTGTGAAAATCGAAGGATGACCCCTAACTATGTCTTGTCTTTGTCTTCCAAGTCTTTCTTTAATTTCATGGTCCATGGGAGCCCAATCCCAATCCTCTTTGAAGGACGAATTCCATTTACTTTTATGAAAACTCATACATTATTATTCTTTCAAATACATTTGTAAATTTTTTGAGGATCTCGAGAGAACTATTTCGGAGCATTACATTAGTGATTTCTCAAACTTTGAGTTTAAATAACAAGATTTCAAATGTGTGTCTATCAAAATATCTTTGAGTTTTAAGGGAATGATCATGTTAAGTTCTTTGCAAATGTGGGCCACATTTCTTGTCTTGTCCAATGACATGTCTTATCTTGATCATGCTATAGTGGAAATGTTGTCTTTTGAAATATTTTACTTTTATGGTTTACAGTCTTGTATCATATTGTAAATATTCATTCTTTTAATATGCATGGTCCTTTTTTAGGAATTTTTTTCATGTGAATATTTATTTTCTAAAAGCTTAGTCATTATAGATTTTCTGTAAATTGTAATATATTGAAAGAGGAGACCCACCTCTGTAAAAACGAGGAGTCTTTCTTATTCCAGTGAGATTTTCTCTAAATGTTGGTCATTTTCCCTTGACCAAAAAATCGATCAAAATATTTGGTGATCATACTGGGGAACAAGCAAAAGGTTGGTTTTGTAGACCATAAATTCGAGTGACTCACCAATCGGCCAACCAACCTCAAATACAAGTTGGAATTAGAGATTAAGGAAGTATTCTACATTAGTTGTATGATTTAGCCATAACAACAACAAGGAGTTGTAAATAACTAGAAAGAATGTGGGGAGATATTTCCCGTGGAGAAGAAATAATTATATCCCAAAGACAAAGAATATAGTGACAAAGTATTAAAATATGGAATCATATAAAGGTCCTTTAACAAGAAGTTAAAACAAGACTCTTGAAAATCATCAAGAAACCCAAGATTCAACATCTAAAGTTGTGAACTTGGAAAACATGGGCGACCAAGAAGATCAAAGAAATGAAATTCCTAACGATGAAAGAGAAATAAATGATAGGCAAAGAAACCCAAGAAGGAGAGCCATATCTAGTCCCCTAAACTTATAGGGAGAGAAACATCAGTTGCCTACTCTCCTTTAAGGTATCCTGCCTATTTTTATAGTGGATGGGTTTATGGATCGTAAAAAACATATGCATCAATTTCTTGCAATATGTGATATTCATTTAATCGAACATGATGAAGTAATGGTCAGAGTTTTTCTTCAAACTATGATAGGACTAGCCTATGACTAGTACCTTTCTCTTCCAACTAAGTGAATTGGATATTTTGATGATATGGAATATATGTTCATGACCATATATGCACACCCAATAGAACATCATACTTTACTTACCCAATTCACTCAAATTCATCTTCAAAGAGGCAAAGGATCAATGATTTTAACTTACGATTTTTTAAGACAATGAATCAAATCCCAAAAGAACAACATCCAATTGCCCATGTTATATTTAGATGTTACAAGAATGCAATGCCATCAAACATCAACTATCCAATAAGAGTTGCACAATTAAACAAATTAAATGAAGTAATTCACAAGGCAATAGAGATGGAAGAATATATGCTCGAGACCATTGTTGATCCTGAAATTATCCTTGGGAAAGTACAAAGACAGATGGTGTTATCACATATAGTTGTCAAGGGCAACAATTCATCCAAGTCTGTGGTCTACACAGGAAACGTCCAAGTGCAACCCTTTTTGGGTTCGAAATACTGGCAAGCAAACAGATTCATTTTTCAGCCGTAAGATCTGAGCGAGAGAAAGATCAGGCGTCAGATCAGGAAGATTAAGTCACGATCATTAGATCTCATCGGAGAGAAATCGACGGTGGGGAGGCATTGCAGGGATCGAGATACAAATCAAAGTTTCCACAAGTTGTGAGCCCGCAATTGCTCACAATTGTTGATCTTTCTAGATCAATAGATCAATGGTGCATATCGATCCCGCTATGAGCAAGCATCTTCGCATTGTGGGGATCAGAACAAAAATTAAAGTATCTGCTAGTTGTGAGCCGCAATCGCTCATGGCCATTGATCTTTCAACAAGGGACACATGTCAGGCGATCTCGTACTCCAAGAGAAAGCAAGAAGAAATTGAGTAAGTGAAGGACTCCCAAAGGCCCGAAGCCCGAAATCCCGAAGTGAATCTCGGCCATCCAAAACAAGAGAAAACGTGGAGGCAAATCTCACACTTCAGAGGATTGTGTGAGAAAACAGAAGAAAAAGGCCCGAAGCCTGAACTCTCTAAGTAGATCTCAACCGTCCAAATCAAGAGGACACACGTCACCAGATCTCTCACTTCGAGAATTCGACACTTTGGAGGATTGTAAGAGCTATGCAATGAAAAGGCCCGAAGCCTGAACTCCCGAAGTATTTGTGAGCCGTTGATCTTCACAACATGAAGCAGGGTCCATCCAAGAGCGGCGCATGACAAAAAAATTGGGGCTTTCCCATATCGTAGATCACAATCATATCAATGACTCATGTGTATTCAGCATGTCAAAATTGCGTGAGGATTAGTGGCTAGGCAGAAGCCCCAGAGTTGCAGATCAAGCACCACGCGTCCTTCTCCATCAGATGATCATGATTTACTTCGGGACTTTGGGAGTTTTTCATTCGGGATTTTCTGCTTCCCCATTCTCGTTTTCCTCCAAAGTAATTTCTCCCAAAGTCCATAGATCTATGCTGCATGTCCTCCTTAGATCAACGACCGCGGTTCATTTCCAAGGTTCAACATTCATTTCAGGCTATGATGTCACTCTGGGAGTTATACAAGATCTACATGCTTTCCCCCCCGAGCTCCAAGCACTGAAGACACTTGGCACTGATCTATTAGAGGTACGTGGCATCCATTTAACGTTGACACATGGCACTCATTTCAAGAATTTTTGGACATGTCTTCAGCCTATTTTAAAGTGACACATGTCACCCCTCCATCTGCGACATGTCAGCATAGTGACGTCAGGCCGCCTCATCATCTGCGGGAGATCATCCTCCGAGATATTTTCTTGTTCAAGTGCCAAGATTAGCGATATCTCCATGCGCGGTTTTAATGGATCCTAGAATTGGTGGGCGGATAAACTTTAGCGGTGGCACTAAAAGTATAAGGGTTTCCCAGATTACAGATTTACATCAGATCAATGACCACACTTCATTGTAAAGACGCAAATTGCTCAAGCGTTAAAATTCTTGAGTGACCCCGTAATTGAAACCGTGGTATAGTAAAATAACTACGTGGCGTAAGGTGGTGGATTACGGGCTCAAAAGTGGTGTGGATCCAGACCACCTTTGATGACCCTGTAATCACGTGCTTATATGGCGTCCATTCAAGATCAACATGTGGCGGCCCCCTATGCATTCAACCTCATCCAGATCCCGAGGAGAGATCAATTAAGAAAAGAGGGAATGGTAGCTGATACCTTAGCTTAGTCCATAAATAGAAAGCATGGATGGTCTGACCACAAAGATAGAACTGTTAGCCCGAGGTACCACAATGGACGATTTTTCTTGCAGGCCCATGCTAAGCTGAGTTTGTGTCTGACAGGACGATACATGCACAGTCAGACAAAAGAAGGCGCAAATGAAAGGCTTTGAATGGAGTGGCTAGATCACACTCCTGGTAGTTGTGGACTGATCTGAGTATAAATAGATCAGTTCAAGATTTAGTTATGGTCGTCAACTGGTTGAGCAGAGCTCCCTACTATGTAATTTTTGATGCTAGAGCTGTTCTCTGGTTATGTATATGATTTGAGACTTTCACATTAATAGAAGTTAGTTCCTTTCATCTTCTTGTGTAAACTGCGCTGAAACACTCGGGCATGGAGGATCCAGTCGAGGGTTGTAGTTGTATTGTAATGTAGGTTTGATTATAATGCTGATGTGACCTGTTCCAGTTCTTTTATTTGTCATCTTATTTCCCCTTATGCTGAAATGCTCAGGCATGGAGGATCCAGTCGAGTTGTTGTTGTCGTATGATAATGTAGGTTTGATTATTATGTTGTTGTGACATTTTTCAGTGTCTGAAACTTGAGTTCAAGAGTGCTCTTGAGCCTGAGTTTTTATTCACCAAGCTGCTTGAAATCTGGATGCCCATGGTAGACTTGTCCACCTTTCTCACTAACTCTTCCTTATGCTCACCCTTAAAATCAAAACACTGACTAAATTTAATGAGGACCACATTTCCCTATGCATTGCTTATTCAGTTTCTATGTGAAATCATTCTTGTATTGAGTTTTGTCCATTTTACCTCCACCAAACATTCTGATGGGTTCTGGGCTTATTCTACTGAAATCTGAGGGTGACTCTTAGTGCTAACATTCATGGCGCCGCTACCGGGGAACGAATTGAAGACATTTCCTTGGGATCGAAGGACAAAGAAATTCTGATTATGAAGGTGCATCGGAAATCAGTAACTTTAAGATTGCAACTTGCACCTGGTGACTCCACTGTTTCAGTTGTGGCTCCCAAAGGTAGCCACACAAAGTCTACTCCACATCTACCGCTTGAAAACACCTGAAACTGACCCATAGAAGATTATCAAGAAATGAAGGCTTTCTCAAGAAGGCTTTTAGCTGCTGTTCCAGATTAAAAATTTCCCTGGGAAGAATGACATTGCAGAGATCCAGTTTTAGATGGTGAACAAAAGCTGGACACATTATTATGATTTCTCATCTTTCACCATGCCGACTCCACTGGTTTGAAATGGAAAATATTTTAGATCAACGGATTGCATGTATTCGACATGTCAAAATTGCACGAGGATTAGTGGCTAGGAAAAATCCCTAGAGTTGCAGATCAAGCACCAATTTCCCTTCTCCATTGGACGATCATGGTTTACTTCGGGACTTCGAGAGTTTTTCCTTCGGGATTTTCTGCTTCCCCATTCCCATTTTCCTTCAAAGTAATTTCTCCCTAAGTCCACAGATCTATGCCGCATGTCCTCCTCAAATCAACGGTCGCGATTCGTTTCCAGGATTCAACATTCATTTCAGGCTTCCATGTCACTCTGGGCCCGTATTACTTCGGGAGTTATATAAGATCTACATGCTTTCCCCCCGGAGCTCCAAGCGTCGAAGACACTTGGCACCCATCCGTTAGAGGCACGTGGAATCCATCTAACGCTGACATGTGGCACTCATTTCAAGCATTTTTGGACATGTCTTCAGCCTATTTTTGAGTGACACATGTCACCCCTCCGTCCACGACATGTCATCATAGTGACGTTAGGCCGCCCCGTCAACTACGGGAGATCATCCTCCGGGATATGTTCTTATTCAAGTGCGTGGATTGGCGCTATCTCCATGTGTGGTTTTAATGGATCCTAGAATTGGTGGGAGGATAAACTTTAGCGATGGCTCTAAAAGTAGCAGGGTTTCCCAGATTACAAATTTTCATCAGATCAACGACCACGCTTCATCGTGGGGACACAAATTGCTTGAGCTTTAAAATTATTGAGTGGTCCCGCAATTGAAATCGTGGTATAGTAAAAGAGATACATGGAAGAAGGTGGTGGATTGTGGGCTCAAAAGCAGTGTGGATCCGGATCGCCTTTGATGGCCCAACAATCATGTGCTTATATGGCATCCATCCAACAACAACGCGTGGAAACCCCCTAGGCGTTAAGCCTCACCCCGATCCCGAGGAGAGATCAATTAAGAAAAGATGGAATGGTAGCTGATACCTCAACCCAGTCCATAAATAGAAGGCATGGAGGGTCTCACCGCGAAGACATAACTGTTAGCTCGAGGTACCATGATGGACGATTTTTCCTGTAGGCCCATGCTGAGCTGAGTTTGCTTCTAATAGGAGGATACATGCACAGTCTGATAGAAGAAGGCACATATGAAAGGATTTGAATGGAGTGACCATATCACACTCTTGGTAGTTGTGGACTGATCTAAGTATAAATAGATTAGTTCAAGATTTGGTTATGGTCGTCAACTAGTTGAGCAAACATCCCTACTATGTAATTTTTGATGCCATAGCTATTCTCTGGTTATGTATATGATTTGATGCTTTCACATTAATAGAAGTTAGTTCCTTTCATCTTCTTGTGTAAACTGTGCTGAAACACTCGGGCATGGAGGATCCAGTCGAGGGTTGTAGTTGTATTGTAATGTAGGTTTGATTATAATGATGCTGTGACCTGTTCCGGTTCTTTTCTTTGTCATCTTATTTCCCCTTATGCTGAAATGTTTGGGCATGGACGATCTAGTTGAGTTGTTTTTGTCGTATGATAATGTAGGTTTGATTATTATGCTTTTGTGACATTTTTCAGTGTCTGAAACTTGAGTTCAAGAGTGCTCTTGAGCTTGAGTTTTTCTTCACCAAGCTGCTTGAAAACCGGATTCCCATGGCAGAATTCTCCGCCTTTCTCACTAAGTCTTCCTTCTTCTTACCCTTAAACTCAAACCACTGACTGAAGTTAATGAGGACCTCATTTCCCTATGCATTGATTGTCCAGTTTTTGTGTTAAATCATTCTTGTATTGAGTTTTTTCATTTGACCTCCACCAAACATTCTGATGGGTACTGGGCTTATCCTCCTGCAATATGAGGGTGGCTCTTAGTGCTAACATTCATGGGTATGCTTCTAGGGAATGAATTGAAGAGATTTCCCTGAGATTGAACGACAAAGAAATTCTGATTCTGAAGGTGCATCAGAAATCAGTAACTGGAAGATTGCAACTTGCACCTAGCGACTCCATTGTTTCAGTTGTGGCTCCCAAAGGCAAACACACAAGGTCTACTCCATATATACCTATAGAAAACACCTGAAGCTGACCCAAAAAATATTATCAAGAGATGAAAGCTTTCTCAAGAAGGCTTTTAGCTGCTGTTCCATATTGAAAATTTCCCTGGGAAGAACGACATTGCAGAGATCCAGTTTTAGATGGTGAACTGAAGCTGGACACATTATTACGATTGGTCATATTTCACCATGGCGACTCCACTGGTTTGAAATGGAAAAGATTTTAGCTCGGAGGTATGCCTTCTGTGATTTTTCAAAAATAGTTGGTTTCCCTAATCCACTGCCTAATAGAGATGAATGGGAAAGCAACCTTCCTAAATTTCTAGGAGAAGAGTGGGAGGTACCAGCTGAACATTTGCTGAATTTTCATGATTTTATTCATCAAATTCATATCGTGCATGAATATGTTCAGATTAAGCTTTTCAGGTATTCATTAGAGGGGATTTCTCGTGATTGGTGTCAATCTCTTCCCATTGCAAGCATCAACTCTTTGACAGGTTTTCATGCAGCTTTCAATTCGTTTTGTAAAGATTATTTTCCAGCTGAGTATCTTTATGAAAATTATTGTGATCAGTTTTATTTGCTTCATAAAGATTCTTCTAGTCACGAAAACCATATTTGTGATGAAGCATTTATTGTGGAAGAACACATTTTCCATGAAGATCATGAGGTGTTGAATGATATTCATGATGGTAACAATAACAAAGAATCGTCTGGCGTCATATCAAATTTATCTGTTGTTTTAAATTTTCATGAAGATCAACATCTCTCTTTTGAATATTCTGATGATGAAGAGCAAGTGTATTCTGCAATAGATATTTCTTTTGACTATGAAGCTGAGATAGATGATAAGCTAGTTAAAAGAACTAGGGAATATTTCTCTCTGTTTTTTCCTAGATTTTCAGAATTGAAGGCAATTTTTGTTTGTTGCTCTTACGAAGAAAATGAAGTGGATATTTTTGTTCTTGAAACATATGTTTTTGGCATCCTTGATTATGATGAAGAAGTAATTTCAAATACTGACCAAAAACAACCAATTTTTGTTGAATATCCTAGTGAATATGATGAAGAGTAGAGATTTTTCATGGCTTCTTTGGAACCTTGTACCATGGTTCCTGTATATGATAATTATGAATATGATCCTTGGGAGAGCCATGAAGGAGAAAAGGAAGAGCTAAATGTGCAACTTATCTCATGTCCAAAACTTGTAAATGAGAAAATATCACCTGGGATTAGCCAACCTGCATCCATCCTCTATCCACCTGTACACTCTGAGAACACCAAACGACAGGTGAGCCATGATGAAATAAAGGAGGTAATTTCTTACCAATTGAGCGTGCCTTATTATAAATTTTATGACCCCGTGGGGTTGTGTATGGAGTTGAGTTTTCCAAAAGCATTGGAGACTGCAAAATTATTCATCTTATCATCATTTTGGGGTATTGTCAGTGTTCCAAAACATGTTTTCATTCTGCTATCATACTTACCTTACCTTTTGTGGATCATTTGTAGTAAAAAGAAGAATTATATTACCAAACAGTCTGGGTGGCTATGGTGGAAGTTTTCTTTCACCTAGCACATTGTATAAAAATCAGTTAGTATAGGATTGTACATAAATAAGATCCTCCTGGAGCACATGTGTTTGTTCTATTTTTGTAAGTAGGGTAGTGTACATGTCAGCCTGTTGTCCTCAACAAGATGTATTTGAGATCGACTCCACAACCCAACAAATAAGGCATTGGAACTGCGCGTTCTTGGTAGCTCGTAGGGAGCATGCCATCCCTTGTGGAGCCAAATGTTATCACATATAGTTGTCAAGGGCAACAGGTCATCCAAGTCCGTGGTTTGCACATGAAAATTCCAAGCGTAACACTTTTTGGGTTCAAAATACTGGCAGGGGAACAAATTCATTTTTCAGTCGTAATATCTGAGCGAGAGAAAGATCAGCCGTCAGATCAACAAGATTAAGTCATGACCATCAGATCTCATCGGAGAGAAATCGATGGTGGGGAGGCATTGCGAGGATCGAGATACAAATTAAATTTTCCACAAGTTGTGAGCCCACAATCACTCACAATCGTTGATCTTGTTAGATCAACAGATCAACGATGCATATCAATCCTGTTATGAGCGAGCATCTTCGCATTGCGGGGATCAGAAAGGAAATTAAAGTATCTGCTAGTTGTGAGCCCGTAATCGCTTGTGGCCATTGATATTTTAGTAGGGGACACATGTCAGGCGATCTCGTACTCTGGGATAAAGCAAGCAGAAGTTGAGTAAGTGAAGGACTCTCGAAGGCCCGAAGCCCGAACTCCCGAAGTGAATCTCGGTCATCCAAAACAAGAGAACACATGGAGGAAGATCTCACACTTTGGAGGATTGCATGAGCAAGCAGAAGAAAAAGGCCCAAAGCCCTAACTCCCGAAGTAGATCTCGACCGTTCAAATCAAGAGGACACACGTCACCAGATATCTCACTTTGGGAATTCGACACTTCGAAGGATTGTAAGAGCTATGCATTAAAAAGGCCCGAAGCTCGAACTCTCGAAGTATTTTTGAGCCGTTGATATTCAGATCAGGAATCAGGGTCCATCCAAGAGCGACACGTGGCAACAAAAGTGGGGCTTTCCCAGATCGTAGATCGCGATCAGATCAACAGCTCACGTGTATTCGACATGTCAAAATTGCGCGAGGATTAGTGTCTAGGCAGAAGCCCCAGAGTTGCAGATAAAGCACCACGTGTCCTTCTCCATCGGACGATCATGATTTACTTTGGGACTTCGAGAATTTTTCCTTCAAGCGTTTCTACTTCCCCATTCCCATTTTCCTCTGAAGTAATTTCTCTCAAAGTCCACAGATATATGTTGCGTGTCCTCCTAAAATCAATGTTTGCAGTTCGTTTCCAAGCTTCAACATTCATTTCAGGCCACCATGTCACTCTGGGTCCGTATTACTCTGAGAGTTATACAAGATCTACATGCTTTCCCCTCCGAGCTCCAAGCGCCAAAGACACTTGGCACCCATCTGTTAGAGGCACGTGGAATCCATCTAGCACTGACACATGGCACTCATTTCAAGCATTTTTGGACATGTCTTCAACCTATTTTTGAGTGACACATGTCACCCCTACATCCGTGACATGTCAGCATAGTGACATTAGGTCTCTCCGTCAGCTGCAGGAGATCATCCTCCAAGAGATGTTCTTGTTAAACCACCAAGATTAGTGTTATCTCCATGCCTGGTTTTAATGGATCCTAGAATTGGTGGGAAGATAAACTTTAGAGGTGGCACTAAAAGTAGCATGGTTTCCCAGATTATGGATTTGCATCAGATCAACGACCACGCTTCATTGCCGGGATACAACTTGCTCGAGCATTAAAATTCTTGAGTGGTACTGCAATTGAAACCCTGGTATAGTAAAAGAGCTATGTGGTGGAAGGTCGGGGATTGCGAGCTCAAAAGTGGTGTGGATCCAGACCACATTTGAAAACCCCACAATCACGTGCTTATATGGCATCCATCCAAGAGGAGTGTGTGGCAGCCCCCTAGGCGTTAAGCCTCACCCCGATCCCGAGGAGAGATCAATTAAGAAAAAAGGGAATGGTAGCTGATACACCATATCATTCCATAAATAGAAAGCATGGCAGGTCTGACTGTGAAGAGAGAACTATCAGCCCGAGGTACCACGATGGACGATTTTTCTTGCAGGCCCATGCTGAGCTAAGTTTGCATCTGACAGGAGGATACACGCACATCCCAACTGAAGAAGGCGTAGATGATAGTCTTTGAATGGAGTGACCATATCACACTCTTGGTAGTTGTGGATTGATTTGAGTATAAATAGATCAGTTCAAGATTTGGTTATGGTCATCAACTGGTTGAGCAGAGCTCCCTACTATGTAATTTTTGATGCCAAAGCTGTTCTCTAGTTATGTATATGATTTGAGACTTTTTCATTAATAGAAGTCAGTTCCTTTCATATTCTTGTGTAAACTGTGTTGAAACACTCGAGCATGGAGGATTTAGTCGAGGGTTGTAGTTGTATTGTAATGTAAGTTTGATTATAATGCTACTGTGACCTGTTCCAATTCTTTTCTTTGTCATCTTATTTCCCCTTATGCTGAAATGCTCGGGCGTGGAGGATCCAGTCAAGTTGTTGTTGTCCTATGATAATGTAGGTTTGATTATTACGCTGCTGTGACATTTTTTAGTGTCTGAAACTTGAGTTCTAGAGTGCTCTTGAACCTGAGTTTTTCTTCACCAAGCTGCTTGAAAGATCGATGCCCATGGCATACTTGTCCAACTTTCTCACAAAGTCTTCCTTCTGCTCACCCTTAAACTCAAACCATTGACTGAAGTTAATGAGGACCTCATTTTCCTATGCATTGCTTGTCCAATTTATGTGTTAAATCAATCTTGTATTGAGTTTTGTCCATTTGACTTCCACTCATAAACCAACCTCCACCAAACATTCTGATGGGTACTGGGCTTATCCTCCTGCAATTTGAGGGTGACTCTCAGTGCTAACATTCATGGCGCCACTGCCAGGGAACAAATTGAAGACATTTCCCTAGAATTGAACGACAAATAAATTCTGATTCTGAAGGTGCATCAAAAATCAATAACTTGAAGATTGCAACTTGCACTTGGTGACTCCACTGTTTCAGTTGTGGCTCCCAAAGGCAGACACACAAGGTCTACTCCACATATACCTCTAGAAAACACCCGAAGCTGACCCAGAGAAGATTATCAAGAAAGGAAATCTTTCTCAAGAAGGCTTTTAGTTGCTGTTCCAGATTGAAAATTTCCTTGGAAAGAACGACATTACAGAGATCCATTTTTAGATGGTGAACTAAAGCTAGACACATTATTATGATTGCTCATCTTTCACCATGGAGACTCCACTGGTTTGAAATGGAAAAGATTTTAGCTCAAAGGTATGGCTTCTGTGATTTTTCAAAAATAGTTGGTTTCCCTAATCCACTGCCTAATATAGATGAATGATAAAGTAGCCTTCTAAAATTTCGAGGAGAAGAGTGGAAGGTACTAGCTGAACATTTGTTGGATTTTCATGATTTTATTCATCAACTTCATATCATGCATGAAGATGTTTAGATTAATCTTTTCATTTATTCATTAGAGGGTATTTCTCGTGATTGGTGTCGATCTCTTCCCTTTGCAAGCATTAGCTCTTTGACATGTTTTCATACAACTTTCAATTCATCTTGTAAAGATTATTTTTCAACTGAGTATCTTTATGAAAACCATTGTGATGAGTTTTCTTTGCTTCATAAAGATTCTTCTAGTCACGAAAACCAAATTTGTGATGAAGCATTTATTGTGGAAGAAATCATTTTCCATGAAGGTCATGAGGTGTTGAATGATATTCACAATGATAACAATAACACATAATCGTTTGGCATCATATCATATGTATCTGTTGTTTTAACTGTTCATGAAGATCAACATCTCTCTTTTGAATATTTTGATGACGAAGAGCAAGTGTATTATGCAGTAGATATTTCTCCTGACTATGAAGCTGAGATAAATTATAAGCTAGTTAAAAGAACTAGGGAAGATTTCTCTCTGTTTTTTCCTAGCTTTTCAGAATAGAAGGTAGATTTTCTTTACTGCTCTTACAAAGAAAATGTAGTGGATATTTCTGTTCTTGAAACATATGTTTTTTGCAACCCTAATTATGATGAAGAAGTAATTTCAAATACTGACATCACACAATACCTCATCTTTGAAGGGCTTGATGCTGTAGTGCATGCGACATTGCTGGCTGACATGTATGTCTCGTCCTTGGCTGACCCAACTGATGGTGTATGGATGAGGGTGCACCGCCATTGTTAGTTTCAACCTATTGACGACCTTTTTTGATATTAGGTTCTTCTAGATACCATTATCAATAATGAAATGAAGTGGGGTCCCCTTCATCCACATCTTTGAGTGGAATAGGTGCTCCCCTTCTCTAGGCTCCTTTGGTTCCTTTGGCCGGACCTTTGTGGTAGCGATAGAGACACTAGCTTCCGTGTCGATCAAATCATGTTTGAGTGTGTTCCAGAAATTTAGATTGCAAAAGAATTTCGACATTTTGCATCTTGAATGGGTCTTTGATTAATCAAAGCTTGGAAAGTTTCTTGTTCTTATTTATCATTCAATATTCCATCATTGGAAGACACTACATGATAAATAGGAAGATGCTCAAGTGAGAGATCATTATCAAAAAAATCTGTATAAAGAGAAAATATATTTGTGGATTTAGAAAATGACCGGATTTCCTCAGTGAGATATTTGTTACAGACCAAAGTATATTCATGGTTCTCTAAAGGAGAGACACTAGTTTGTTCCCACTCCGGGTCTAAGGGGTTTAATATTTATGATGAAGATTCCCCCATAGTTGTGACAGAGCACTGATTAGAGATCATGTTCCCCCATATTCCATTATCAGATCATGATTTTCCGTGAAGGATATAGTCACTATGTTTCCTAGTGCTATATTATCATTCAAATCTACAACAATTTTGTGAATAGATTCTTCATTCAATGCAGATTCAGAATCATCTTTTGAAACATTTTCCTCAAATTTCTCTTAGGAATTTGATTTCAGAGTATTAGATGTTCGAGGATAAGCTAATATGGTTTGAATGCTTGAAAATATTTCTCCAGGATGGGAGGTGACTGAATGTTCATTATGCAGATCTGAATCTTGGGAGGTGACCTTCTCATGTTCTAGATTGTCCCCTTCAAGAATACATACAAGATATAAAAACCAATCAAATATTTAATTGTCTGAGGGTTTGCCACTTTTAGGAAATATTCAATAAATCTGCATAACTCTTTGAAAGAAATCATCCATAGGTTCGTTTATGAGCCTATGGATTTCTTCAAGTTCATTAAAGAGTTCATCATAATCATAATCTACATGAGTAGTAATAAATACTTCCATAAGTTGTCTCCAACTATGTATTGATTGCAATGGTAATATCCTAAACCAAGCTTTAATCCATCCTTCTAATGCGATGATAAACAATCGACATATTTCATTGTCGCGAACAATTTTAAGATTATGTCTTAGGATGTTAAACTGATTGAGATGCTGGAATGCAGAGACATGCCCTTCACCATCGAACTTGAAGTTTGACAAGAGATTAACTGTCTTGATTGAGATTCCCCCTGAGGGTCTGAGAAGGCTTAAAGGGTTATCCCATACAGATGTATGGAGAGGATCCATGGGAAGATTAAAAGAATTTATTGAAATGACTCCATATGGGTAGGCTTGTCATCTGACCCTCCTTCTAGCACCAATTCTATTGACGCGAAATGTGTGAACTTGATCAACAATAGGGGTTACCCTAAGTGAGAAGTCCTAATTAGACCTCATGCCATTTGGGATAGAGAATTCGTCCAAATTCTGGCATGACAACCATTTTTGGTTTAGGGTTTACCCGTTGTAGCCCAATCCACCAGTGATGGTTTCTAAGCTAAATAATGAAATGCAACTAATATTAAATGAATGCGTCTGAACAAAACTAAGGTAACCAAAAAGAAAAAATCGGACCAGACATACTCCTATCAAGGGCCAGGGAAATAGTTCACTCAGAGCAGAGACAAGAATATAAATAAATAACTACAAACCCATAATAGTCTAGCCTTTAAACAATCATTTACAATCCTATGTTCATATATTCAGACAAATATTTCCTAAAGAACATAAATAAGAATGCAACAAACACACATAAGAATAATCTATAATGTGAAATACACTCTTACACAACCACAATGCTGAGCAAAAAGCAACAAAATAGTCCACAACAATGCAACACAAGGATCAATTTTCTCCAAAAAATAGCTTGGCCAAACATGTTTCTCCTCATTAAAAGTTTCAACAATAGTACATGAAAGCTCAAAGATCCAAAATCCCCACATTCGAGTAGAATCCCCCCTATTTATTAAAATTCACCTTGACTGTTGGCCTTCCACCTTCCCGACTCTTGACCTTCCATTTGGAAACTTTTGTCCTTATTCTCTATGGAATGATGAGGGAATGATGAAAATATAACTATTAATACTTTAATATAGAATACATCATGTACATTCATTTTTTTTTTTAATCTTATGCTTCCTTTTTGTCTTCATCTCTTCTTCCTCTTTTCTATTACAAATGTTGTTGCTGTTGGTATTTTATTCTTTGTTGTAGGTCACCTTCGTAAATATGTAACTGTGTATTAGTAAAACCTATTTGTCTTGATGTAGGCTATCCACATCTTTGTAATCCACTCCTTTACACACTATGTGTTCAAAATCCCGTTCATGATTATTCTTTCAATACTAGTACTTGGTTCTCATTGACCACCCAATACATGAGTTGCCCATACATACAACTTCCAAATATAACTTTAAAAGGTATTTAAACATGAATAAATTGAATGGAAATTGAGTGATTAGTTCGGATATACTTCCATGAGTTTGTTCTCTAGTCTTTTGATGATGATTACCTAGGTATCCCCACTGAAATGTTGTGTTATCAATTTATGCTGTTAATAATAACATGTTGGTATGCAAACTTGAAAAATATAGGTTGAATGGTGGGGAATATCGTGAACCATATAAATGGTAACTTCTAGAGCTCGACAAGATCTTTCCAACGATATACGAAGCGTGCAAAATAGAACTTGGAGTAAAAAATTATGGCAAAAATATGAAAGGCGGTTTTACGAGATCTTCCACTACTTTGTCGAAGGTTGGAGCCTTTTTTATTTATTGGAGGTTGGATCCTTTTTTCTTTAACAGAGGTCAGAGCCTTTCTCGTTTGTCAGAGGTCAAAGGCTTTCTTCTTTGTTGGAGGTCGAAGCCTTTTTTCTTTATTGGAGTTCATATCCTTTCTTCTTTATAAGAGGTTGGAGGCTTTCTTCTTTGTCGGAGGTTGGAGCCTTTGTTGGGGGTCAGAGCCTCTCTTCTTTGTCAGAGGTAATATATTTTCTTCTTAGTCGGAGGAAAAAGAGGATTTTCCTCCAATATGTTAGAGCAAAAAATAATATTTTCCTATGATATGTTGGAGCAAAAAGGAAGATTTGGCTTTGCTATATCGGGGAAAAAAAAGAAGATTTGCCTCTGCTATGTCGAGGAAAAAAAGAAGATTTTCCTCTACTATGTCCAAAGGGAAGAAAGAATTTCGAAAAGTGTTGGAAATTTTTTGTGTATCGGCAAGAATGCAGAGACATTCTTCTCCGACTCTGTGTGTATTGGAGGGTGATGAACATCTTCAAATGATGAAGTCTAAACAAGGAAAAGAACGAATTTAGAGTTTGAAGCTTGCAAAAATTTCAAAGTGTTTTTAATGGAAAGAAGCGAGAAAGATAAGAAGGGTTAAATATTTGTCGGCTCTTATTGAATGAATCTAGAGATATTGAAGTCAAGAAATAAAGGGAAGGTGTTGTTGTTAGCACAACAATAGCCCAAGTTCAAAAGTACATAACTTTCTCATACAATGTCTGATTGAGGCACCATTTTTTGCGACGCGGAGAGCACATGGAGAGGTTTATAGAGAGATAACTTAAAATTTCATTCAATAATTTCAGCGATGCCACAACTAACAAGGATGGCTTGGTAGGAAATCCTTGGTGATTGTTCTGGCACTTCTCGGCCTCGAATTTCAATTCCATTAATGCATCAATGGCGTTGGAATTGTAATCCCACAAAAGTCCACTTTGACTAGTACCCAAAATTGTGAGCCAAGGCATTTTTTAATGAAAATTCAGACCTCATTCTTGCTAATGCTTCACCCGAATTCAGTTCCTTCACTCCCTGCAACATATGTAAATACCCAACATGTAAATCCAACTAATATATTTACATAAATGTACATTCTGAAAGATTTAATTCAATATCTATGAAATTCAATAACCAACAATGTTGTACATCTAAATTAACCAACACATAACTAACTATTAACCAACAATCACAAGTTTAAGAAGATCAAGAAAAAGAGGGTTATAGGCATTCACGTAGATTGAATGAAACTTACAAGGAGGAAGAGTGCATCACTAAACCAACAAGCAACAACCAACTAATAACAACAAAGACGAGAAACGTTTTGGAGGACAAAACTCTGTTGTTGTTAACTATTTGTTGCATTCTAGTTTATGCTACATTCTTCCTCCCTATAAATTTTTCTCATCTCTATAGGTATGACCGCAACCCTCTTTTTCTCGATCTTATAAAATTGTGTTTTTTTTCTTAATAGTTAGTTATTTGTAGGTTAATTTAGATGTACACCATTTTGCATTTTCTTGTAGATCCATGTTAAATCCAGATCTATCGAACACCAAAAGGGATCAAATCCCTTGAGGTTAAATTTTTTTATCAGTTAAGATGGATCTAGGCTGGTTGTAGTCTCACTCAACTCACTAGAACTTAGAACTCAAAACTTATGCATATATAGATATATACAAATATATTCTTTGATTATTTTCAAGATATATATATATATATATGCACCGTGACAATATTTCTATGTACATATTATATCCGTAGTATTTATAGTTATGTCTAAATTTGATATCTTTCTTTTTATTTCTTTATATAATAATTTTTATATTAAGTGTACGTATTGAATCTCTCTCTCTCATAAACATAGAGATATTTTTATGCCATTTGTATATATATTTCATTAACATATAGTGTTACTATTATTATTATTATTATTTGTTATAAGTATTGTTATTTTTTTGAAGCCGACATATGATGACATAAACATTACCCATGTGACAACATCTCTATCATGCTGGGCTATACATCTACTGCCTTTTGATGCAATTAAATATGCCAGAATGCACATTTATGTAAATACATAAGTTGGATTTACATGTCGGGCATTACTTTGGTTGGATTTTGCATTTGGGATTTTTTTTTTTCAATTGCTAGGATTTACCCTTACTAGGTTTTGCATTTATGTAAAATAATTTTGCTGGGTTTTACAATGGTATCAGAGCTGGTATTTTACTGGTATTACTAAACTTATTTGGGATCGTCTTTTACGATGGCATCAAGTGTGATATTTTTGTTGTCATTTGCTTATATGTTCATACATTACAAATTATTATGGTTTTGCATAGGTTATGTGATGTATTGATTATCATGATATGAGTATTTCATAATCTTATGTGATTTCATTCTTCTTACGATGATGTTGTGTTACTCATGTTGATGTTATGTTATTGACAATGACATGTAGTTGATATCACATGGTTATAATATACTCATATTGATGTTATGTTGGTGTTGATGACATGCGATTGTTAGCATGCTGTTTTATGCTAGTTACATTTTATCTACAAGGTGGCAAGGGATGCAATACATGTTATAACTAATAAGTTTGGTTTTATGATGTGAGGTGGAGGTAGATAGGAGAGCCACTCCATGGGCCCAAAGGGACCGTTCATTAATGATCTTATGGGAGCCCATACCCACAAAGGAAATATCTCTACATAAGCAACATCTTATCGACCGGGGATAAACTCGAACACTAATGCTATACCAATAGTTATTTTACCTCCCAAGATGTTGAAAATTTGAGAAGATGGATAGAGTTATATATGCCATAGAAGTTGTGATGGTGGACTTTCTGTGCTTGGCACTAAGTTTTTAGTTGGAGTCGTGGAGGGGGTTTGGGCTATCCTTTCGATATTCTTGAGGGTCAATGTACCTAATGGGGGGAAAAGTATCATCTAGATGAGGCCCAATGCTAGAGATCCCAATTGAGACCCGAAGGGCCAAAGAGACATGCTAGTCAAAGTCAAGAAGATGGTGAGAGTTATACTCATACTCCCCTAGAGTTGTGATGACGACTTTTGATGCCTTCTTTAGTCACATCATGATGGGTGAATCACATACTAGTTGTCATAGAATGAATTTCCATAGAGGGAGCTAGGGATGATAACTTGGTGGCTGTGAATGATATGATTAAGGAAGCGTGTGGAAGAGAGGGAATAAATTAAACCCCTACAGGTGACATGATTTTATGCATGATTATATGTGTATGTTGCATACTAAGCATTCGTGAAATACAATCAATAGCTTGTAGACATATACACTTCGATAGGTTTGTTTAGTAGTGCTAGTATAATATGGCTAGAGAGCCTTAATGTTGAAAGTTAGGGACATGGCTGCAAGACACAATCTCCAAGCCCAATATAAAAAAGGGGAGACCCAAACTAGAAAGAGAAGGCTATACATAGTAGCTGCACAAACTCCTTGAGCAAAGAGTACAATACAAACATATAACTAATAATGGATACACAATATTAGGTGAGAGCTATAGTACACTAATTTATAAGATCATAAAGTAACATAATAAAGAGTTAATATAGATTATTCAAAAACATCAAATGATGAGGAGTGAATTATTTATACACACATATCCATTAGGGCATGATGCCAACA
>ML785030.1:1099965-1127600 GCA_009831015.1 Picea engelmannii | reverse complement strand
TATATATATATATATATATATATATATATATATATATATATATATATATATATATATATATGCATCGTGACAATATTTCTATGTACATATTATATCCGTAGTATTTCTAGTTATGTCTAAATTTGATATCTTTCTTTTTATTTCTTTATATAATAATTTTTATATTAAGTGTACATATTGAATCTCTCTCTCTCTCATAAACATAGAGATATTTTTATGCCATTTGTATATATATTTCATTAACATATAGTGTTATTATTATTATTATTATTATTATTTTTTATAAGTATTGTTATTTTTTTGAAGCCGACATATGATGACATAAAGATTACCCATGTGACAACATCTCTATCATGCTGGGCTATACATCTACTGCCTTTTGATGCAATTAAATATGCCAGAATGCACATTTATGTAAATACATAAGTTGGATTTACATGTCAGGCATTACTTTGGTTGGATTTTGCATTTGGGCTTTTTTTTTTTTCATTTGCTAGGATTTACCCTTACTAGGTTTTGCATTTATGTAAAATAATTTTGCTGGGTTTTACATATGGTATCAGAGCTGGTATTTTACTGGTATTACTAAACTTATTTGGGATCGTCTTTTACTATGGCATCAAGTGTGATATTTTCGTTGTCATTTGCTTATATGTTCATACATTACAAATTATTATGGTTTTGCATAGGTTATGTGATGTATTGATTATCATGATATGAGTATTTCATAATCTTATGTGATTTCATTCTTCTTACGATGATGTTGCTCATGTTGATGTTATGTTATTGACGATGACATGTAGTTGATATCACATGGTTATAATATACTCATATTGATGTTATGTTGGTGTTGATGACATGCGATTGTTAACATGTTGTTTTATGCTAGTTACATATTATCTACAAGGTGGCAAGGGATGCAGTACATGTTATAACTAATAAGTTTGGTTTTGTGATGTGAGGTGGAGGTAGATAGGAGAGCCACTCCATGGGCCCAAAGGGACCATTCATTAATGATCTCATGGGATCCCATACCCACAAAGGAAATATCTCTACATAAGCAACATCTTATAGGCCGGGGATAAACTCGAACACCAATGCTATACCAATAGTTATTTTACCTCCCAAGATGTTGAAAATTTGAGAAGATGGATAGAGTTATATTTGCCATAGAAGTTGTGATGGTGGATTTTCTGTGCTTGGCACTAAGTTCCTAGTTGGAGTCGTGGAGGGGGTTTGGGCTATCCTTTCGATATTCTTGAGGGTCAATGTACCTACTAGATGCATGGGGGGAAAAGTATCATCTAGATGAGGCCCAATGCTAGAGATCCCAATTGAGACCCGGAGAGCCAAAGAGACATGCTAGTCAAAGTCAAGAAGAATACTCCCCTAGAGTTGTGATGACAACTTTTGATGCCTTCTTTAGTCACATCATGATGGGTGAATCACATACTAGTTGTCGTAGAAAGAATTTCCATAGAGGGAGCTAGGGATGATAACTTGGTAGTTGTGAATGATATGATTAAGGAAGAGTGTGGAAGAGAGGGAAGAAATTAAACCCCTACAGGTGACATGATTTTATGCATGATTATATGTGTATGTTGCATACTAAGCATTCGTTAAATACAATCAATAGCTTGTAGACATATACGCTTCGATAGGTTTGTTTAGTAGTGCTAGTCTAATATGGCTAGAGAGCCTTAATGTTGAAAGTTAGGGACATGGATGCAAGACACAATCTCCAAGCCCAATATAAAAAAGGGGAGACCCAAACTAGAAAGAGAAGGCTATACATAGTAGCTGCACAAACTCCTTGAGCAAAGAGTACAATACAGACATAGAACTAATAATGGATACAAAATATTAGGTGAGAGCTATAGTACACTAATTTATAAGATCATAAAGTAACATAATAAAGAGTTAATATAGATTATTCAAAAACATCAAATGATGAGGAGTGAATTATTTATACACACATATCCATTAGGGCATGATGCCAACATGATCCAAATTATAGAGTAAAAATATTAATTGTAATGAATAAAATATGGGTGTTGACTACTTAATTGTAGGAAAAATGGACCGAACTACACATGTTAAGTAAAAAAAACATTCTCTGTGCCATAAGGAAAATGGTTAGTTAGCATTAACATTGGAAACTATTAGTTATGATATAACTTCTCAAAGTAATCAAGTCACAAAAAGAGGCTAAAGAAAGCATCAAAGTTGGCAAAGTTTAACTCATAAATCGAGAACGCTCACCAAATATGGGTTTTCCCATGGTGTCAAAACTAAATTCCTAACTAAATTGGATAATATTTGGGTGCAAGGGCTTGATAAGGCCTAAGTATGCTAGAGAGACACCCACATAATGGTTTATGTGGAAAATAGTGATCAACTAGGGAATAAGACCAAGTAAAAGATCATGGGAGACCTCTTAATAAACTAAGAGTAATCTTGTGAGGTCCTAAAGCTAGATTAAGAACCCCATAACATCAATTTGAATCATAATATGGTTACTTAAGCATACAGTCTTTAGTACTTTGGAGTTTACCACATCAATGTATAGGATTATTTGTGGTCATCCTAAGGAAGACATTGGTATAAACAAATTGTGATAAAAAAAGTATATATTGGTAGGATTCAAGTATGGTTAATACACAGTGAAAATTCCATATACTACAACATATCCCATGAGTTTGAGTATGTATATTGAATAAATGAGATTCACTTACCAAAAAATGTATCTAACTAGATTGCTTCATTTTACAAAATATGATCAATGTCAAAAGGGCCCAACCATGGAATCTCCCACTTGCCTAGATTTTGGAAATATTTGTTGTCATATAAATGAACTTTATAACTTGGTACATAAGTCTTCGTGCTTGTGTCACTCTAGTGTTTTTTGTGCTTTTATACTTTTTAATGAAAATTGGATTGAATTATAATGTATACTTTGTAAATAAGTTTTACTTTAGCTCATTTGGTCAATTAATACGTCTCCTTGTAATATATCTTACACCTTTTCTCTTCTTAGTTGGAGGTGAAATATACCCTAAAAAGTTAACTACCACTCCTTAAAGAGCCCCAGAAACAACATTATAACCCAAGGCATTTCATTCCATGCGATGAATTAACTACCCACTCCTTAAAAGACCCAACAAACAACATTGTAACCCAAGGCATTTCATCACCATGTCATGAGTTAACTACCCACTCCTCAAATTAAAGGCCCAAAATACAACATTAAAACTCAAGGCATGGCATTTCATCTCCATGTGAAGTCTTGCTAACTCTTTAAAAAATATCAAAACTTTTGTGCATCTATCAATAAATATGACTACACTATTTCTACCTAAAGAATATTTCACATTATATTTTTACGTGATAACCCAACAATATCAACATGGACTTCCTTCAACATCTCTTCTCTACCATTAATATCCTTGGATCCAACAATATCAACCTGGACTTCCTTCAACATCTCTTCTCTGCCATTAATATCCTTGGATCCGACAATATCAACATGGACTTCCTTCAACATCTCTTCTCTACCATTAATATCCTTGGATCCATTCATAAGATGCAACTTTAACTACTATTTTTTTCTTCTTCTATGCATTGTTATATCCTCTTAGGTTTGTACATGTTGCAAAAGCTCACTTAATTAAATAGAAACAATTTCCTCTCAGAATAGATCTACATTTGATAATTCGTCATCATAAAGATTTCCACCATTCTTTCCCAATTCTATCCTTGGGAGTTGATTTCACGACAAGTTATATTTTATTAACTTAACAACAAATTCTTGAAATAACATCTACCTACATACACGACTAAAAAAATAATTTTATTATCTAAATAAATTAAATACATGATTAGTGTCCAAGTGGAAATGGGTGGCAAGAAAATATTACCAAAATTTTATACTGCAGAAATCATTGCCCATGATAATATCTCACTGGTGATATAATTTCATTTGACTCAACACAACTTTGTGTAATTTCATTTAGGTTTATTATCTAAAGAGAAAATATTACCAAAATTTTGCAGTGCATAAATCATTGCTCATGATAATATTTCATTAGTGGTATAATTTCATTTAACTCAACACAACTTTGTGTAATTTCATTTAGGTTTATTATCTAAAGACATGGTTAGTGTTCAAGTTGAAATGGATCGCAATAAAACATAAATCATTGCTCATGATAATATTTCACTAGTGGTATAATTTCATTTAACTCAACACAACTTTGTGTAATTTCATTTAGGTTTATTATCTAAAGACATGGCTAGTGTCCAAGTTGAAATGGATCGCAATAAAATATTGCCAAAATTTTGTAGTGCAGAAATCATTGTCCATGATAATATCTCAATGGTGGTATAATTTCATTTGCCTCAACACAACTTTGTGTAATTTCATTTGACTCAACACAACTTTATACTAGGAAAATATATTGGATGGTCAATGTCATTTGTCTCAATTACATTAGTACTTCCCTAATAATAATGGAAGATGCACCTCATGGATATGGAAAATTCATGATTAGCCCTGGAATATAAAAATGAATGTATATATTAACTTGTTTTAAAGAAATTTAAAGAAATTTTTAACACCCATAAGTAAATAAGTAAATATAAGCTTAATTTTCTTCTTTGAAAGGCATGACTATGGAAACATAACTTCTAATAAAGTCTTAAAATATCTTATATGAATTTATGTGTAGTTATGAGACAATGGTAGGTATATGTATATTCATTAAGTATTAATGTAGTTATCTTACATTTTACATTGACAACAATCAAATAATTTTGTAAATTATATGAAAAATAATTTATATGAAAAAGTAATTATAAAAAGTAAGAATAAAATACATTTATTTTAGTTAAAAATGTTAGAAAATTCAAATAAATTAATTGAGTTAGATAAAATTAAACAACAAAATCAATCACACAAATTACCATATAACAAGATTATAATTAAAAAGTACATCAATAAAAAATCAATATTTTTTTTTTATTATTAAATCACTTTTCTCCATTGCTTAAAAATTCTTTTGATGCTATCTTCTCTTTTTAATAATATTGTTATGATGAAATTATGTTAACATTTTTCTTTCACATTCATTTTGTTTTTATAAGTTATTTGATTAAATGCAATCCATTAATATATAGTTTTAACATTAGATTATATATTGGTTGTTGATTTAGCTTATATATTTAACTTATGCTTTATGTTCATTTTTCACTAATATTCCAACACCTCTTATTAATTTTCAATGGATTTTAATAGTAGCTAACCATGGGCTACCTTTGACAAAATCACAAAGGTGGAAGTGCCATCATCCTCCATGTGAGGATGACATGGGATTATATTGTTTCAACAAGTAGGTAGTGCCACAACTCAATGTGACACCATAATATGGAAATGTGATTCTTCAAGCATCTTTTTAGTCAAATAATTTCTTGAATAACAATAGTAAAATAGTAAAACTATTATATTTAGACCATGTAAAAAATAATGCATTGATAGTTTGCTTTCTTTTCATTCCTTAAAATAATGCTATATCCAAGATGACACATAACCAATCATAAGTTTCCTATCATCATAGTCATGATCCCAATTAGAATCAATAAAAACAACAAGCTTGAAATCATAATTTATTTTATATTCAAGACCAAAATTTTATTTTATATTCAAGATCAAAATCTGTTGATCCTTTAACCAATCTAAATGTATTTTTATAGTATTTCAATGCTCATAAGATTGAAATCATAATTTATTTTATATTCAAGACCAAAATTTGTTGATCCTTTAACCAATCTAAAAATGTATTTTTGTATTATTTTAATGCTCATAAGAGTTAGACATAAATCTTGATACTAACCTGACCAAAACTACAATATAAGATTGATTAATTATAAGGTATGAAAGAATGCCAACTAATTTTTTATATAGAATATTATCAAAGACCTTTTCAATGGTGGTTATGCACTTAATCTCATTTCAAAAGGAGTGTGTTATCACCATAACGATTATGCTTGAAATCCAAGTTCAAATTTAGCAGGTGACTAAAACAGTGTAGAGACAGGGTGTTATTTGGAGGTTCAGGTCATATGTGGTGACAATGTGGAGAAATATAGCGGGAGCGCGAAAGAGGGAATCCTACAGACTTTTGATCTTGAAGTAGCCCAAATCAACGATTGAGACCTATATCGGTCAGTGAAGTAGCACAAAATTTAATTATGCGAGGGCAGACTGGGGAAAACCATTGTGGTTTTAGTAGTGGACACGTGGCACACTTAGAAGTAAATCGAGGTAAAAAACAGTCTACCTGAAACCATTTCCGAAACAGCCCCGATGTCACGTGGTCTAATGTGTCAAATCAACAACTCGTGGGGGGAGGTGATGGCTAGTCAAATCACCTCACGTTGCTGGTTCGGGTACTTCCCGTCCAACATGTCAAGTGAACGCCGTCATATAACTAACTCAAAAGCTCATCATTCGAAGTAGATTGGTGAAGCATGGAAAACCAACATACCCTATCAATAATTCATGATTAGGATTCAAGGACTACCGAACTTCATATGGATGGCCTTATTCTACTTCGGGAAATCGTTGTCTCATGCATAAGTGAAGTAATCTCGAGCTGGATTGATTTCCTAAGTTCTGTAAAATTAAGGGAGACAAAAATCGTGGTCTTTGCGAGGTTGGAAGACATGGACAACACCAATCGAACAATATCTAGTACAACAGGATTTTCAACTAACATGTCAAGCTTATCAATGAGTAAGAGAGAAAGGTGGGTTGCACAGATATTAGCAACTAAATTTCATACTGAACCTGGGACTGAACCAGAATCAGGGGTCAGATTAAACCATTTTATGAGGGACCTAATCATCAATGGATACATGGAAAAAATCTACAAGCAGGCAACGAAGAAGAAGCAGAGCAAGCAATAGAAAGCAAAAATCAGAGTTGAGGTGATGGAGAGCGTCGGGGAAAATCAACTAGCCTGGTTGAGCACTCTAAAGGAGGAAATCTCTAAGATGAAATAAATTCTCAGGTAGGATTGAGTATGTTCCAACAAATTTTGGACAGATGGTGGTCGAAGAAAAAGGCCCCAGATATGTCAGACCTGTTCGAAACGATCCCTTTAAAATAAGATAACTATCTTTATAAATTACTCCTTTTTGTAATTGATCTCTATTTTTAGAATTATGTGGAAGTTTAAACGTTTTGAATTCCACAAGTAATTCCTCTATATATATATATTATCTCGAGGATATAGAATGATGGAGAAAATAGGAGCCTACCCTCTTAGCAGGAAGACTTTGTAAAATTTGGGGCTAGAATGAATATATAAATGCAGAAGCGGATTTTGGACTGTTTATGAAAAGATTCTAATTGGCGGTGATATGAGTCTTGTGTTCTTTCATAGTACGTGATTCCTGTAATCTTATATTTCATTCACGCTTTCATTTGTCTAAATTGGAGAAACAAAAAACCCAAAATTCATCATTGCGATGCTCTTGGCTAAAGCGATTTAGACTATGTGTATTTCTTCTCAACCAATTCAGAGTTTATTTTAAATATGTTCAGATGCAGTTATATGTTTCTTTTTCCTCTGATGCCATGCAAATTTCAGATATAAACTCAGACTCATCGCCTTATTTAGCCTTTTCCTCTTGATAGTTTTCATGTTTTGACAATGCATTGTTCATTCCAGACTCCATAGCCCAAATGCTATCTTCATTTCTTCAGTTATTTTATAAGAACCCCCCAAAACAAACCAAATCTAGCCACCAATTTCCATAGATATATCAAGTGACATGAGAGAGCCCTCTCTGAGTTGAGCAGGCTAGTGCCTCAGATCTAAAGCTGATTGAAACAATTACCTTTGTTATTTGTCTATTCAACCAAACAAAATTTACAAAATGCTAACATAGTGGAAACAATTTAAGTAATCCATTATTTTTTTTTAATATAATAAATAACATATTTGAATTGAAATGCAAAGATTGTATCTTTCTTTTGTTATAATTTTGTATTAAGAAAGAAATTAATAAGTTCAAATCAGTGATATCATGAGTGATTTTCATTTGAATATTGATTTCACTAATTAAATTATTATTGGTTGAAAACAATGATTAAATTATCCATAAAGAAAAATATTTATTATATTTTCCCTACGAATTTTGACATATAAGTTGGAATTATAGTGACATCACGCAAAGCCAATATATAAAAAATAATGATTGATTCTTGTGTACCAATTTCCAAGCTTACTTTAAAAAATATAAGGATTTATTAAGTTTACATACCTTAATTCTTTATTCAGTCTAAATTTCTTTAGAGAAATTATTATTAAAAATGCACTTTTAATAGCCATTTGATGCACTAACCATGTACAAATAGTAGTAATAACTATCACAATTCTAGTTGTCATTGTTCTAATAAAGAAAAATGTTTCAAAATAGTCAATGCCCATTTTAAAAGAAACTTTTAGCTACCGATCTAATTTTGAACTTTTCAATTTCACTGTATGAAGTGAACTTACTTTTATATAGTATCGAATCACATTTTTGTTTATAATATGGAACAAATTATCAATCCTATTTTTTATCAACATGGATTTCTTCATTAATAATATGTATCCATTCTAATTTCTCAATTTTCTTCTTCAAAGTTTAGATTTACATTTTCCATAATTTTAATCATAAGAACCATTTTTTCCTTATTACTTCAAAGGATCAACACTTATATTAGCATCATATATTGTTTGTTACTGTTGTGCCCACTTAAATCTTTTAGGCTTAATATTAATTTTTTTTATTATATACTTATATTTTTTATTTTCACTTTCCTTTTCAATGTTAAGAAATGACATATTAGCAAAATTATTGTTATTCTCATTAAATTTAACATCTGCTTCAACAAATACATTTTTGATAGTATAGTTATAATGTAAGGCCTAAATTACAAAGCCTCATAAAAATAAATAAATACATAAATACTTTCTAATTTACTTCTTTAATTACTGCTAATTAGTTTAAGATTTCTTTTCTTGATATCTTTCTACCAGCATAATAATTGACAGCTTAGCAACAATAGCATACTAACAACATAGCAACAACAACATACTAACAACATAATAATTAACAACAATATAATGATAACATAAAATTCATAAGGTATTTACCTCAATCTGAAGTTCAACCTGAAGATTAGTTGATTTAACCCCTAACCTCCCAACCAACTAGGAACAACCTCTCCGACTCCCTAGCTCTAGGAAGGAATCCTTGTGGTTTCCTGGCCCCCGAGCCCAAAATTCCCAGCAACAACTGTGTCCCTGTGAGAGTCCTCGAGACAAACTGTTCACTAAAACTCCTTTTTTCAACCTTTCTTCCTCCTCCTTCTTCCCAATTTTTTTTTACCTTCTAAAAACCAAATATATCCTCCCCAAGTTTTGTCCCCTCTCCTTTATCCTCCTCCCTCGAATCCCACTCCCTCCTTCAATTCTGCAACTGCCTTATCCCCCATTAATTCCTCAACCACCTTATCCCTCCCATTAATTACTTCAACTACAAATTTTAATAATATTATGGTGCACAACCCCCCTTCCCTCCTAGGGATCTGCGACCTCCCGGTCTTGGATCTTCAAATTCCTGAGCCGAATTGGCTCTTCGGGCCTTCACTTGACCCTGAGCGATTTATACACTCACACAGGTCCCTTTGATGTTGTGTGTAAGTTCAGATCACTTACACTTCCACTCTTAGATGCTTAACGACATCAATTCACGATTACTAGTCTTGCTCTAGACTCTTTATTCGTCGTATGACCACGATTATGACTTCGGATCAATCCTTAGCCATTTCGGGCTCTAGCGATTATGCTATCTCCTCCTTTGTTTCCCTCCAAAACAACTTTCCCTGAACTCACGGGTCTTCGCCACATGTCTCCTTGGAACTGATGGTCCAACTACGTTTCAAGCTCCCCAACTTCGTGAACCTCCTATTCACTTCACACACCCAACCTCCAGACTTCCGAATCCTGGACTTTCTAATCCATTGCCATGTGTCTTCTCACAGCCAACGGTTAAGATTCACCTCGCGAGTTTTCAACTTTGGCGATCTCACCTTTCAATGTTTCAAAGTGTCCCGAACTTTGATTTTCATAATACCTCTCGGCTATCCTTCGTGCAACTCCTCCCAGATCTAACGGTTTGGAATGATTCCAATCCCTCATGGACTAATCTCTTCTTGTGCTAAAATAGGAGAAATCTCAAAGGACTCCTTCCTTGGACGATTTCTCACTGTTCTCCCTCCTAAGCTTGTTCTCTCTCGGACTCTTGTCTCCTTAGAACACTCGTTTTGACACTTAGTTGAGGTTCAACCTGTGCATGCCTTGCAACAGGTTCTTCTCTGAAATCCAACTACTCTATGAGAAACTTCAGCTACTCCTCTTGAACTTTTGAGTTGAAGGACTTAATCACGCACTCCTTGAGGATAAACTCTCTTTGGCTATCTCTCCAGAACTTTCAGAGTCAAAATAGGTCCTGTCAACGCACACCTTGCAGACACTATGCACTCTTTGCACGCATAAGGTTCACGTTATCTCTTCTGAGCTTATGAGTCGAAACAAACTTTGTCAATGCACTCCTTGCAAACACTATGCACACCTGCATTTTCTCTTAGAAGAGAAACAATTGAAACTTATTCAAAATCTCATAGATTCATACATCTAGCCATGTAAATGTATGCATAACTTCAAGAACGAGAAATAACAGAGAATTGAAAATAAATAGAAAGTCTATCGTTCATTCATTCAAATAGACGAATCACCACCATATATTTGGGACAATGCTCTTCTGTTATATTCATTCAACTGAAATATACATATGTTCATATACTTCATCAACAACTAGAGAGCCAACAACCTATCAACAACAATGACAATCTACACAATAGATTTAGCAACCTTCTCTCGGCAATAATACAAATATTTATACAAAGGGCTCTTTGAGCTCTTCTCTCCAACGATTCTAAGGCTATCCTATCAAATTAAAACCTATCAGCTACTAACATTTATTACACTAAATATTTGTGACAAACAGATCATATTGAACACATCGAATCTGTACTGCACTTAGCTACATTAAAAGAAAATGCATTCTCCGATGTCTTCATGAGCCATCCATCTCTACAACAATTAAGATGTTCTTTAATTACAGATATAATCAAAAGATTTGCATGATACTCATTCTTCAAAATTCAAACGTCTTCAAAATGTGTGCCAGTGCATCCAACTGTCCTTCACTTGTACCTTGTCGACGATGCTCCTGCATCATACTCCTCTGGCTGAAAAATTCATGGACTCTTGTCCATGAGCTCTTGCATCGACTTTTCGTGCTTCTGGATATACGCTTCATTTACCCAACTGGAATCTTCTACTGGTCATCCTTTCCACTTTACTAAATATTCAAAATACATTTTCCTTCTGGTCTTCTTACCAATTCGCCGATATATGATCTACTCCATCTGCGGATTTTCTGCTACATGCATCTATTTCTCCCATTGGATCTTCTTTTGATCTACGGATTCTCCGGATCCATCTCCCCTGTACGGATACATGTCTGCAATATTGAATATGGGTGATATACCCACATCTTCCAGAAGCTCTATCTCATAAGCATTCTCACCAAATCTTCTCAGAATTTTACATGGTCCTATCTTTTTCAACTTCAACTTATTATATGTTCCCCTTGGGAACCTCTCCTTTCTAAGATGTGCTAGAACTTGATCTCCAACTTCAAATTCAAGTTTCCTCCTGTGTTGATCAACTCTGCGTTTGTATTCATTGCTTCTCTTCTTCAACTTCTCCTTGATCTGATTATGAAGTTCCTGCATTTCTGCAGCGAAGTCTTCGACTCCAGCGCTCCTAAATTTTCTCTGCTCCATATCTCTTAATTCCGACACTGCCCTCAGGTTCATTCCATACAGTATTTGAAATCAGATTTTTCCAGTGCTCCTATTCACTGAGTCATTGTATGCAAATTCTGCTTGTGCTAGAATCTGATCCCACTGGCTATGGTGTTCAGTGACCAAACTCCTCAGCAGATCTCCTAAAATTCGATTCACCACCTCAGTTTGTCCATTTGTTTGAGGATGATATGCAGAACTAAAGGATAGTTATGTCCCCAACTTCTTCCACAATGTTCTCCAGAAATGACCAACAAATTTGGTATCCCCATCTGAAACAACACTCCTGGGCAATCCATGGAGTCTCAAAACTTATTTAAAAAACAAGTTAGCAACGTGCGTTGCGTCACTAGTCTTCTGGCATAGGATAAAGTGTGCCATCTTTGAAAATCTATCAACTACCACAAATATGGAATCACTTCCCCTTTGTGTACTTGGCAATACCAACACAAAATCTATGCTTATTGCATCCCAAGGCCTCTTTGGAATAGACAATGGTTGATACAACCCAATATTCTGTTTCTTTCCTTTTACATACTGACAAATCTTACACTTGTTCACAAAATTATTCACCTCTGCTCTCATACCTGGCCAATAATATGAATCGTTCAACCAAGCAAACGTTTTGGCATGGCCGAAATGTCTGGCTAGACCTCCACTATGCTTTTCTTTCAACAAATTTTCCCTCATCAAACACTTTGGTATGCACAATTGACATCCTTTGAACAACAACCCATCCTGAATCAGATATTTGGCCCAATGGATTCTGTCTCTTAGTACATGATTCTCACATGCTTCATATGCCTCCCCTAAATCTGGATAAGTGTGATACATGTCCTTAAGGTGATCAAACCCCAAGGTACTTGAAATTCCTGTAGAGTTAGACATCTCCTCCTCAATGCATCAACAACCTTGTTAGCATTACCAGAAATATGTTTAATGACAAAAGTGAAATTTTTCATAAACTCTATCCACTTGGCATGTCTCTGGTTTAACTTCTCTTGTCTGGTTATGAATTGTAAAGCTTGATTATCACTATACAAAACAAACTCCTTTGGAACGAGATAATGTATCCATTTCTTTAAGACTTGAATTATGGCATAAAAATCTTTGTCATATGTGGAGTACTTATTCTTGGCATCCTTCAACTTCTCACTGAAATACACAACATGCCTATTATCTTGACTTAAGACCGCTCCAATTGCAACTCCACTCGCATCACATCTCACCTGAAATGTTTTTCCGAAATCCGGTAATACCAGAATCAGTTGTTCCATTATCTTCTCCTTCAATATGTTGAAGCTCTTCTCAGCCTATTCTGTCCATTTGAAAGACTTATGTCTTTTCTTCACTGTGTCCATCATTTGTGCACCAATCTCACTAAAATTTCTCATGAAATTCCGGTAAAAACTTGCCAAGCCATGGAAGCTTCTCACCTCAAATATACTCCTTGGCGATGACCATTCTCTGATTTCTTTCACCTTCTCTGGATCCATCTTCAATTCATTCGAAGAAATCACAAAACCCAAATATATGAGTTATGTCTTTATGAAAGAGGATTTCTTTAAATTTATCAACAACTTCTCCCGCTGTAACCTCCTCATCATTAGTGTCAAGTGCCTCAAATGATTTTCTTTAGTCTTGCTAAAGACCAATATATCATCCAGATATACAATTACAAACTTGCCAATGAAATCTTTCAACACTTCATTTATCAACCTCATAAAAGTACTCGGGGCATTTGTTAAGCCAAATGACATAACAAGCCATTCATACAATCCCTCATTTGTCTTGAATGCTGTTTTCCACTCATCATCTTCTCTCATCCTTATCTGGTGATATTCACTTTTCAAATCTATTTTTTAAAAATAGTTCTCTCCACTCAAACAATCCATCAAGTCATCCATCCTCGACAATGGAAATCTGTACCTAATGATGATCTTATTTATGGACCTTGAGTTTGTACACATTCTTCATCCTCCATCCTTCTTCACACTCAATACAATTGGTAATTCACATGGACTCAAGCTTTCTCTAAGCAATCCTTTGTCTAATAGATCCTGAACCTGTCTTTTCACCTCCTCATTCTCTTGATGTGTCAACTTGTACGCTGCTTTGTTTGACAGGTTTGCTCCTGGTATCAAATCAATGTTATGGATGATACTTCTGATAGGTGGTAATGAGCTTGGCAACTCATCCACTACCATGTCAACAAAATTATCTAACAGTTCCTGAATTTCCTCAGGCAAATCCTCCATAGAAGTACTCATAAGGATAACTCTCGGCTTCCTCACTACAACAAACTGCATCTCCTGTTCCTTCTTAACTTCACTCATGATTTCCTTCCCACTCATGAGAAGTATACTCATGCTGGCTTCATCTTTCACTTTCTTCTCTTCAATTGGTAGCAACATGTGTGTCCTACCATTCTTCTCCAATGTATAGGTATTTATTCTCCCATCGTGGATGACATTCATGTCATACTGCCATGGTCTTCCCAACAAAACATGACATACATCCATGGGAATCACATCACATATAATTTCATCTCTATATCCTTCTATCTTAAATTCAACCAGGCATTGTTTAGTGACTATTACCTAATGAATTTTCTGCAACCATGAGACTTTATACAATGTCAGATGTATAGTCGTCTCCAGCTCTAAATTCTCCACCATCTTTGTGGAAACTAAATTGTTAGTGCTCCCACTGTCAATTATCACCTTGCATACTCTGTCTTTAGTCTTACAAGCTATCCTGAACAAACTGTTTCTCTGCACTGGTTTTTCAATTTCTGGCTCTGGCTTCAAGAGAAATTTCTTCATCATCAAAGATCTCCCATATTCTGCGCCTTCTGCCTCTACATCTCTCTTCCATGCTTCCGAAATGTGAGCTTCACCTCCTTCTTTCTTTCTCTCGGAACATTCCCAAGACATGTGTCCTATCTTTTCACATGCATAACACTCTATCTCACCTCCTCTACCTCTTCCTCTTCCTCTAGGGAAAGAATTTCTACCACCACTTTGCCTTCCTCGGGAACTTCTTCCTCTCTCAAAGTGATTATGTGGCTTCTCCGTCTCACCTTTGGGATTTTGTGCCTTCTCATGGGAAACTCCTTGATGTATTGTGCTGATGTATCTGATACCACTCGTTGATATCAACCTACTTCTCTGTCTCCTTTATCTATAGAAGTCAATTTTGTATCCACTCTGATACCACTTGGTGCACAAACCCCCTTCCCTCATGGGGATCTGCGACCTCCCGGTCTTGGATATTCGAATTCCTGAGACGAATTGGCTCTTCGGGCCTTCACTTGACCCTGAGTGATTTATACACTCACACATGTCCCTTTGATGTTGCGTGTAAGTTAAAATCACTTACACTTCCACTCTCGGATGCTTAACGACATCAATTCGTGATTACTAGTCTTGCACTAGACTCTTTCTCCGTCGTATGACCACGACTATGACTTCGGGTCAATCCTTCACCACTTTGGGCTCTAGCGATTCTGCTATCTCCTCCTTCGTTTCCCTCCGAAACAAATTTCCATGAACTCATGGGTCTTCACCATGTGTCTCCCTGGATCTCACGGTCCAACTACGTTTTAGGCTCCACGACTTTGCGAACCTCCTATTCACTTCACACACCCAACCTCCGAATTTTCGATTCTCGGACTTTCTAATTCGATGCCAAGTGTCTTCTCGCAGCCAACAGTCAAGATTCAGCTCGCAAGTTTGTGACTTTGGCGATCTCACCTTTCAATGTTTCGAAGTGTACCGAACTCTGATTTCCGAAATACCTCTTAGCTATCCTATGCGTAACTCCTCCCAGATATAATGGTCTGGAACGATTCCAATTCCTCCTGGACGAATCTCTTCTTGTGCTAAAATAGGAGAAATCTCAAAGGACTCCTTCCTTGGATGATTTCTCGCCGTTCTACCTCCTGAGCTTGTTCTCTCTTGGACTCTTGTCTCCTTAGAACACTCTTTTCGACACTTAGTCGAGGTTCATCCTGTGCATGCCTTGCAACATGTTCTTCTCTGAAATCCAACTACTCTATGAGAAACTTCAACTACTCCTCTTGAACTTTTGAGTCGAAGGACTTAATAATGCATTCCTTGCGGATAAACTCTCTCTGGCTATCTCTCTAGAACTTTTCGAGTCAAAATAGGTCCTGTCAACACACACCTTGTGTACACTATGCAATCTTTGCACGCATAAGGTTCACGTTATCTCTTCTGAGCTTACGAGTCAAAACAAAATCTGTCAACGCACTCCTTGCGGACACTATGCACACTTGTACTTGCTCTTAGAAGAGAAACAATTGAAACTTATTCAAAATCTCATAGATTCTCACATCTAACCATGTAAATACATGCATAACTTCAAGAATGAGAAATAACAAAGAATTGAAAATAAACATAAAGTCTATTGTTCATTCATTCAGATAGATTAATCACCACCATACATTTGGGACAATGCTCCTTTGGTATATTCATTCAACTGAAATATACATATGTTCATATACTGTTGCAACAACTAGAGAGCCAACAACCTATCAACAACAATGACAATCTACACAATAGATTCAACAACCTTCTCTTGGCAATAATACAAAGATTTATACAAAGGGATCTTCGAGCTCTTCCCTCCAACGATTCTAAAGCTATCCTATCAAATTAAAAGCTATCATCTTCTAACATTTATTACAATAAATATTTGTGACATACAGATCAGATCGAACACATTGAATCTGTACTACACTTAGCTACATTAAAATAAAATGCATTCTCCAATGTCTTCATGAGCCATCCAGCTCTACAACAATTAAGATGTTCTTTAATTACAAATCTACTCAAAAGATTTGCGTGATACACATTCTTCAAAATTCAAACGTCTTCAAAATGTGCACTAGTGCATCCAACTGTCCTCCACTTGTGCCTTGTTGGCGATGCTCCTGCATCATATTATAATAAAGAGTCCATAAATTTATTTTAATAATTATTTAAATTAATATTTATCAACCATGGTAATTAAACAGTTAATTAGGGTTGTTAAATACACCCACCCTTCAAGAAACTTCGTCCCGAAGTTAGAGTAATATACAATACAAGGGTAATGACACATGGTTCATACATCCACATCAAATAAACAACATCATCAGTAAACCAAAAAACACTTATACATACTAGTGTACATGTGAAATGAATGTATGTGTAGCTATCACATACAAGACTCATGCATGTACTAATGACAATAATTATCACACCTATATTAATTCTTGTATGCGTCCAATCCAATCAACAAGACCATTCATTTCATAAAAGATATTAAACCAATAAAAATGTTCACAAAATACCTCAATTATAATAATTTAGCACAACAATGTTCATTTAGATAATTGTAGTTCAGTTAAGCAATTATAAATATACATATATACATATTTTCTTTTCAAAAAGGGGGAAGACAATAAATTCTACTATAAGGCGAAACTCCCACACACTCTCAACTATTTCTATTCATCCTTCCTCCCTAACTTACTTCTGTCTTCCATCCCTATCCTTCCTCTGCTGGACTATCTTGGAGCGTCAACTATATTGAATTAACTCCAAATAGAACCCGTAAGAGGAAGTGTCAACTATCTTGACCAAGCTTCCCTAGCAGGCAACTATCAGTCATCATCACTCGTCTAGGGGAGCGTGAGCTAACACCATCCTCCCATGACTCCAGGTTTCAGAGGATACACAGTGGGAAATGGCTCCACCCCTCCTAATAGGACTAGATTACACACCCTACCATGGAACATACAGTGGCACTGTGTTACTGGGAATTTTTTCATCGTATATTCAGTTTTAGGCAGTCTCACCACCTGAAAACATGCACTGGTCCATATATCATAGCAAAGCATTCGAATCAACATAATTTCACATACAAATATTCATACCATATTGTTTCTCGGTCGGTGCTCATGACATCAACTTTCATTACCATTATCCTTTGGATATTTCATAACCCATTGACCTACATATTAGTCTATAACACAAACTCATACATATCTATGCATTATCATCATGTAAATGCATTCAACCATAATCTCAATTCGGTATCCACATACCAACAACTTTAAATGTCAAAATTTTCAAGTTAGAAATAGATCGCATAATATCCCCATAATTCAAATAACGTTAAACATTCATAGAATTGACATTCTTATAATAGATTGCATAATATCCATCATCATTCAAATAACGTTAAACATTCATAGAATTTCCATTCACATAATAGGTTTATACGTCTTAAAAGTTCAAGTGTATCATTAATAGTTTCACAGTGAATAGAAAATAAAGGTGATTAGGCCTTAGGTAATTCTAGCTATCTAAGTCAAAAGTTGGCATTACATACACCCAACCTTCGAGAAACATATTCCCAAGGTGGTCAAAAAAGTGAGGGATGATCTCGTCGTAAGGTCTCAACATCCTCCCAAGTAGTAGATCCTGGGCTATACTTGTCCCACTGGACCTTAACTTGGTCTACCAGACGGTTCCTGAGCTATCGGACCCTATGGTCCAATATGCATAACGGTTCTACCATGAGGGTTCCCGCGTCCGATACCTGCAAATCCTTCCAATTCAATTTATGAGATTCGTCAACAACATAATGACATAGAACAGATACATGAAAAACATTATGAGTTTTATGCAAGTGGGGTGGTAGTACAAGATGATAGGCAACGAGTCCAATTCTCTCTTTGATTTTGAACGGTCCTATAAATCGAGGCGAAAAATTTGTCCCCTTCCCAAACCGAATGGTACTCTTATTAGGCCTGATACAAATGAAAACTTGATCTCCCACTTTATAACTTCGATCAGTCCTATGTGCATCAACATAACTTTTTTGTCTATCTTGTGCTTCCTTTAGTCTCTACCTAATCCGAATCACCTGTTCCTCCATATCTTGAATCAATTTTGTCCCAACTGTCACTCGGTCTTCTAACCTTTCCCAACTCAAAGGTGTTCTGCATGGCCTTCCATACAGAGCTTCGTAGGGTGGAATTCCAATGGAGCTATGGAAACTGTTATTGTAGGCGAACTCTACCAAAGGTAGGTACTTCTCCCAATGGGTTTGATTATCCATAACATACATCCTAAGCATGTCTTCCATAACCTGATTTACTCAGTTTTCCCATTTGTTTCAGGATGATACGTTGTGCTTCAGTTCAACTGAGTCCCCAATGTTGATTGCAAACTTGTCCAAAACCTATAAGTGAATCTGGAGTCCTTATTTGAAATGATCTTCTTGGGTAACCTGTGCAAACGAATGACCTCATTTACAAACACGCGTGCCACATTAGTGACATCGTAAGTGTCTTTAACTAGAATAAAATGAGCACTCTTGGTCAACTTATCAACTATCACAAGAATGGCATTGTGTCTATGCGATGTGAGCGGAAATCCCACAACAAAATCCATAGAAATGACTTCCCATTTGGACATAAGGACATCATGTGG
This sequence comes from Picea engelmannii, assembly GCA_009831015.1. Lineage (NCBI taxonomy): Eukaryota > Viridiplantae > Streptophyta > Pinopsida > Pinales > Pinaceae > Picea > Picea engelmannii. The sequence continues at coordinate 1,108,109 of ML785030.1, read as the reverse complement.
TTGTAGGAGACCTACTGGGTGGTGGTGGTAAGCTTTCACTTGTTGACACTCTAGGCACTTGGCAACAAAATGGACTACATCACGCTTCATGCCTACCCAGAAGAAAAAATTCTTCATGTCTGCATACATTTTATTCACACCCAGATGCGCACAATAAAGTGCTCTATGGGCTTCCTTGAGTATAATTCTTCGAATATCCCCACCTTCGAGGATGTGCATCCTTCCTTGATATATTAATAGTCCATTTGCTTCCATGCTATATCTTTCATACTTTGGATCTAGTTTCCTTCCACTCTGGAGGGTTGAAGTAACCTTTAAATACCAACTATTTCCAGGAAGTTGCCCCAACACATGCTCCCTAAGATTGACTTTTAAGGGTACCAAGGAGAAGACACATGGTCTTCTACTCAAGGCATCCACGACCGCATTTTCTTTTCCCTTGATGTACGAAATTCCAAAATCGTACTCACTCATAAACTCACTCCATCGTCTCTTCCTGACATTGAGATCCCTTTGAGTGAAGATATGTTTTAAACTTTCATGGTCCGTTTTGAGCTCAAAGTTTCACCCCACTAGATAGTGTCTCCAAAGTTTCAAAGCTAGCATTACAACTGCCAAATCTAAATCATGAGTAGCGTAAATCTCCTCATGTTGCTTCAACTTCCTTGATGCATATGCTATCACTCCTCCATCCTGCATTAGCACGACCCCCAACCCTTTCTTCGAGGCATCCGTGCAGACTGTGAAGTCTTTTTCCATATCTGACACTCGTAGAATTGGTGCACTAGTTAGTAACCTCTTAAGCTCGATGAATGCACTATCACATTATTCTGTCCATTCATACCTAACCCCCCTGTGCTACAAAGTGGTGATGGGTTTCGCTATTTTAGAGAACCCTTCCACAAATCTCTGATAATAACCCGCTAGCCCCATGAAGCTTCTTACCTCATGAGCATTTTTTGGCATTGGCCATTCCATAATGGACTTTACCTTTTCTGGGTCCACAAAGATTCCTTCAACGGAAATGATATGACCTAAATAGTGAATTTATTTCTGGAAGAAAGAACACTTCGACAACTTGCCATACAATTTGTTCTCTCTAAGGCATGACAACACCACTCACAAGTGTTCCTTGTGTTCTCTTTCGTTCTTGGAATAGATGAGGATATCATCTAGAAAGACCTGTACAATGAGGTCTAAGTACTTTCAGAATACACCATTCATGAGGCTCATGAATATTGCTGGCGCATTGGTCAAACCGAAAGGTACTACAACGAACTCGTAATGACCAAACCGAGTTCAAAATGTAGTTTTAGGAATATTTCCTTCCTTAATCCTTAACTGGTGATACCCTGATCGCAAATCAATTTTTGAGAACATCGTTGCTCCTTTCATATGATCAAAGAGATCATCTATCCGTGGCATTGGGTACCTATTTTTTACTGTAGCACGGTTCAAGTCCTTGTAATCTATACACAGTCGTAAGGAACCATCCTTCTTCTTCACAAAAATTACTGGTGCACCCCAAGGTGAGACACTAGGCCTTATTAGCCCTAAGTCGAGTAGTTCTTTCAATTGCATCTGCAACTCACAAAGTTCTGGTGCTATCATCCTATACAAAGTTTTAGCTCAATGGTAAAATCAAGCTCCCTCTCAAGAGGTAACCCTGGAAACTCTTTCGAAAAAACATCCTTAAACTCTGACAATATTGGGTACTGATTCAAGGAGGGTCCTTTTCTTTCATTGACTACTTCCACTACATATAATCGAAAACCTTGCCTCATGCAAAGTTTAACCTTCATGGTCAAGATAAAGCGTAGAGAGACTTTCCTTTGTACACTCTGTATCTCTATTGACCTTCCTTCATTGTCAACACAAAGCACCCTTTTCTCGAAACAATCTACCATAGCTCGATGGGCTTCTAACCAGTCCATTCCAATGATTAGGTCATACGTCCCCAGAGCAGTGACGTACACCTTCAACCTAATAGTACACACTCCCAGGTCTACTAGACAATTATCAACGCTAGGTCCTACCGCTTGTTTTTCCCTTGAATCAATATCGACTTGTTTAAAGTCATCGTGCTTGTAGGCTACCAACCCACACTTTTCTAATGCAGAAGATGAAATGAAACTATCTGTAGTACCAGAATCAAGTAAAATTTTAACATTGACATGATTTAGTGTACCTGACGACTCCATCACCGTGGATTGATGTTATTCCTGGCGATTATTAATCGTTGCATAAATCTGGTGGCTACTACTCGCTCTTCCCATCGGGGCCTTTCCTTCTCTATGCACAAATCCTGCTTGCGACTCTGGGCAGTCACGCTGGTAATGGGGTCCTCCACACCCCCAACAAGTAACATGAGATGGAACCTACACACTGCTCTGTGACGGTGTCTGAAATGAGTTCCTTCCCTTGGAGCCCCTGCCCCTTCTTGTTGCTCCCTGAGAAGGTCGTGGACCTACCTACGTCCTTGGTGATGAGTGGGATGCTGCACTTGTTGCCATTGAAATACCTGTATAAATTGTTTTAGGTGCGACTCTATTGCCATAAGGAGGTGGCCTAGAGCTTCCTCCCCTGGAGAAGGTCCTAGGGGCCTTCCCCATGAATCCAAGATGCTGTGGAAAGGTTGATCTCATACCTTCGTTTAAGCTCATATGCTCCTCTGCATAACATGCGTTTTCTACTGCTTCAGCTACTGATGACGGTTTCCACATCCGTACCATGGCCCTTATCTTAGGGTTTAACCCATACACAAAACATTCTGGATGTCATTGATCGGTGTCCATGTACAAGACATATTTTACCAACTCCATGAACCTAATATCGTACTCTTCCACGATCCTGTTTCATTGAACTAGAGCATGAAATACTCCCACCTGTTGTTCCTTGTAGTAAGCTGGCAAGTATTTCCTCCAGAACCTTTCCTCAAAAAGTTCCCATGAGACAGTGTCTAGGGTAAGGTGCAACTTTCTCTCCAGGTTACCCCACCAGTTCAAGGCAATGTCCCTTAACTGAAAGATTGCTATTTTTGCCTTTGATGTGAAAGCATAGTATCTTAAGGAGAAACATCGTGTCATTCCTTCCAACCATGCCTCCGCACGTTCACTTGTACGACCCCTGACAATATTTGGAAGTTTGATCTTCTGTAGTTCTCTGGTGATGTCCCCAGGTGGAGGCCGTCCCTTTGAGTCCCTCGATGCTTCAGGGTTACCCACCCCAGATGGTGGGGGTTCCACTTCAACATCTGCCGACCGACGCCCCTTTAATGTCTCATTAATAGCCTCCAAAGAGCACAAAATGAGAGCTAATTCAAGCGATGGTGGTGGTAGAGCTGATGTTGGAGGTCCTTGCGACGATGCCCCTCGGCCTCAATTTCCCCGAGTCCTAACCATCTTGAATAAATGAATTGTATCAAACCAAATGCTTATCAGTGAATGGTTTTAAGGCAGTCCACATTCGCTCAACTTATACTTGTAAACATAGGGTTAGGCATAAGTTTTTTTTTTTTTTACTTGTTTGTAAACAAATGTTACTCTCTTTAGGGTAAGTGGCTAAAAGTCGGGTCAAAAGCCTCTAAGCTTGGTAACTTCATTCATGAATCCTAACAACTCTCTCACCTTTCTAGCTATGCTAACCCTACACCGTACTCGCTAATTACCCCAACTTATTTCCTTGGCGTGCATCAAGTTTCCCCTCCCTTGGCCTTTTATAGCCCTTTATACCTTTACAAGTTTTAAGATTTATTTTTGTAATTCTAACCATACATCAATTAATTATTACAACCAATAACCTTTGAACGTAAATTAAATCCATTAACCTAAGTTTCAAATTTTAATCCCCTTAAGATTATACTAATATTAATCCATATATTAGTTTAATCACTATTATTAATATTATATTAACACAACATTTAAAATTAATATATATATATATATATATAAATTCCTAATCCCCCTTAAAAAAACAAAAACTTATATAAATAAATACATTAAAAAAACAAAAACTTATATAAATAAATACATAAGTGATAGTTTATTATTATATACCATATATTATATTATGACCTTAATAACCTTTTATATTAATATTTAACACCAATATTAATATTTAACCTACCTTCTCAATATTAATAATTGATATTAATATTAATAAATAACGCGAATAAACTTTAATGATATTTAACACCTTAATATAACATTAAGGTAAACTTTTGATTTATAAAACTTATATATATATATATATATATATATATATATTTAAAATAATTAAAGTTATATATATATATATATAAAAAATTGAATAAGGTTGGGCATCGTGGGACCTCGCATGAGGCCCACGTGCTTGCCGCTCTCCTTTCTCCGAATAAAATATTAACCATTTCTTTTTTAAACCCTAAACTCTTCTATTCGTCCCTCATTTGCTCGGTTGCCTAGTTCGCTTGTGCGGGGAGGTGTGAGAGAGCATGGCTACCGTGTGAGGGAGCATGACCACCATGGCCAACCCGCCTTCTCTACTCCTCTCCTCCGTACTACCTTCAAACTCAGGCTTCTTCTAGTCAATGGAAACCGCTGGAGCTTGTGGTCTAGGAGGCATGGTTCATGGCTGCTCGTTTTAGTAGACGGTGAGGATTTCCTTTCTTGATATTCTTCTACCAACATAATAATTGACAGTTTAGCAACAACAACATACTAACAACATAATAATTAAAAACATAGCAACAATAACATACTAACAACATAATTATTAACAACAATATAATGATAGCAGAAAATGCATAAGGTATTTACCTCAACATGAAGCTTAGTTGATTTATCCCTTTCTTGGTTGATGATGCTAATCCTACCCAAACTGAGTATTAACCTCCCATCCAACTAGGAACAACCTCTTTGGCTCCCTAGCTCCAGGAATCTTTGCGGTTTCCTGGCCCCCGAGCCCAAAATTCCCAGCAACAACTGTGTCCTCGTGAGAGTCCTCAAGCCCAATTGTTCACTAAAACTCCTTCTTTCAACCTTTCTTCCTCTTCCTTTCTAAATTTTTTTACCTTCCAAAAACCAAAGATATCCTCCCCAAGTTTTGTCCCCTCTCCCTTATCCTCCTCCCTCGAATCCCACTCCCTCCTTTAATTCTTCAACCACCTTATCCCCCATTAATTTCTCAACCACCTTATTCCTCCCATTAATTACTTCAACTACCAATTTTAATAATATTATAATAAAGACTCCATAAATTTATTTTAATAATTAGTTAAATTAATATTTATCAACCATGATAATTTAACAATTAATTAAAATTGTTACATATAATTTACTTTCCTCACTATAACCAACAAATGTGCACTTAATGTTTTATTATATAGCTTTTTTATTATCTCATAAAATAATTGCATGTTTCACAACCAACAATTCTAAATTACTCGTTGGTCATAAAAATGATCAACGTTAAAATAATCATAAAGAAGTTATAATTTTTTCATACTAATTTAGTATTTTCATTTCTAGTAATCGATTTTCATCACCTCCTACCTAAATTTGAAGATCTATCGCTTTACATCACCTCACTAGTACCACTTCTACATGTTGTTTTGTCATTTTACACCTAGTTATCACAGGTAATCGATTTCCATAATCTCCTACCTAAATTTGAAGACCTATCACTTGACATCACCTCACTAGTACCACTTCTACATGTTGTTTTGTCATTTTACACTTAGTTATCACAGGTAACTCGAGTTCAACTTTGGATTCCATCACTTAGGATTGTCTAAAACTGTGGTGAAATATTGTTCCCACACATATATATATATTGTGTTTTATGATCATAATCAATAGTTATGAAAGCTCAATAGACGACATAAATGCATACAATGACCCAAGTGGAAATATATTTTATTGTAGGTTCGTGTTCTTTTGGTTGATTATATTGACTCTCATAGATAATATAGTATACACGTTATCATTGATTCTTCTAAATTTTGATATCGATGAATTTAGACTACTTGTGGCCTACACTTGGTAAGAAGTGAATAATTATTTCCTTTTTAATTATTTATGATTTCCATACCACCTAAGTTTTGGAAGTGGAAATAATCAAGGTGTCTGCAAGCAAGATTGTTAAAAATAAAAAGTGAATAATTATTTCCTTTTTAATTATTTATGATTTCCATACCACCTAAGTTTTGGAAGTGGAAATAATCAAGGTGTTAAAAAAAATTGATGTATTACAAACATTTTCATTGATGTGATTAAAGGAACCCAATGCAAAAGGATAATGCAAGTGACTTCATTCAATAAGTGGGGTATTGTTGTTAAGATATTTATGGATTGTGATTGCTATGGTAAATGGATACTTTTGTTATATATATATATATATATATATATATATATATTAAAAATTTAAGGTATTAATATAGTTTTATTATAATTCAAGATTTATGTATAGTGGAATAATGTTGTTAAAGATTTTGTCTATTTTGAATCGATTTAAATTATGAAAAATTTAATTAGAATTCTAGATCAATAGAAACAAAAAATTATGTATTGTCAAATTCTATTTATTGGAGGGATGTTTGATAGAATATGAGATGGCTCCCTTCCACCAAAGGTTGTAAATGTTCATAGTCATGGATATCCCAAGCTTTGAGATAGATTTAATTGCAAATGTTTCAATGTTTTTTGGTGGATTAGTTACAAATTGTGAACAAATGAGGAACTATGGTTTGAAAGAGACCGAGTTAGGCTTGAGAAAGTATAATCACAACACAAACAATGAGAAATACTGTTTATCGTTTGTGTCACCACTCTTCATTCTAGTGGATATGCTTTCAAAGTTATTTTCTTTAAAGATGCATATATTATGGCATTAAAGAAGTTTGACCATCCAAACAACACACCATAAATATATGGTGATATTCATTTGCAACAACCAAGCTTACACCCAAACCAATTAAACTGTGAATGCCACATCAACACCTTTATTGATTTGGAGGAATCAAATACAATCTTTCATGTTGGATTCACTCCATTGGCTACATCTAAAAATCAATGTAGTATGAAGTACAATAACAAGGAAGCAATAAAGATTACTTAAAAAGCTACATACATAACTTGTATTGCATACTCATTTTTATATCAAGAGTTTGTTCCATTCATAAATTTGTTTATAAGGTTTTTAACAATTTTTTTTAATGGTGAACCTTAATGTTAACTTAGATTTTGTTTAAGAGTAATATAGGTTAGCAATAAAGATTACTTAAAAAGCTACATACATAACTTGTATTGCATACTCATTTTTATATCAAGAGTTTGTTCCATTCATAAATTTGTTTATAAGGTTTTTAACAATTTTTTTTTAATGGTGAACCTTAATGTTAACTTAGATTTTGTTTAAGAGTAATATATGTTAGAAGTGTTTTTTTGTTTTCACAATTATAGATTTAATGGTGAACCTTAATGTTAACTTAGATTTTGTTTAAGAGTAATATAGGTTAGAAGTGTTTTTTTGTTTTCACAATTATATTTAATTTAATAAGATAGAGGATTTATAATTTTCTTTCTCTTTTCAAATAACTTTAAAAAGCAATAAGTTTAGAAAAAGAAGTGATAAAAAAAAACATATATTAGTTTTCAATTTAAATATATTTCTATTAGATGAAAACAATTTTTCAATTTGTTCTTTTTGATAAGGCATAATTGTCTATTTGCTTTATAGTTTGATTGGTTTTTTATTTTATTTTACTTTAAACTATTTGTTTTTGTTTACTATGAACACATATGATTACTAAAAACATTTATATTTAGTCCCGACCCCTAGTCAAGGTAGGGAGTCTAGCTTTTGCCTCGCGGTCAACACCCTTTGACTTCCTATTAGTTGATCCATTTTGCTACATTAATGAGTGCATTTTGGTTTACCACCTATTAATTCATTCAAAATCCCAAGCTTAATTCATTATTTGAATTTATTTCGAAAAACAATACATTTTTTCTATTTTTTTAATTTGATACATTCAATTTTTCATTGGCTAGAATCATTTTGATGTGGTATAAATCCCCCAATTAATTGTCAGATATAAAAATTAGTTTATAAAGTAAATTTATATAATTGGCCACTTTGGTGGTTGTGCTATGTAGCATTGCAAT
>ML785030.1:1021302-1036768 GCA_009831015.1 Picea engelmannii | reverse complement strand
TTCTGAAGTAAATTGTCAAAATAGTCAAGAGTTTCCAAACCCTCCACTCACACTTCACTTATGTCTCACACTGATAAATAAGTACGCAGAGAAAAGGTGAAAGAGAAAGGATTATTATCAATATTTCTCACACGAGGAATCAATGTCATCTTCCCAGGACCTAGATACACCCGTAGCCACAGTTCAAAACTGTGAGACCATATCTTCAAATCTTCCTCGGTCGGAGTCAAAATAAGGTCAATAGTTGACGTGCTATTTGCAGCTGGCAATGGTGAAGGACAAATATCAATTTCCCACAACTTGTTCCTTGCAAATCCATGTTGTTCCAATGATCCAAAACTACCAAACTAAGGAAAGAAAATGTGTATCCCTCCTCTGATTTCTTTTGGTGGCTTAAAAAGTTCCTTGTTGCTCAAAAACAATAGTTCTTCTCCACGTTCATTTTTCCATGATATAAATTGTCCACCATACAAAAGGACCTTATTAGCATGTTTTGTGAGAAAGTCACAAAGCTCAAGCCATAGAAGATTCTTTGTCTTTCCTTTAATAAAAAATTGCATCGTTCAAAATCGAGGTAGAAGCAGGGGGGTTACAAAAGGCGGGTGTTTGTAACCAGGTTGGGACATAGATCTGTGATAATAACACTTCGCATGGTATTATGTTCGCGCTTAGGAAGTGACATGCATTAGTTCATTAACCTTATTAATATCACAAAACATATCTAAGGTAGATCGGTGCAGTAACAATAAATGATTCTATATCATGAGCACTCTGCACTGAGTTATATCTAACCTTCATTTACCCTTATCACAAGTAAAATACTTAAGCAATAATAGATCTATCTATCATACATACTAATCAAAGCACTGCGCAGTTTCATAACATAAATAACACAACACAAAGCAATCCAAAGACACAAGATATACGTGGTTCACCCCATTGTGGGGCTATGTCCACCAACTGCTTCGCTTCTTTATTATTTATCAATCTCTTACATTCAGTTACTCCTGTGCACTAAGCCACATAGTCGAGCTTCACATCAGACAAGAGATCTGTGCACTAAGCACCAGATCCTCCTTCCAAAAACTAGATTAAGGCACAACGCCACTCTCTATCAAGCACAAAGCCTTAACACACATTCATTTCCTTGCACAAATCCATTTGTACCTTTTGCACTTAGCTCCAAAAGACTACTCAAGAACTCTACCTCTACCATTCATTCTTCTCTTATTTATACTTTTACAAACCTTACAATAGGGACAAACATGGGAAAACCCCATGGGCCAACATCCCATAACCCATTACAAAAACCCTAAAGAACCCCTTACTGGGTCCACATAGCCCGCAAAATAAGTGAGATCCGCGATATCAACTCCGCTTGGGCACTCCTTCCTCAACCAATGTGTCGAAGTCCAAAAATGGGCCAACTCTGACCAATGTTAGCTCAAAACTTGGTCGAGGGCCAATAGGCCCCCAACACTCACCTGTGACTCGTCCCGAGTCACTCAGGTGCATACAACACTGCTTTGAAGGCCTCGAGCTTACCTCAAGCTGCCTCAACTTGATTCTTCACCTGAGCCTCCTACTCAAGAGGCTCCTGGATCATCTGCTCTATAATAGGCCCTTCCAGGGATTGTTTTGTTGTTGCAAACACTTGGTCCAATTGCAAGCCCTATCCATCAATTTCTTCAAACACATTGCAGGCTTCATCCTACACAGGTTGTAGCTACTGCATCACTTCCATTACCCTACCTTGGAGGGAAGTGATCTGTTGTTGTACTGTGCACTGCTCTTGGTATCTTTTCATTCTTTCTACCACAGTGATCAACTTCATCTATGCTTGCACGAAAAATTCCTGCTGTTGTGCCTCTTGTAATTGCGCTTCCATCTTCCTTAGCTCTGGATCCTTAGCAAGGCGTTCATATGTCTGTGCGCTTCTATCGCTCAGTTGTTTTCATTATGAGGTGATGGTTCTTATCCTTATTAGTGGTTTCTTAGTGGTCTCCTCCCTCTGGTCACACACCTCCTGCAGGGTGCTCGGTACTTTTTGGGCCTCCAACTTTGTTATCATGGTTTGAAGCTATTGGAGAGTCTCAGCGAGCTTCACTACTTGAACCTTGACTGATTCTTTCTCCTCCTGTGCCAAGCCTAGCACAAAGTGAGATGCTTTACTCACAATTTCTTTGAACATGGCCCACTCTACGAGCAACTGCTCCTTTTCTCTTTGTAGCTGGGCTTTTTCCTCTTGGAGCTTCACTTGAAGCTCTGCTTTCTCACTTTCTTAGGTTGCTACCTTGTCCTGCGCTGCTCTTAATTGTGCTAGGACTTCATCTTTCTCTCTTTTCAAGGCTTTTGTAGCCTTCTCCTTCTCTTCGTGGACTCTCTGAAGTCGAGCTTCTGGTTCATCTCCCAGTTTTACAGTCTGAGACGAGGAAGGCACAGTGGGTACTGTGCAGACCAATTGAAACACTTGGTGTACTTTCTTCAGTTCCCTCTCGATCTTTCCATATATCTCCTCCTACTTCTCTCCATATCTCTGCAATATGTCCTCAGAAGTGTCCTCCATAGCTCCGCGGACCAAAATGATATCGTCCTTAGTGAACGTGGCCTCTAATTGGGGCTTATTAGTGTGCGCCTTCTTCTTGGCTGAAGGTTTCTTCGAAGAAACCTTCCTCTTCTGCGGTGTGACTAATCCAATAGGGGGGTCTTCAGGTGGTGTAGCTTCGCCTCCTCCTTTCTCTTCGTCTTCATCCCCTCCTCCTTGTCCTTCTGCTTCGTCTTCTCCTCCTCCTCTGAGCAATCCATAATCGTTATATTCAGAAGCGTTTTCCTCTTCATTAGTCTCTATATCCTTGACTTCATGCTGCTTTTTCTTCTTCTTCGTCCCACTGGACTGTCTGACATGCTCAACACGGGTGACTATGGGGCTTCCTATGGTGTCAGTGTCAGAGAGTTCTGCATCAATGCCAGGAACAAGGAATTCCCTCGACCACTTCTTTGTAATCTACTCCATGTCTTCATATGTTAGCTTGTAGTACGAATGTAACTTTTACTGGTTCTCGTCTCGGTGTGCAGTGATGTAGATGAAATGTAGATCTTCAAGGAAATTTTCTATTGGTTTGTATTGGTTTAGGGTGTGCGGTGTCATGCGTGAAAATGAATCAATGGCAACCTTTAACTATTGATAGTATACATGAAACACGACATTGGACTACCACTGCTTCATCATGTCATTGGTGTACCGCATGGTTGAAAACCGAGTGGCCAACGACTCCAATGGTTCGATTTCTGGGAAGGTGGCTCGTTTAGGCATTTTCCAAGTGAAAAATGCGATCAAGATGATCAACCAACTGTAGTGGAATCCATATCCCAATTCCTGGGCTTTGCGACAATCCTTCTCCAACTCATTGACGAGGTAGTTCGCCCTGTTCATTTGCATGCCCTCCACACATTTTCCTGCGAGGTCAACCACGAACCCAGTGACCTGTGTGGGGCAGTTCTTCCTTACAAGATTTCCATCTATGAGTTGGCAAGAGAGGTACACTGCGCCATCCTGTATAGAGGCCACCTTGTAACCTCGCTTTCCTTTTTCAACTTCTCCGTAAGCTTCCTTGATGCGCTGTGCCAAGGAACGGTCTGAAGCCTTCCCTGGATAAAAATGCTAAGGGTCAGGTCCCTTCACACTCAAGCTTGTGATCTGGTGGATCAGTTTTGGATCCACAATAATCCATTTGTCGAGCCACATGTATCCTCCATGATATCATGATAGGACAAGTTTAACGCAAGAGTTAACCTCCCGGTGGCGTAAAAAATGGGGGATCTTCATCACATTCAACACAGTGGACTGCGCCAACTCCTTAATCCATGGTTGTGAGACTAGGAAAGGCTTCTTTCCAGTTGTCTTCATGAGATAGCGATGCGGCACCAACATGGCATAGTTCTTTTTGTCGCCTAAATTGAATTCGTCATTCTTCAATAACGGGATCTGTCCTAACTGGATCCTGACTACGCGTATTCCTTTCAGAATGTACATGGTGAACACGGTGTACTCATAGTCTCTGGGAATGTTGTCACGATTAAAAACTCCAGCCAAAGGTGGGATATACTCGGGTAGGATTGATGGGATCTTCTTCGCATTAGCTAGATTGTCGCGGTGCTTACTTTGCTATTCAGTTATGGGGTTGACGCGACCAGAACGACATCCAGTCGAAAGGGAAGCCTGCAGTCCCCTAGTCGACAATGCCTGGACACCTTCAGATATCGGTCTGTCGACCATTAGATTCTTAAGGACCTACTCGACATACTTCTCTAATTCACTTGGTTCGCTCGACATTCTAACTTTTAAATAGACAGGGTGGGGTAGACGAATGGACAGGTGGGGTAGACAAACTTACGGTGAGGTCTAGTTTCAAATGACATAGCTCGACACTTGGAAAATTATCTGTTTAGCACAGTTAATCATGGGTGGAAAAAAGTGGTCCTGACACAATGACCAACGAGTTAAATAAGCGGGGCATCGTAATGGATTCTTCCAACGACCATGAATGCTTCCATCAATGCAAATTTTTCCATTATGGCGCGGTCTCAATGTCCAAAAGCGGTCCATCAACCCATAAATTTGTTTTATAACCATTCAAGAGTGTCATTCTAATGGTCAGGGATCCTCCAACAGTCATATAACTTCACCAGGGCGAAGTCCCATTTTGCGTGGTCCTGCTATTCCAACGAGGTTCAAATCCTGCGAACCTGCCTTCTGCAAGGTTCCAATCTGTGAAGTCTTAGATCTTGTCTCTGTAGATTCTTGTAGCTTTTCCAACTTATCCTTCTTTTTATTGTGCTTCCTTTCCTTCTTCCCTGTGATCTGTGTTTCTCTAACTATTTATGGAATCCTCTTTCCATTTTTATTCTTATCTTCTCCTAGCGCAGTGGCTTCGCACTACTGAGGTGCTCTCAAAGGGTCCGAAGTTAATATCCCTTCTCTTAATACTTTGTGGGTGGATATAGATAGGTTCTTCAAGCATTCTTGCATTATTTCAACCTTGACAATTGATTCTCTTGCCTTATGTCCCTCTTGCATTGTTACTTTGTTCTGTTGCTTCGACTTATCCTCTCGTTCTTCTATGAGTCAGTCTATTTTTCTAGCTATGAAATCCCTTAGTTCTTTCTTTTTCTTTGTTGTAGCTTCTTTTGTTGCTTTCCTTCAGATCTGATCCTTCTCAATCCAAGGCTTACCTAACAAAAGTGGGAAATGGGTGTTGTCCCCAATAAATTTAATGACTTCAAATTCTTCTTCAGTTGATGTTCCATGAACAATAATAGGCACATTAGCAACTCTTCTACATAGGGTTATCATTTTTCCCTTAAACAAGCCTATCCTTCCCAACGAAGGTATCACAATAGGTTTTCCCAAAATTTTCCAAGTTTCTTCTGTCATAATATTCACTTTTGTTTCTTCATCCAAGGCACAGTCTATGTTGAAGTCTTCTATTCTTACACTTATGCGTTGTTTTACTTTCAGGATCTCTGGTAAACTGACATCTTTGTGAACATCTATCATGTCTTTCAACTCTACTAATGTAGTCTGAAATTCCTCTGGTTCTTTCTCTTTATGACTCTCTAACATGCCTTTAGTCTCTTGACTTCCTTCATAGTTTTCTTGTATCATGTTCATCCTTTCAACTTTAGCAATCATCTTTGGACAATCCTCAACCTCATGACCAAAAATCTTACAACAAAGACAAATAGGACCTGAGCTAGAGCATTCCTTAGCAAGATGTCCCGGTCTTCTGCAGTTATAGCACAATGCCAATCCTCATTTTCTTTTAAATATTCCCCAACTTCTTTTGTACCGCGCACTAGGATCATAGTGTTGGATCTACAATTTGAAAAAAAAATTCCTAGGCTCCTCTTTTCAGATCTTACCTCTTTCTTCAGATCAGATTTCCTTCTTAGCACAAAGATTTATAAGTCAAGTAGAGTACTGCACACTTCAGCAGTAGATAAACACAAAGATTATCTTTTTCTTTATTTCAGTTCCCAGTAATCACAGTTTCATGTCTCGACAACGAAACCATTTGTTGGCATAGGGGTAGACCTAGGGTTCAATGCTCAACAATGCACCAACAATACCCTGACTACCGACCCTTTCAACAACACCTGTGAGGCATGTGAAGTCTCACCCGAGGTAGAAGTAGGGGGGGTTACAGGATGCAGGTGTCTGTAACCAGGCTGAGACACAAATCTGTGATAATAACACTTTGCAGGGTATTCTGTTAACACTTAGGAAGTGACATGCATTAGTTCATTAACCTTATTAACATCACATAACATATCTAAGGTATATTGACACAGTAACAATAAATGATTCTATATCCTGAGCACTTAGCACTGAGTTAGATCTAACCTTCATTTACCCTTATCACAAATAAATCACTTAAGCAATAACATATCTATCTATCATACATACTAATCAAAGAAATGAACATATTCATAACATAAATAAAACAACACAAAGCAATCCAAAGACACAAGATATACGTGGTTCACCCTAGTGTGGGGATATGTCCACCAACCGCTTCACTTCTTTATTATTCGTCAATCTCTTACATTTAGTTACTCTTGTGCACTAAGCCACAGAGTCGAGCTTCGCACCAGACATGAGATCTGCACACTAAGCACCATATCCTCCTTCCAAAAACTAGATCAAGGCACAAAGCCACTGTCTATCAAGCACAAAGCCTTAACGCACATTCATTCCCTTGCACAAAGCCATTCATACCACTTGCACTTAGCTCCAAAATACTACTCAAGAACTCTACTTCTACGATACATTCTTATCTTATTTATGCTTTTACAAACCCTTACAATAGGGCCAAACATGGGGAAAACATGGGAAAACATGGGCCAACATCCCATAACCCATTACAAAAACCTAAAAGAAGCCCTTACTGGGTCCACATAGCCCTCAAAATAAGTGAGATCTGTGATCTCAGCTCCGCCTGGGCACTCCTTCTTCGACCAATGTGTCAAAGTCCAAAAGTGGGCCAACTCTAACCAATGTTTCCTCAAAACTTGGTCAAGTGCCAACGAGTACCTTCAATAAGCATGCAAGGAAGTCTCCACTGGCACTCCCTACTGGCTTCCAGTAATAATATTTCAACCAACAATGTTGATTACTCGGTTATGGCCTTCGTCCTTCACATATGAGGAATGTTGGTCTTTACATATCGTTGGCCAAACTCATTTTGCATTAATGTGAGGTAAAAACAACCATGAACGTAGGTATCCTTGCACGAAGAGTACATTCCAAAATGCCATCATATAATATATTTGATATAAGGACATCACTTAGTAAGTAATGAATTCCTTTTAAAATTTAAAGTGAAGATCTTTTATTAGCGATAATAGAGTCTTTTGTCATATAGTGTCATCGATGTGAATAACACAAGGAGGGAGGAAAAGGTCAAGCTTAGAATTTAGTCAGGCGTCCAAAATATTTGCCAAGAACATTGTGCCAACCTTTAACGATAATAAGCGAATTTTTTTGCAAGTATTATGATTCAATGGGGATCTTGGCAACACTTTTTCGGCTAAGTATTGTTGAAAAAATCATTGTCAACATCTTCCAACCAACAGTTATGCATCGCTTATAGTAGTGTGCAAGATTGAAACAATAAACTTAAGATCCTTGATTCTCTGAAGGAAAGGGGAAGGGGAGGGTAACGTTAGGACTAAGGGAGACTCAATGTAGGACACGAAGAGTTCAATAGGGTTAGGTGGACTAGGTTATACAATAGGGGGAGACATGATGGAGGTCAAGGGATTTATGGATCAAGACTTCATGGAATAATTCATGAAAAGTGGTAAGTATGAGGGGGTTTGGTCTTGTTGTATAACTTGAAGGGACAAACTCTTTGAATCTTGACAAAATGATTAGAAAACCGGAAAACTATCATGGATGTGTGTTGAGGGAAACACCCTAGCTTAACACGGAGCATCTGCAACATGTATGTTGGAGCCATCTATTGGACCGCATAAATACACCTTTTATTCCTTGATCATACACCATTTATCACCTCATTCTTATCTTATCCTTCCATAAAACCATTAATCTCCACCACTTTCATAATACATATGGGTTTATATCTCCATTTTCCAAATTATTTATTTTCAAGTCTTTTTAAGAGAATTTGTGATTAAATACTAGAAAATTAACATATTTTCATTATATCTAAAAGTTGGATGAGTTTTGTGATGACTACAGGCATATTTGAAAATTTTCACAAGGTCAAAAATCACCACCTAGCTTCAAATTCGAATTTCATCTTCAAGCTTTGATTTGGAGATAATCATTCAAGCTAACTTCACGGAGAAGATCATGGATAGAATATCTTATCTAAGATATTTGTGGAGGATTTGAAGGGATAGGTTGAGAGAAAAGTGGATCTGTAATTATGAGTTTGTTATCTTTATTCATGTATAAATAAGCAGGTTCTCTCCTCATTTGGGAGGAGGCCTCTCTCTAGAATAGAGAATAGAAGAATAGAGTGATTGAGCTTTGATTCATAGTCTTGTAGTTTTGAGATAGTGATTTTCATTATTTGTCATGTATTTGATTGTTTTAATGCAACATTTTACTTTCTCATAGTGGTTTGTCATGTGTTGTTTTAGATGTTTTTAAAATGCTTTCATTAGATTTAATTTACACACTTTCATGTTTTCATAGATTAATTCTAGATTTCATGCTTTCGTAGTTAGATTAAGTTTTTGATTTCATAGTTAGATTATGTCTCATTTGATTTTGTAGATTCAATTTTAGTCTCAAGTTTATGTAGCATTAGGATAGTTTCCTTTCATAGATTAGTTGCATATTTTGTCCTTTCTTAGATTTAGATTCAATGACAATAGTTTAACATGTTTCTTTTCAATCATTAGCATAGATTATAAATTCTTTTACCCTGCATATACTTTGCGTACATCTCATAAGATTACGACTCCAGATTGATAATTTATGTCGCAATTACTATCATATAATTCGCTCGACATTTTGGCGCCGTTGTTGGGGAGGTGTTAAAAGGGTTAGAGTTAGATTTTATTTTCAGTTGTGTGCATTTTCTTTTTGCAAGTGTTTCCTTAGTTTTATTTCTTTTCATGCGAATTTCGTTTTTATGCAAGTGTGCCTTTGCATTTTTCATTTTCATAGTGTAAAGTTTGGATTGTGAATCAGTTTTTGTTCACTTTTGATTTCATACATGTTTATCTTTAGTTTTGTTTCGATTTTGCACTTGTTTAGTTTTGTTTTGCACTCGTTTCGTACTAGTTTGTTTCGTACTGATTTTGCACTTGTCATGCAATTATTTTCATTTTGTTATCTAGTATTTGGATTTGATTTTCATTAAGATGATTTTACAATGAGTGTAAGTTTGGAATTACTCACTGAGATCCTTGCAAAAGCTGGGATCTCCTCTTCTCAGGAAGAGGAGATCCTGACCACAATTAAAGATGCAACCACTCCTCCATAAGCGAAGGAAAAATTAACATCTGAAGAGTTCTATACAACCGATAATGAACAAGCATGCAAGCAGGAAATTGAGGAGGATGAAGAAGGGATTTCRGGTGAGTTTGATCAAAACGAAGAAGTAGACTATGTTTATGAAAGATGCATCGAACATTGGTTTCAGGCAGGTACCAGGTTAGATCCATTTAATTTTTCTTTTTATTTTGTTAATTTACAGTTTCAACACTTAATTTCGCACGTTTATATATATTTTCGATTGTCATTCGCGAAATTCACAGTGAACATATTCTTATTACTGTTGCGCTTATGGCTACACTGGAAGCTTGATTACACGTAACTGCTTTCTAAATTCCAATTAGAGTATAGTAGAGTAGGTAGGTTAGTTTTCAATAAGTATGCTCTCCTCCGCGCTTCGTGCGATCTCGAGGATCATAAAGTAGGATGTCTCTAACGTTTTCAGGAAGACTAATGATCTAAAAATGCTTCAATTTTTGCGTTTGAATCTCCATTTGCTAAAAAAACAAATTTCTTTAATTGTTTAAAATTCTTTTAAATCTAGGAATAATACAAAATTAAAACAACAACTAAAAAAATTGTTTCTTTATCTCAAATTAGTTTTCTAATTTTATTTTTATTTATTTAGGAATGTAAATAAAAACAAACTTAAAAAAAATTAAAATAATAAATAAAATAAAAATGGGGTTCGAGAGATTTGTTAAGTGAAAATCAGCGCCCTCTGTCTTGTTCTTTGATGAGCTTGATTCTGTTTCTACATACCAGAGCCAGGACATCGATTGTTTTTAAGGTACAGAGACCTAGTTCGGTTTTTGACTACCACCAAAGAAAGAAAACTTGGTCTAACAAGAATGGAACTTGCAACATGCAGCGAGTGGTTTTGTTAGAAATCTTTGTGCAACATTTGTATTATTAGATCTGAATCGTGCTATCTGAATTGCATGACAATGGCTACAATGGGGAATGAATTTTTCTAGGTAGAGACCAATGAACCCCACATGAGTTGCAGGAGGCAAATACTGGCTGTCCATCCAGAGATCAAGGAGTTGTTTGGACCTGATTCATGGGTTTTTCCAAAGATTGTCGCAACTGTTGGCATTCAACAATACACGAGATACTACAAGAGTCAACACTTCAAAGAGTGGCCTTACGACCCCTACAATGTATACTTCAGCCCCATCGAGGCCATACTGTGTGCAAACTCAATCAAAGCATGTATTTCCAGCTTCTCTACGGTCTTGCACATAACCACAAGGTGCTCATAATGAGAACTGTGTTCGACAATACGTTTCTTGGAGGAACATTGGAAGTCATTGTGCAACAATTCACAAGAGAATGGATTGAATATGCCAGATGCAAATCTAATACCTGTTGCATCTACATCTGTTGTGATCAAGTTAATGAACATTGGACACAAGAATCGTGTTGTCGGAGCAACCGCTTTGAATGATCGGAGCAGTTGTTCGCACATTGTTTTGACAATGCATGTTCATGGCAGAGATCTTACTTATGGAACAATTCTTCGAGGGCGTCTTCATTTTGACAGGAATGGAATCACAATGGACAACAAAGGTAAGTTTTATAACTAAATAAATCGACAAAGAAGGGCCACCATATCATGGGCGATTCTTGCCGGGATCGGTGGACGAGGATGAAATATAGATATGAACTATCTCAAGTTTTTGTGGGTGGTTGCAAGACCAAATCTCATTTACTTTCGGTTTTATATTAATATGATTTGCAACAATATTATGAGATACGATTATTTCAGGAGATAAAACTATAATTTTACCGTTACATTGGATATAAGACACGGGTATATAGAATTTATTCAAGTAGCCCACGTCTATACTCTCAAGCCAACGATTTCCATTTATTGCAGACTGTTAGCCTCCGCCTTATATCTAAAATTAGGGTTGCGGCATCCCCAAAACTTGGAAACCATATTCTACCCGTAGTGTGTTTCTAATAGAATGCGCGTATCGAAAATAGGGTAACGAGTTTGCCATCCCGTGTGTTATCAACGCCTGGTTGATCGGGATTATCGTTGCAGATCTCCAGAAATATGATCCTTCTCTCTTTGTTGTTTGCGAAAGCCCGTAAATATCGCTTGTGTGTGTGTTGAGAGGAGGTGCCTTCTGTGGACCACTCCACTGCTTAATTGACTTACCATATATTACAGAAAAAAAAAAGATGGCCATTACAAACACTATTAGTGGACACGGTATCCCCACATGCCATGACACACCATTTTTCCATCGGCGCCTTATAAATTCCACAACCATAGCCTGTCATTCCTATCTATTTTCTTGCAAAGATTTCAAATTTTGATTATTTGTGAAGTTGCCAACAAGCAATTCTCGTTCCGTCAATCGTTGTCTTCTCTTACATAAATTCTCTTACGCAATCAAGCCAAATTCAGGGTAATATGTGAAGTTGGATTTTGATGGCAGGAAGTCGAAGCAACCACCAGTTAATGATGAAGGCATGGTATCTATATTGTTACATTTGGATCCAGTGCAAGTCATGAGGATGACAATATCGAGATTTTGGAAAGAGAAATGGATCTATCGGATCTAGAGGCGAAGGTAGATGTTTCCATTGAAAATCTTATGCGAACTGAGTTTGTCAAAGATGATAATTATGGGCTAGATGGGCTAGATGCTGATGTTTCTACCTATGATATTGAAGCAGGCTATTGGGTGCTATTTGTCCCAGCTCGTTGTAGATGCTTTTGACCCAAGATTTCTTGTGGCCCCTTCTATCTCTCACATGATTGAATTTACAAAGGTTAATAAAGAAGAGTTGTATGAAATTGACATTCCCTTGAACTTTACTGCATCTGTGGGCACTCGAGTTCATGGCCTAGCATGTTGGTTTGATTTTTTATTCAATGGAAGCGCTGTCCAACGATGGCTGACTACTGCACCTGGAGCTCCAACTACACACTGGTATCAACTTCATGGTGTCTTGTCTCAACCTATTTATGAGATGGATGGGCAGGTTATTATAGGTCGGTTCCATATAGTTGCTCATAGTGCACCAATATTTTGGCGTTGGCTCAATTTCCAATCTCCTATAAGGTAAATCTTCAATAAAGAAATTGCAAATTGCAAATTTATAGTAAATGGATTGTCTTGGAATCCAGATATTTTCATAATATAATGAAAAAACACAAACCTCACCAGACATGGGCAAGTAGGAGAGATTGTATAAGAAAATTGAGTAATAATTACAGGTATTTTATTCATCTTAGTGGCATCACGACGATATTAAAGTTTTGATTAGCCAACCTAGCGTCTCCATGAATGCCACTGCCAAACATTATTGTTAGAGTTGACATTATTACTCACGAAGTCTGTAAAAATACGATAAAAATAATAATGTAATTACTTGAGTAAATAAAAATAAAATAAAAAAATAAAAAAAATCTTAAAATAAAAACAAATTATAAAAATAAAAACAACAAAGACAAATAAATAGCAAATGGACCTTTTCATCATTTCTGAAAACAATAATGTTTTTACGCCTTATGATAATTTGTTCTTCTTAAAGTCGCTTCATGCAGCAATCAACCATGGAATAAGCGCACAGCGACAGCAGGTAATACACATTTTTTTTTTTATCTTTTTAATTTGTTGCATTCATACTTAATCTTGCATTTTGATTTTACGATAGTCTCACAAGTTTAATTGCATGATTAGTACTAAGATCGATTGCAGGAATGAATATGATCACATCTCATTCCAAAGTGATTTTCGAAAAATCACAAACTCTTTCCGTGAAACATGCTTTGTTGGACAGCTTGAAGGAGTTGATCTTCATACATATCATGACGTTTGCAGTTACACAAGAAACCGTTCATAAATCCATTTGCGTCATGAATGTTTACCCTCATTTTTCCTTCAACGCACATTGATCATCTGTGCTGAAGTCCACTTTCCATCGCCTTATCCTTCATGACTTCGCACACGCCTATATTTCTGAATCGCATATATCTCTTTCCTCTTTTCCATTCATTTTGCCTTGCAAATAAAACCATTCAGTTCCCTTTTTGACGACTACATTACCCTTCTTTCTTTTTCATACACATTGTTGCTATCGAGGCATTTTCATCTATAGTCCTACCAATCATTTTGTAAAAACTCGCGTTGATTCATGTGGGATTCCTTAAGGCCCACCTTTCAACAAGTCTTGCCCCATCGACCTCAACACCTTACCTGGGATATAGAATAGAGTCCATTTGAGTACCTAGAGGCTTGCATGCCTTAATGGCAAGTTCTCTCATTGACAATCATGGGAATACATCATTGTCCCTTAATCGTCAAATCTTGCAAGTGGCTCGACATCAACTCATTCATTCACACTTTGCATGATGTACTCGGGTACCTTGGCACTCATTGACATCAATGGTGAGTTTGCCTCACATTGGTTAACGACATTCATCAATGGATGATAATCCAATGATTTCTCTTCATGCTCGACATTGACACATTCATTCGCATGACTAGAATTGTACCATCGGGATTAGTAGAGGGTGACGACTATACACTTTTCCATGACTCCATCAACAATTGCAACAGTATTTTCCCAGCCACATGAGAGTACCACAGTTTCACTTCCATATTTCCTCTCTTCCATGATTCACCAACAACGGTTCAGATTCCTCCACTTCATATTCTCTGATCCAACATTTCTAGCAGTCGCAACTACAATAGCATTCACCTTTCACATGATCATACAACAGTGACATTTTCCATGCTCTAGCATTCACATCAACCATATTCCTATTGCATAGTAAACCATCTTTTTGGGTAAGTGGAGGTATGTTCTTTTCTAATCTTTAATCATGCAATTCCTTAAGTGCTAAAAATAGATAAATTTGGAAAATTTCCTTACCTTAGTCTTCTCCTTTTCCTACACATACC
Source organism: Picea engelmannii (assembly GCA_009831015.1). NCBI lineage: Eukaryota > Viridiplantae > Streptophyta > Pinopsida > Pinales > Pinaceae > Picea > Picea engelmannii. Next base: position 1,022,308 of record ML785030.1, on the reverse strand, counting down.
ACATCTTCAGTTGGGGTGGGGGGGATATTCATGTCATAATTCCATTTACATATTCATCATCTCATTTTACCATCAACCAACGTGTCTTTCCCAAACTAAACTATGTTGCATTTGATTCTAAAAGCATTGATATATATTGGCATGATTCAAATATGAAGAAAAAGAAGGCTTTCTAAATACATTGATGACTTATCATTTCCGGTAGATGCATGTTTTCAAATATTATGAATTGCAGCAAGAAAATAAGTAAAATGAATAAATGTTGCTAAAACAAGAACCAACATTTGTCATATTGATAGTTGTCACACAAGAACCAACCATAAGAAAATTAGCTGCCACTCATGTATCATTCAACATGAAATGATTTATTGTTATACATCATCATCATGATGTAAGCTACAACTAAGATGCCACAAGTTTTGAAGAAAAATTCATGCACAGTTGCATAGGGACATGCAACAAGTTCAGTTGGGGGGAAGGTTGGACCGCATAAATACACCTTTTATTCCTTGATCATACACCATTTATCACCTCATTCTTATCTTATCCTTCCATAAAACCATTAATCTCCACCACTTTCATAATACATATGGGTTTATATTTCCATTTTCCAAATTATTTATTTTCAAGTATTTTTAAGAGAATTTGTGATTAAATACTAGAAAATTAACATATTTTCATTATATCTCAAAGTTGGATGAGTTTTGTGATGACTACAGGCATATTTGAAAATTTTCACAAGGTCAAAAATCACCACCTAGCTTCAAATTAGAATTTCATCTTCAAGCTTTGATTTGGAGATAATCATTCAAGCTAACTTCAAGGAGAAGATCATGGATATAATATCTTATCTAATATATTTATGGAGGATTTGAAGGGATAGGTTGAGAGAAAAGTGGATCTGTAATTATGAGTTTGTTATCTTTATTCATGTATAAATAAGCAGGTTCTCTCCTCATTTGGGAGGAGGCCTCTCTCTAGAATAGAGAATAGAAGAATAGAGTGA
>ML785030.1:978383-1011915 GCA_009831015.1 Picea engelmannii | reverse complement strand
TGTGTAAAAATGAAACCAGGTCCAAGCATAGTTTTGTTTAGTTTTTAAGCTTGTGTAAAAATTAAAATCTATCCCAAGCATAGTTTTGTTTTGTTTTTAAAGCTTGCGTAAAAATGAAAACAATCTCGAGCTTAGTCTTTGTTTTTTCTCGTGCTCGTAAATCAATGAGAATGTAACCGAGTATACTTTTATCACTTTTTTGGACTCGTAAAGGTTATACGAAAAAGGAACCCCCCTGGAGTTCTCTTTAAGCTCTTTTCAGACTCTCTAAACATGAAAAGATCGCCAAGCGACCTTGCTATTTTCACGCTCACTAAAGTATTTGAAGTACGCGTCTGGTGAGCGATAATTTATCTCTTTTTCAGTCTCGTCGAGACTATATTACGAAAAAGGAACTGAGAGAGTTCTCTTTTAAGTGTTTTTCCAAACTCTATAATCTTGAAAAACCTTCGAGTTTACTATCTCTGGACTCGTTAAACAAACATTGACAGACCCGTGAATGGGACCGAACCACTCCTTCTTAGGGTTCGTTAAAAATACTCCGAGGGACTCGTCCGAAGGATGAGCTTATATCAACAAGCATATGTGATCCTCTTCAAGCTTGCGTAAAAATAAAGAGGTACTTGCCAGCAATGGTGGGGGAAAATTTGGGAAAGGGATATGTTTCATCTTCGTATTGATTGGAAGTAAGTGTCGCTCTTGAACATGACACCCCCTATTCGTCATTTGAAGCCGGTTTGGGAAATCCATTGGTCTCTTTCGATTGATTACAAGGTCATTTCATGTTTCGTCTTTGAGTCAATGCTGCCAAATCATTGGTCATGTCGTTCATATGTTCAAGAGAAGTCCATTTGAAACCTATATTGAGTTGGCCATCTGCAGTTATCCATTCACTTCGTGTCGGCCTTCCCTGTGTCCAGTCCAATTGCCACATGCTCTGTTTCACTTTTAAACTCTGTTACTCATTTCGTGTCATTGATGGGGGATACATCAAGGCCCTCCTGTGACGAGTTTTGTTCCTTCGACTTCAGCTCATTATCCGGAATCAAGACTTAGAAATTATTTAGTACCTTGGAGCTTGCATGCCTCAATGGAAAGTTTCCTCGCTTTCGACAGTGGGTTTACATCATTGACCCCTGATCGAAAGATTCCTTCGGATGTTCGACATCAACTCATTTATTCACACTCGATGGATTGTACTGTGGTACCTTGGGAGTCATTGACATCAATGGTGATTTCCCTTGCACTTGTTAACGGTTACATCAATGACCGGTAATCAAGTGGTTTCTACCATGTTCGACTTCAACACATGTAATCACATGGTTAGATTCGTACTTTGGGCGATGAGATTGAAGACCCTGGATGTCATCTTTGTAACCTAGGTTGCGATGGAGTATGTATGATTTGTGACACATAGATCCACTGTGTATGTCTCGTGGCTATTTCATCTTGATTTGAAAATTTTCGCATAGATCCACGGTGTATTCAGGTGGCTATGCTATATTTTGACAGCGTGGATCCACAGTGTATGATTGGTGGCCATGACCCATGTCTATGATGTCATCAGTCTGTGATCTGAGTATGGGAATGCCTACCTCAGAATTGATATATATGATATTCTGCAGATGCTTGATTGTTCGCAGGTTTCCGATTAGGTGTGCTCCTGGTTCTCGACACACACGTGCAACTTACAAAGTCTATCGACTGTCACTAGTTCCAATCTTAGACTTTGGGGGGCATTCTTTTATCCATGATTTTGGTCATCAAGATGATGAATTGATTGTGGTATAATCAAGCTCTTCATTAGAACTTTCTCCAGAGAAAAGTTACCTTTGTCTCTTTCCAAAAATCACAGTTTTGAGGAAGGTTCTCAGGCTACCAATACATTTGCCTGCGAGAATGCATGATTCTCGTAGGCTGCCTTAAGACAGGGTGCGAGAAGTTCGCACTGTGCCTAACTGTTAGGGTGTGAACTCTTTCTATAGAAGGGAAAAAGATAATTTCTCGAACCTTCTAGAAGGGAATCTTCTAGAAGGATGAGATGGCATTCGAATGGTTATCTAAGTACTGGCTTTCCTGATATTTTGGGATCATTCCTATCCAAGTAAATAATCCACTCTCTCTTATAAATTGATGGGATTCTCATGGAAAAGGTTGGCAGCAAACTAGCAAGAGATTTCTTGGAGAATTAGTGTAAGATTGTATGAAGGAATGATGCTACAACAACTAGGAATACCAGCAAGGTTATCAAAAGTGGTTGATCTTCTTCATGCATGAGCAAGTGTGTGTGTCAGAGATAGAAGCCATCGAAAGGATATTTGCAACATCAAGGTTCAGGTTGTAAGTCTTACTTTCTATCAATTTAATACAGTAATATGTCCCTTTCCCATAAAGCTAATGCCACTTTATTACATAACTCCTTGATCATATGTATAGATTAGCTATTGAATATATTGAGTTATCTTCACTTTGATTGGTTTGTACTGTTGTGGTCTTGACGGCACAAGAGCATTGGAGTGAAGCTGGACAACAGAGACCCAAGGAAGCGACCCCAAGGTATGTTCATGATTCTTGCCTCTTAGTCCATTCAATAGTCTAAATCTAGGGAAAGAGTATTATTCTGTCCTGCTTTGTTCTAGATCCAGGTGGATCTAGGGAGATCGGTTTGTGTTTGCACTTATGGATTAATCCTAAAACACTTAGAGAAGGTTATCAAGAAAGGAAATACTTCTCAAGAAGGACTTTCAACTGATGTACCAGGTGATTCTGGTAATTTACATGACCCTTCTTTTAAAACTCTAGTAGTTGTATCCAATTCTCCTTTTCTACCAGTTGTTGGAGTTTCCAGAAGTTTGGATTTTGAAAGCTTCCCTGTTGAATTCTCCCCTTTTAGTCCTCATTTGGAAGAAGAAAGTTTTGAAACCCTTGTTTCCCCTGATATTGTAAAGTGGTTTAGACCAAGGAGCTTGTTGGCCCTTGACCAGGTTTGGAGGAAACACTGGTCATGTTTGACTAATTTTGGGGACTTCAACAGGCTATTCGAAGACAGAGTGCCCAGGCGAAGCGGAGATCACGGGATCTCGCCCATTTTGTGGGCTTTTTGGGATTTTAGGGTTTATGTAACAAGTATGGGATGTCGGCCCATGGGTTTACCCATTCTTAGGCCCCTTTTTGTAATGTATAAATAAGTATCTAAGGATGTAAGAAGTAGTTACAGTTACTAGAATTGGCTTAGTGCAAGTGACAGACTGTGTAAGGCTTTGTGCTTTGATCCAATTCGGGGAAGGAGGATCTGGCGAGGTGCACACAGATCTCTTGTCCTTTGCGGAGTTGGCTTTGTGGCTTGGTGCATGTAAGAATATTGGAAGAAAATAATAAAGAAGGATAAGAGTTGGTGGATGTAGCCCCACACTGGGGTGAACCACGTATATCCCATGTTATTGTGCTTTGTGCAATGTGTTCATGATGTTTAGGTTATATTTTCTTAGTGCATTTTTCTTGATGTGTGATAGGTAGATCCATTGATTCTTAGTGCCTGATATATGAATAAATGCTAGATCTTCTATGATGTTATGTGCTAAATGATTAGATGTGCTTAATCTTGATTACTACTGCGCTGATCTACACTTAGGGTTAATATGCGATGTGAATAAGAATCAAAACTTAAGACATATTGTTGGATAAGTTCTCTGTTAAGGTGTTGTAATCACATATATGTGTCTTAGCTAGGTTGTAGACACTTGCGTCCTGCAAGCCCCCCTGTCTCTACCTTGGGTGAGACTTCATCTGCTTCGCAGGTGTTACCAAAAGGGCCGGTAGTTAGGGTTTTGTTGGTGCGTTGTTGAAGTGTTGAACCTTGGGTCTGCCCCTGCGCCAACAAATGGTTCTGTTGTCGGGACCTAAAACTGTGATTGCTGGGAACTGAAGAAATTAGAAAGCTCTATGCATAGATCCGCTGTTGTAGTGCGCAGTATTCTACTTGAATTGCGAAGCTCTGTGCTAAAAAGAGAAGTCTGATCTGAAGAAAAGAGGTAAGATCTTAAAGATTTGTGCTCTGGTAAAGGTAAGACAAGTGATTTTTTTTTCTTTGAAAGTATGGATTTAGGTATGTTTGATAGATTTTTTCCTAGTCTGAAAACTAGGGCACAACTAGAAGAAAGAAGATTTGATTTGAACAAATTTGATAGAGATAGTGAAAGATATGTTATTCCTATGCATAGAAAGAATTTTTGGACTAACAAGTGGATCCAGGTTTTAGAAAGAATGTTTGCAGATTGCAGGTCCATCACTGTGATCCTAATGCACAATATATAAAATGTTGGGGATCGTTTAAAAGAAAGAGAGGATTGACATTGTGTTATAACTACAAAAGATCGAGACATCTTGCTAAGGAATTCCCTGGTATAGGTCTTATTTGTCTTTATTGTAAATTTATTGGTCATGAGGTTTTGAATTTCCCTAGAATGTTTGATAAAGTTGAAAAGATGAACATGAGACAAGAAAACCATGAAGAAGGTCGAGAAACTAAGTTAGGTTAGAAATCCAGAACGAATCAGAATCTATGTTATTACAGCTGAAAGAAACCCTGAATGATTGATGGGTGTTGTATATGCACTAAAAACACACTAAAAACCCTCAATTAAATTGTCAACCTAGGAAGTAAACTTAGAGTTGTAGCAAAACATATGCCAAAGATAGAAGGGTTGGTAGTAGTATAGTCTAACTAAGGAGGGTAGATATCTAAAGGCTAAACTATTCAAGGAAAGCTATATAGTGAGAAAAACCTACTAAGCAACTTGAAACTATGTAACCTAAGTACTTTTGGGCCAAGGATCGATGGATAGTTCTAAGAAGACAACTAAAAACCCTATGTAAAGAAAACTAGTTCATAACAATGAGAAAAAACAACTATTAAGCATATCGATAAGCAAATAACAAAAGCAAACTACTTTAACTTGCCAACCTAAATTCAATGAGAAACTACCCTATGAAAGCAAGTAAATAAAAAATCCAACAACTATTCTATTAAAGAAAGTAAGCAAATAAGAAAAACAACTAACTAACGTATTAAAGCAAGTAAACAAGTAAGCAAAACAACTAACTAACCTATTAAATAAAGTAAACAACTAGCTACTCTAAGATAACTTCTACTGCAAGTAATCAAATTAAAACTTCTCATTGAACAACTATCTAGCCTAAGAGGCAAGCAGATTATATTCTTAAAACTTCAAACTATTTCTAATTCATGAAAGGAAATCTATTTAACTGAAAGCAAGAAGGAACTAACAACTAACCTTTAATCTATCATAAGCAAACTCCTCTCTAACCTATCAAAGCAAAAGACTATCTATCCTACAACAACAATAAAACTATCTTCTAAGCTATGAAAGCAAGAAACTATATCTTTTGATCTATGAAACCAGGAAACTATATCTTTTAACCTATGAAAGCAAGAAAACTAACTTTTAACCTATGAAAACATGAAAACTATCTTTTAACCTATGAAAACTCAAATATAATGTTGGTGGTTGTGTGAATGTCTTCGGTGTCTGATAATATCTCGATGGCACTTGACAACAAAGGATAATTCAAGTGGTATAATCTCAACACTGATCTCAATAGCAAAGTGAAAGGTATGGATTGATTAAACAATCTAATGAGAATTTAGCCATTACAGAAACAATATTAATTACCCTGCATATTCATGAATTAACCATCAACAATATAACGAGATCATAACTGTACTTCTACACTATGTAAGAAAAAATCATACTTGAACTCAAGCATTAACTAAGAATGGTAATTGCAGTCTAGTTCTAAGAAAGAAAAATATATAAAATGAAACTATGCTATATCAATTTTAATAATTCAAATCACGATAAAAAAATGCTTGAAAACAGAATTAAAACATGACATATAAAAAGTAAACTAATGCATGTATTGACTAACAACTAGTTAAGCAAATTCTACAATAAAAAGATTGAAATTAACCCTATTCATCCACCAAATCCTTGTTAAAGAAAACCCAAATTAAGACTCAGTTCTACTCTATTAAAAAATCTGTTTTAAATTTAATTCTAACAACATAAAATAAACTGCAGTCTAATATCTAATTGCACATGGGGTTAGTCTATGAATTTGCAAATTTGTTCCTAACTACAATATCAATGCATGCTAACACAATCCATCATACTAACCTGCAAAAGAGAATCAAAGCAATTAAACTATAACAACAAACTAATTAACATAATGATAATGCATGTATAGGAAATAAAGAGAACAACTAAATTATAAAATGCATAAACAACATAAAAACAGTTACCAGACTGCTGGTGGGCCCCCCAACAAATCATGGTTACTTTTCAAATGCACACCATGAGCTCAGTAAGATAAATTCACCATTAAAACAAAAAAACACAGTTTTATATAACTTCGGCAATGGAAAATTGAAAAATAAAAGAGAGTCACTTTTTTCTCCAATACACTACTCCTATTTCTTCTTAATCTATTGTCTGACCATCCTAGTGGTATTTATAAGTTTACAGACCAAGTGGTCGACCAAAGGAGGGTCAAACCACTTCTAAATTCGACAAATTATATTAAATGATGCCTTAACTGTTGAAACAGAGCGAGCCCATAATCACCCTGTTGAACAACCAAAATTGAGTTGTCAGGAGTTCAATAGCTGGAGGGGGAAAGCATGAACAAAACCCACATTCCCGATTCGCCCATCACTGGTCGCCAATACCATAACCACCAAGTCTCCCTCCATTTTTGTGCAAGATGTGGTGCTGGGCGCAGTGTCGGATTGGGTACTGGATCGAGTGCTGGAAGGAGTGCCGGAAGTAGAAACGTGGTGCGTTTTTGCCCTGTAACACCAAAAAAATGTGAATTAGATCTTTGGAATCATAAAACGTGATGAATTATACTCAATATTGGCATCAAACACAAATCATACATACTTGGTGTATATCATACCGTTTTAACATAAAATTCTTCAAAAGGCTCCTTCAAAACATGAAAAACACATATGTACATTCGACAAAAGTGTCTAATAACTGTCATAAAATTGATCATATCTTGGGCCCAACATTACCCCCACACTTACGATTTTGCAGGTCCCATTGCAAACAAAAATAAAGTACCCTCCATGACTAGGCTTGCTGAGGAGGATCAGCTTTGGAAGCTTCTCCTTCTTGTTGTGAAGATTTTTCCTTGTGCCTCTTGTGTTTCTTCAATTATTCTATGAGGGTGCGGTTGGATTTGATCATCTCATCAACCAACCGTTGAAGGGATTTAACCTTTGCTTGAAGGACTGCATTATCATGATGAAGGTGTGTGTCTATTGTCTTCCTTTCTTCCAACTATTGTAGAAGATGATGGTTTTGTTTTTGTAACTTCTCAATGGCTGGGGAAGAATCAATGATCTCTGAGGAAGGATTAGATCCTTTGAGGGATGTGGACAATCTATCAATTTTAGGATCTAGAGTAGGCATGGGTGAAGTAGGAGTGATGGGGGATTGGTAAGGAGAGGTAGGTTCTGATTTTTTCTTTCTTAGTGGCTCTAATCCATCCACAGAAACTTCCCCAAGTCTCTTGTGAGGGCTCTCAAGATTGGAGGACACTTGGATAGGATCCGAAGCAAGTATGGGTTTTGCATAAGGTTTTGTTCTTGTGCTCCGGGTAATATTTCGAAAGGGTCCTTTACCAAATCGATTGGATCCCCTCCTATTTATGGGAATGATGGGGAAGTCTTGTTGAATTACTTCTTGGAGATTTTTTGGTGTAGTATCAAGAGATATTGAAGGCATTGGAGGGTTAACAATAGGCTTCTTTTGGTCTCTACTTTTGGTCTTTTTACCCGATGAGGAAGTAGGGATATCAACAAGATTTTTGTATTGTTTCGACAAAGAGAGGGTTTTCACAAGGGGGTTTGGAGTTCTTGGAGAGTGAGGCTTGGAAGGAGAGATAGTATTTAGGCTAAATGGCTTTTTTCCGATCCTAATTGTCAAGTGAGGGTTTGCAAATTGGTAGATAAAAGCATCCCAAGTTTTCCCCTGTTTCTCTAGTTCGACTAGAACAAGGAGTTTTATCAAGCCATGGTGAAAGAGACTATTGTGGGGGTTAGTTATATTCTTCCTCACTTGAGAGGACAACTTCTCCAAGCTTTTTAGAAAATAGAAGGGGAAGTTTAAAGGTTTGTTGAACAGAAAATGAGCCAACGATCTTAAATGACAAGCTTTGAAAGTGGAGTATCTACCTTCACATGTAATCAACCTTGTGATGATGATGAGGGGGTCGATCAATTCCACCTTTATCCACTCCCTAGAATATCCTTTTTCTCCTGAACTGTTCTTGAATTCGGGCTTAAAAACCCTGTTATAACTTGAGCGCAGAGGTTGGTGGTTTTTGAACCATCTATCTCCCATTCTTGGGAGCTTCGTAGCTGCAACAATGGACTCTTCTGAGAATTCAAAGGAAAGAGACCTCATGCGTGCTGTGTTCCCATCGAAACCGATGACAAGTTGCATTGAGAGGCCGTCATCATGGCCCTGTAAGTTAGACAAAAATGGCCCCCAGCCTGCATGCAAAAACACTTCTCTGCATTGTGAAAATTCAGGAATGGCAAAAAGGTCTGCATAGGAAGAGGGTTTGTACCTCCTAGGCATTGTGGCAAAGGAAAAATTCACCAGGAAATGGTGTGATTGAGCCAAGATATGGCATGAATTGGGCACGGACCGAATGCGTTTTGAACAGGGGAATGCTGGGCGCGATTTCTTACGTAGGGTAGAGAAAATGACAAATGTGAATTGAGATAATAGAGTGCCCAACTCGATTTTGAATGTGCCTATAGTGGAGTAGGTTACACACATGTGCACACGAGCTGCCATGTATGGGAAATTTCGAATTTAGAGGCTCGTTTTTGGGGGCAATGTAATGATGTGTAGTTAGATCAATGTCCAAGTCTTTTGACTTGGACATTTGATCATGAAGATATAAAGCATATTCAATCAATTGCCTGCAACCAATTCAATTGAATGTAATTGAGTTCTAGTTACCTGGAATCTAGGATAGTTACTGGTGTGTAATTGATATGGTACTTCGTTCGAAATCTCATACAACATTTCATATGGAACCTCATGCGGTACTTCATACGGTACCTCTATGTTAAGTAAATTTGCACTTCTTATAATGGATAGCCTATAAATTTGAAGTGTTTTTGACAATCACAATGGTAAATGAGCAGAGGTAGAATGTTCCCTTGTTGTTGATTTTTCCATCATGCTCATTCAATCCTCTTGCATATGAAATATAATGTCAAACCTACAATGAACATGTTATAGAAAGTATAAAACATGTACTGTCAATCCTACAATGCACAACTTGTAATGAAAGATAAACTGATAAAGAGTGGTCTGTTAAGTATACGTTCAATAATTTATAGCACACAAGAGTTTTGCATTTCAAACATAACATGACTATTAATGTAATAACTGATATCATAGAAATAATACAAAAATTCTTGCAAAGATTTATTTCTATAGGAAATGATCATTTGTCAGCTCATGAACCCCTCCCCCAAACCTAAGTATTGTGACACCTCACAATCAAAAGTATAGGAAACCAGTCAGTATCCCCCAATAGCCAGAGATTTATAGTATGTCAAGTGTAAAGATAAAATTTCACAGATTGGTTTGACGAGACGGTTAGAAGATGGCCCCACCTATAGGATAAGAGATCCTATATATAGATAAGAAGAGGTAGGCAAGAGAGTTTCAAGATAGTCTTAGAGTTATTTTCCAATGGAAAGTTGATGGAGTTCATTAACCTTAGCTTAACCATACATACTTCATGTCATCTTAGCCTACAAGTAATATCGTACATCAGGACAAGTTTAAATTTATTATTTATTTTTGTCAGATTATCATCCTGACTAGGTAGAATGCCCCGCTTCCAGCAAGCCTGTTCAATACTCCAACATGTTTACCTAGTCATACCACAAGCTGGTACCCGCTGCCAGTAGACTTGTTCAATATCCCGACAATTTATCCTCTTACACCCTTAGAGACTGGCCCTCCATATTTTAAGTTTTTAGTATAAGATTTCTTTATGCAAGAAGATGGGGGAACAACTCTGAAAACAACTTTTTCTTACTTTTTTTTTTTTTAATTGGGATGGTATTTATGTTAGAGGATGAATTTCTGTTATATCACTTAGTGATTGTCCCGATGTAAGGGGTACTTAAGCGGACATGTCCTATCTAAAGATATGATATAATCAAGCTATTTAGTGTGTACTGGATGGTATCATTGAGAACGAACAGAAAGGTATCTCTAGGCTCACTTACTTTCTTCCTTTGTAGTTATTGTGATGTTTCAATGACTAACCTCTAATTAGACCTCCTTGTTACTCATTGATAAAGACACTTGACTCACTTACTCAGGTTTCTTGGAAAACAACTGTACGAGAGACCTCTAGGCTTGATAGTTATGGTATCACTTCCTTATACAATGGTGAAGAGTTTCAAGAGAAATTGATTTAGAATGCCTAAAAATGAGAATTCTTGCAAAAATATGGCTAATTACAGTAACTCAATATTCATTTGATGTTTTAGTAGACACAAAATTCAAGTGTAACAATTTTTGAAGAAATATCCTCGAAACTATGTACTCCTGGTGAAATAAATACTTACAGTAATATCTAGAATTTCCTTATTAACAAAATTCAAAAACTATTTACATATATACAGTAGGAGATTGAAAAAAAAATTCAAGAACAAGGGGGGACTTCCCCATATACTAAGGCCAATTATTTTTTAGTTGACATGACCTGTAGAAAATCCTCTTTGGAAATGGGCTTATGATAAAATTTTAGTCGGTGTCCATTTTCTACAAAGGAGACTTGTCCATCGTCAATTGTTTTAATTTTTACAGCTCCATTGTCATATACAGTGTCTACCTCATAAGGGCCCAACCATCAGGTGGTGAGTTTTCCTTTGAAGGTTTTGAATCGGGAATCAAACAACAGATCCCAATCGCCAGGTTGGAAGTGCTTCTTCTTAATAAACTTGTCATGCCACTTACTCCTCTTGTTTTGGACTAATATTGTTCATTGGATGGCATCTTTCCTGATTTCATCCAACTCATTCAATTGTAGGGCTCGTTGCTTCTGAGCCTCGTCTAAGTTCAATCCCAATTCTGCGGCAATACAAAAGGTTCTTACTTGGAATTCTATAGGTAGAAGTACTTGTTTCCCATACATTAGGTCATAAGGGGTATGCCTAGTGGTATTTCTCTAGGTGGTCTGGTATGCCCACAAAGCCTCTGGGAGCCTATCATCCCAATCCCGGTGATGTAACTGAACAATCTTGGTCAATATGGATTCCATAACTTTATTTGTAGATTCTACCTGACCATTGGCTTGCAGGTGGTATGAAGAAGATTTACAATGTTTAATCCCATATTTCTCTGTTAGCTCTTTCATCAACTTGGAAGTGAATTGAGTGCCTTGGTTGGTAACAATTTCATGAGGGACACCGAAGCGGGTAAAGATGTCTTCATAGATAAATTCAACAAAAAACTTCTCTGTAGCCCTAAATAGGGATTTTGCCTCTACCCATTTGGTGACATAGTCCGTACAAACCAAAATATAGTTCTTCCTATGGGACATGGGTGAAATTGGTCCTACAAAGTCGAGGGCCCATTTTTCGAAGGGTTCTATCATAACTTGGGCATGCAAAGGAATTTTTTCAGATGAAGTCGGTCTTCCTATCCTTTGGCAACTATCACAACTTCTCACATACTTGGCAACACCTTTGAAAATGCTAGGCCAATAGTAACCCGAATGTAACACCTTATATGTTATACATTTGTCAGAAAAATGGCCACCACATGGTCCATCATGACAAATTTGTAGTATTTCAGGTACCTCATCCTCTCGGACACATCTACGAATAATCAAATTAGCACCTGTACGTAAAAGGTCATGACCAACCCAAGAGTAATTAGCACTCTGTGTAATAATTTTCCGCTTTTCATGAGGTGACAAATGAGATGGTAACTTCCTAGTGGCCAGATAGTTTTCCATATCCACAAACCATGGGGTATTGACAGAGAGGGAAAAAATATGCTCATCTGGAAAACTATCATCTACAGGGATATCATCATCCTCATTTTTTATTCGGGAAAGAAAATTAGCTACTACATTATCCTTTCTAGGTTGGTCAAGCACAATGATATTAAATTCTTGCAATAACAAAAGCCACCTGGTCACTCGGCCATTAGTTATGGGTTTAATCATGAGGAATCTAATGGCGGAATGATCGGTATGTACAAATACTTCATAACCTATAATGTAATGACGAAATTTGTTAATAGCATGAACAACTGCCAAGAATTCTTTCTCGGTGACTGTGTAGTTTAACTCGGCAAGGGAAAAGTTCTTGCTCACAAAATAAATGTCATAGGATTGCTGGTCCTCTTTCTTCCCTAATACCCCTCCTATTGCGGTGTCGGAGGCATCAATGGATATATGAAATGGGAGAGTCCAATTGGGCCCTCTAAGAACTGGTGCCACAGACAACTTAGATTTCATGGTTTCAAAGGAAGTTTGACACTTCTTAGTCCAAACAAAATCAACATCTTTTATTAGTAATCCAAACATAGGTGCAACAATCTTTGTAAAATTTTCAATAAACCATCGGTAATATCCAGCATGTCCAATAAAGATTATCACCTCTTTCTGAGTTTCGGGGGGTGGAAGTCTGACGATGACCTCAATCTTTGCAGGATCGAATTTTATCCCTTCAGACGAAACATGATGTCCTAGAACCACTCCTTCAATTAACAACATTTTGCATTTTTCATGACTTATAGATAGGTTCATTTCCTAGCATCTAATGAGGACGTTTTCTAAGTTGTCTAAGGCTTCCTGGTAAGTGTTACCATAGACTGTGAAGTCATCCATGTAGACCTCCACACAATCATGAATAAGATTGACAAATATCCCTAATACTGCTCGTTGAAATGTAGCGGGAGAATTACACAATCCAAGTGGTAAGACCCTATAGGCATAGGTGCCCCAAGGACAAGTAAAGGTAGTCTTATCCTGGTCCTCGGGTGCTATAAGAATCTGATTATACCTGATGTACCCATATATAAAGGAAAAATACTTCTTTCCAGACAAGGTATCTATAACTTGGTCAATGAAAGGAAATCAACACAAATTCTCCATTTCCCGGTCACTTTCTTTAGAACCACTACAAGCGGGGATACCCACTTACTATTGGAGATGGGATAAATGAATCTGACATTTAATAACTTTTGGATCTCCTCCTTGACTATATATTTAAGTGTTGGGTTCATCCTTATCTGGGGTTGCCTAACGGGTGTTACTTCCCCCTGGGTATATATGTGATGGATGCATGTGTCAGGGTGTATACCCTTCATGTTAGTGTATTCCAAAGCAAATGCTCCTGATTGTTCTTTAAGGATATCTACTAACTGTTTCTGTTGGTCTGCATCTAGCCCAGAGTTTATATGTAAAATTGTTCCTAGACTAATCTCATAGGGCATAGTGTAAGAGATGGCAGACTCATCTATATCGAAAATAAAAGATGTCGAAGAAAAAATGGATGGGTCTAATTGTTCTTGAAATTATTCCCCAAACATGTACTCAAATTGGGGAAAAGACTGTGGAAAATCCACACATGTGATAGCATAAATAAATTGGTTTAACAAATTTTCTGTTGTGTGCTCCTGAAGTGCTCATGCATGGTCACCTGGAAATACAGGTTCTCCCAATCCTCATTCTATTATGGACATTCAAGCCACCATATATTCTCCATAATAGGTTGAGTTGGAGGGTAAATGGTGAGCTTCTGAATAGAGGACCATTTGAGATGGTCATTTCTCCTTCTCTCCAGCCAATAAACGCATTGGTTGTGGCTAGCCAAGGTCTTCCCAAAATGACGGGATGGCCTTTGGCAGGATCTTTTGAGTGAATGACAAGAAAATATACAGGGTACTCCCATAAGGCTAAAGTAACGATGATATCATCTAAAATTCCTTCAGGTATAACCCTAGTCTTATCTGCTAATTCCAAAATGGTTGGGGTAGGCTGAAGAAGAGGTTGTAACTGTAATTGTTCCAAGGTAGTAGTGGCCATAACATTGATGGCTTCCCCTAGGTTTATGAGAGTGTTTCCAATGGAGACCTCATTAATAGTTGTAGTCACTATGGGGTTTCTGGGTTCCCATATTTTGCTAGTTTTGGCTGCTCTGATATGTATTTGGAAAGTCCTCCTATCAAGTGTACTGTAGGGGGATCTTTTTTCTTCCTACCTGGCTTCTTGATACACAATTATTTGACTACCTTACTGTAGATTGGAATGTCTTTAATGGCTTGAAGTAGGGGAATATTGACACAAATATTTTTCAATTCATTCAAAATGTCAAATTCCGGTTGAGTGGTAGGTTTATCGATTTCCAATCAGTATGGATAAGGAGGGACCTTTGTAATTTGTGAAGGTTCATTTTGGGGAAGCTTGGGTTCTTGATTTTTCAAGATAATAACATCTTCCCACCTAGTGTCATCCATGGTTGTTTGGTGGTTTCTTCTTCTTTTTCCTGGATGACTGTTGAAGGTCTCTGCCTCTCTAGAACTTTTCTCGATCTTAGTTGAATTTCCTGTAATGGAACATGAGTGATAACATATGTCGGGAAGGTATGCATCTCAACATTGTGAAGAGGTTGAGGGGGCCTATTATTGGGATTTGGCACTGGTTGTTCTGGTAATAGTGTTGGTCTCGGGGAGCTTGCATTTTGATATTGTAGGAGTTGTTGTTGTGGAATAGGAGGTAAAGGTGGTGGAACAAAACCTGGAAAAAGCTACAGAGTGTTCGGTGGGAACTGAGGATAATGATGGTTGGACATAGGGATATGTGGAGCTTGAGGGTTTCCTTGGTTATGTCCTCCTCTCCATCCTTGAAAGAAGGGATGTTGGTATTGAGTAGACCAGTTTTTCCAACCTATTGAGTTCCACTGTTGTTGTTGATAATAAGGTGGAACTTGAGATTGTAGATCCGGGCATGTGGGTTGGTTCCTAGGCTGCCATGGCCTCATAGGTGCATAAGAATACTCCTCAGGATATCCACTCCTATAGATGGCTAATAAACCAGGCAATGATGGAAAATTTTTCAGTCACATGGTCTTTTGTACAAAAGCCACAAACTGAAATGTTATCCAATGGGCATTCCCTTGAGGAATGCTTCCTCCTACATCTTGGGCAATATATGCTCATTGTTGCATTTTCCTCCTCCTATTTCTTTTTGATTTTAAGGGTATCCAACTGGGAACCTATTGTACTTAAGATGTTTATCTTGAAGTTTTCTAAAAGGTTCCCTATCTCTGCTCTCATGATACCACCTGAAATAATTGGTTTTAAGTTTCTATTGTAAGGGTCCCAAACATTCTTTCCTGTTTTGGCTCTACTCCTTGAGTAATTTTTATACATTTCACATATTTCGGAAAGTGGTTTATGGGAGATGTCACCTGATGCCATCAGGTTAAGCATCTCTAGATATTCTTCTGAAATTCCCTTAAGGAAAAGATCCCTAATTGCATCCTCTGGGAGGTCATGGTATTTTGACTTCTGGGAGATATAACCAAATATTTCCATATAATCTTCGAGGGTGTCATCTTCTAATTGTTGGATTTTAAAGATGTCATTATGAGACTCTTTGGTCTTGTAGTAGTCTTGGTACTTCTTAAGAAATATGTCTTTCATGGCTTCCCAAGACCTAATACTAGATTCTCCCAACCCCATGAACCATCTTAGTGAAAATTCTTTGAGGGTGGAAGGAAAGAGTTTTAGTTTCTGGGCATCTTGTACGTAGTTGTAGCTCCTACACAAGATGTCAAATTCAAATAGGAAGGTTTCTGGATCTTCACTGTTTTTACCATAAAAGGTAGGCAGTGCTGAGAGAGGAATATTATTCATGTTGACATTTGGAGTGGTGTCTAAAATCAGAAACTCGAAGGTAGTTTCGGTTTGGTTTCAAGTTTCTTGTTCCTCCCCATTTCTTACATTGTTATGGTCCTCCTGATCATCCATATTATCTTGGTTTCCAAAAAGAGAGTACCTAGGTGGCTTTATCTTTGAAGAGAACAAGGTTTCCCTTTGATAGAAAGGTCTTCCTACGGATTGGATGTCTGGGACTCTACTCGAGCCGGTTCAGATTATTGGTGCCAAAGTTTTTGTGTTAGTTTGAGAGATAATTACATTGGATGAACTAGCAAACAAAAGATTCACCTATTCAGGGTCTATGATATATTCAAAATTGGGATCTCTTGGTGGTGGTGTAAAAGCAAAGGTTGTATTGTTTGGTTTTGTGGAAGGTTCGAGTGGTCTTGCCTCTTGTCCTAATATGATTGTTGCTTCAATTTCTTGTTCTATAGTGCTTCCTGTGTTAGTTCCTTCAGAGAATATTTTAGCTCTTTGAGTTGAGCTAGCTCCTATTTTTCGGTATCGGTCTGTGGATTTTATAAGTGGAACATCCCTTCCCCCAAAAAGGTTGGAAGGAACCTTGGTTGAAAGGTCTAATTTAGATTTAATGTATCTACCTTTTGGATCTCTAGGTCTATTCATGAAAGAAAACAAAAACAAAAAAAAGATACCATTGGGTTTGGGGGAGCATGCAATAGCAGATGCATAGGTTCTTACCTCTCGTCTTAAAGTCCCCCTGCCACTAATATAATGCTAAATTCTAAGAATGATCTATTTCCTAACTACTTCTTACCTTGAGACAACTCCCCAACAGCGACGCCAAAAATGATGGGTGTTGTATATGCACTAAAAACGCACTAAAAACCCTCAATTAAATTGTCAACCCGGGGTAAGTAAACTTATAGTTGTAGCAAAATATATGCCAAAGGTAGAAGGGCTGGTAGTAGTATAGTCTAACTAAGGAAGGTAGCTATCTAAAGGCTAATCTATTCAAGAAAATCTATCTAATGAGAAAACCCTACTAAGAAACTTGAAACTATGCAACCTAAGTACTTTTGGGCCAAGGATTGATGGATAGTTCTAAGAAGACAAGTAAAACCCCTATGTAAAGAAAACTAGTTCATAACAATGAGAAAAAGCAACTATTAAGCATAACGATAAGAAAATAACAAAAACAAACTACTTTAACTTGCCAACCTAAATTCAATGAGCAACTACCCTATGAAAGCAAGTAAATAAACAAGCCAACAACTATTCTATTAAAGAAAGTAAGAAAATAAGCAAAACAACTAATTAACCTATTAAAGAAAGTAAACAAGTAAGCAAAACAACTAACTAACCTATTAAAGCAAGTAAACAACTAACTACTCTAAGATACCTTCTACTACAAGTAATCAAATTAAAACTTCTCATTGAACAACTATCTAGCCTAAGAGGCAAGTGGACTATATTCTTAAAACTTCAAAACTATTTCTAATTCATGAAATGAAATCTATTTAACTGAAAGCAAGAAGGAACTAACAACTAACCTTTAATCTATGATAAGCAAACTACTCTCTAACCTATCAAAGAAAAAGACTATCTATCCTACAACAACAATAAAACTATCTTCTAAGCTATGAAAGCAAGAAACTATAGCTTCTGATCTATGAAAGCAGGAGACTATATCTTTTAACCCGTGAAAGCAAGAAAACTATCTTTTAACCTATGAAAACAGGAAAACTATCCTTTAACCTATGAAAACTCAAATATAATGTTGGTGGTTGTGTGAATGTCTTTAGTGTTTGATAATATCTCGATGACACATGAAAACAAAGGATAATTCAAGCGACATAAGCTCAATACTGATCTCAATAGCAAAGTGAAAGGTATGGATTAAACAATCTAATGAGAATTTAGCCATTAAAGAAACAATATTAATTACCGTGCATATTCATGAATTAACCATCAACAATATAACACGATCATAACTGTACTTCTACACTATGTAAGCAAAATTCATACTTAAACTCAAGAATTAACTAAGAATTGTAATTGCAGTCTAGTTCTAAGAAAGAAAAATATATAAAATGAAACTATGCTATATCTATTTTAACAATTCAAAATACGATAAGAAAAATGCTTGAAAACATAATTAAAACATGACATATAAAAAGTAAACTAATGCATGTATTGACTAACAACTGGTTAAGAAAATTCTACAATAAAAAGACTGAAATTAACCCTATCCATCCACCAAATCCTTGTTAAAGAAAACCCAAATTAAAACTCTGTTCTACTCTATTTAAAACTCTATTTTAAATTTAATTTTAATAGCATAAAATAAAACACAGTCTAATATCTAATTGCACATGGGGTTAGTCTATGAATTTGCAAATTCATTCCTAACTAAAAGATCAATGCATGCTAACACAATCTGTCATACTAACTTGCAAAAGAGAATCAAAACAATTAAACTATAACAAAAAACTAATTAACACAATGATAATGCATGTACAAAAAATAAAGAGAACAACTAAATTATAAAATGCATAAACAAC
Organism: Picea engelmannii; assembly: GCA_009831015.1. Classification (NCBI taxonomy): domain Eukaryota; kingdom Viridiplantae; phylum Streptophyta; class Pinopsida; order Pinales; family Pinaceae; genus Picea; species Picea engelmannii. Next base: position 993,371 of record ML785030.1, on the reverse strand, counting down.
ATAAAGAATAGTTACCAGACTGCTGGTGGGCCCCTCAACAAGTTGTGGTTACTTCTCAAATGCACACCATGAGCTTAGCAAGATGAATTCACCATTAAAATGTAGAAACATAGTTTTATATAACTTCGGCAATGGAAAATGGAAAAAATAAAAGAGAGTCACGTTTTTCTCCAATACACTACTCCTATTGCTTCTTAACCTATTGTCTGACCATCCTAGTGGTATTTATAAGTTTACAGACCAAGTGGTCGACCACAAGTGGGTCGAACCACTTCTAAATTCGGCAAATTATATTAAATGATTCCCTAACTGCTGAAATAGAGTGAGCCAATAATCACCCTGTTGAACAACCAAAACTGAGTTGTCGGGAGTTCAGTGGCTGGAGGGGGAAAGAATGAACAAAAAACATGTTCCAGATTCGCCCATCATGGGACGCCAATACCATAACCGCCAAGTCGCCCTCCATTTTTGTGCAAGACATGGTGCTGGAAGCAGTGCCAGATCGGGTATCGGATTGAGTGTTGGAAGGAGTGCCAGACTAAGTGCCGGGAGTAGAAACGTGGTGCGTTTTTTCCCTGTATCACCAGAAAAACATGAATTAGATCTTTGGAATCATAAAATGTGATGAATTATACTCAATATTGACATCCAACACGAATCATACATACCTGGTGTAGATCATACCATTTTAACATAAAATTCTTCAAAAAGCTCCTTCAAAACATGAAAAACACATAAGTACATTCGACAAAAGTGTCTAATAACTGTCATAAAATTGATCATATCTCAGGCCCAACAATGATCACAGAGACATCAATCTACCAGAGATCTTAAAAGAAAAACAGTGTATAGAAACAAGAATAGGAGACTTCGACATAGACTGTGTATTAGATGAGGAAAAACATGTGAATCTTATGCCAGAAAGTACTTGGGCAATTTTGGGAAAGTCCGCTATGATTCCTTCATTGGGAAGGATAGGACTGTTTAAAGGAAACATGATAACCCTATGTGGAAGAGTTACTAATGTACCTATGATTTCTCATGGAACATCGACCATAGAAGAATTCAAAGTCATTAAGTTTCTTGAGAACAACGCCCCTTTTTCACTTTTGTTAGGGAAGACCTGGATTGAGAAAGATTAGACCCGAAGGAAAGCAGAGGAAGAAGCTACAGAATAGAAAAAGAAAGAATTAAGGGACTTCATAGCTAGGAAAATAGAGAGACTAATACAAGAACAAGAGGACAAGTCGAAGCAACTGAGGGACAAAGACTTAGTTTTCGAAGTTGAAAGAACACAAGAAAGCTTGAAAAACCTATCCATATAGGAGAGAAGAGCACCCACCCCATAAATAGTAAGAAAAGAAGTATTACCTCAAAACCTTTGAAAAACCCTCAGCAGTGAGAAGTTGCTACGCTAAGAGAAAATAAGAATGAGAATGGAAAAAGGAACCCAGAGACTCAGATCACAGGAAGGAAGGCAAGACAAGAAAGCTCAGTAAGAAGAAGGCAAACTTGGAAAAATTGCAGGAAGTTCCAGAAAATACTTCGCAGAAGGCAGGCTTGCAGAACTTGAACCTCACCAGATTTGCAGAGCTGCGCAGAGAGGTACTTCACCATGACAAAGCTATATGACCATTGGAGGTGTCTTGACCGTTAGAATGACACTCCAGAACGACTAGAAACATAGTTATTTCCATAAAGATCATCGTTGGTCCATTGAGACCACGCCATAATGGATGGATTCGTATTGATTGAGGCATTCTTGCTCATTGGAGAAATCCGTTACGCCATTGCTTATTTAATCCATTGGATGCTACACCGGGACCACTTTTTGCAAACCGAGATATCCAATATAACAGAGATGTGATTGCATGCCGCGTTGTACTGTCTATACCTCGCCATAGATTCAATTACCTTGAGTGTCCATTCACCTACCCGAGTTATTTGATTACGAGCGTGCATGTCGGACAACCTTACCGCAGTAGAGAAATTTGTAGAAGAGATCTTGATCGACCTTATGACAGAGAAATTCATGTCTACAGGAGTACAGGCATCGTCGACGAGTGGATTGCAAGCATCCCCCTTGACTGGACATTGATCTGTGCGATATTGAACCGTGACAGAGAAAAGAAGCAATCACCGCGATGATCTGGCGAACACAAAGCAGATCCCGTCGGTCTTGCCCATCTACATCCCGCACTTGGCTAGCGTGGTTAGTCGTGACAACATCCTATGGGATTTTGAGTACACACTCATCATTGCGTACCTCCCTAAAGGGATACACGCATTCAGACTGTAGTTGGGACCGATCCCAACTCTCAAGATAAACGATTTCAACCTTGGCGATAGAAAGAATTATGCAATGCTCACACCACATCGCCACCTGACGAAGATGACTAGGAAGAAGTCAAAGATAGTTCCCCAACCATGGATTAAAGAGATCGCACAATTGATGATCTTAAACTTCATGAATATCCCCCACTTCGGCAGACATCAGGAGGTTAACGTGTGCATTAAAATCCTCTTGTCATACTACCATGGCGGGTATCTTTGGTTGGATAGACACATCACTGTGGATCTAGTGTTGATCCACCTGATCACCGGACTAAGCATGCAAGGACTAGACCCTCACTAGTTCTACCCAAGAAAGACATCAGATCTCTCCTTGGACCAGCGCATCAAGGAAGCATATGGCGATGTGGAGAAAGGGAAGCGAATCTACAAGGTAGCCTCCATCCAGGATGGAAAAGTGCACCTAGCTTGTCAGTTGATAGAGGGAAAGCTCGTCAGAAAGAACTGCCCTATGCAAGTAATGGGATTCGTAGTCGACCTTGCAGGGAAGTGCGTCGAAGGGATGCAGATGAATTGTGTAAGATACCTTGTCAATGAATTAGAGAAGGACTACCGCGAAGCACAGGAACAATGCTATGAATTTCACTTCAGTTGGTTACTAATTCTCATTGCATTTGTCACTTGGGAGATGCTCGAGGGAGCAACATTCTTGGAATTCGAGCCATCAGAACCACTGGCCACGAGGTTCACCACCTTGTGGTATATGAGTGGCATGGCTAAGTAGTGGAAATCAAATGTAGTGTTCCATGCATACTACCTACAACTCAAGCGCGCCATTTAATCCTTCCCCCAAATGACCCCAAACACCTTGCATACATATAGGCCTCTAGCGAAGTTCCACATAGACAGACACTTCATTTACATCACTTCCTGCAGGGATGAAAGCAAGGAGGAGCTGCAATCCTACTACAAATTGACTGACGAAGACATGGAGGAGATAACCAAGGAATGGCTAGCTAAATTCCTTGTACCAGTTGAGAAGACCGAGCTCTTCGACCTTGACATCATCGGAAGCCCTTTAGTCACCTGGACCAAGTATGATGGGCCAAGCAACGCAAAGAGAAATAATAAAAAGGAGAGAAAGTGCAAGACGTAGACAGTGAGGAAAAGAACAACGCATCAAAGGAAATTGTGCCTAACTCACCTATAGGAGGAGGAGGCGACGAATTAAACCAAGATGAGGAAGGGGAAGAAGATAATAAAGATAAGGGTGAAGTAACATCGTTGAAGGATCCCCTTATAGAGGCCAAAACATCCAATAAAAGGAAGGTTTCTCCATAGCAACCCTTCGTGTGGAAGAAATCCCGAGCCCCACTAAGCCTCAGTCGCAAAACATGCTCATAGTGGTTGATATCCACCTCATCATCACAACTGTAGAATATGCCTCAGAAGATATCCTGCAGAGACATGAAGCCAAGCAAGAAACAATGTATGACATGATTGAGAAGGAACTAAAATACATCCAACAAACCATCCAGTCAAGCCACACAATGTCTACTGCGCTACCCTCATTAGAAAGTATAGAATTGGGGGATGAGCCTACCCAACTATGCATATTAGTAGATGCAACAGATACTCGACTTTATCGAGTCCAAGAAGAAAAGGAGAAGGCCACAGAGGCCTTGAAAAAGGAAAAGGAGGAGATCCTAGAGCCTATTTTGGTTGTGCAGCAAGAGAAAGATGACTTCCCGGCGAAGTTCGAAGAGGACAAAGAGAAAATCCAGAAAGATAAAGACCGGTTGCTTGTAGAGCAGACTATGGTCAGAGAGGCAGTAACTAGAGCACTTCACTATGTGTCGGGCTTGGCACAGATGGAAGAAGAGACAACTGAGATCCAAGTTGGGAAGCTCGATGAGGCCATTCGACAGCTTCAAGCAAGAGTAAAAGAGATAGAAATTCAAGTAGTGCCTAACACTCCACAAGAAGTAAGAGATTAGAGGGAAGAAACTGCCAGGAGCATAGTAGAAATAATCAGGGCGTTGTCCACAGAATGTAAGAAAATAAGTGACCAAAGTGCGTAGACCTATGAGCACCTTGCATAAGACCCATAGCTAAGGAGATTGGAGGCACAACTCCAGGAGGAAAAGCAACAGGCGTCGACTGGGCAAGCACAACTGAAGCTATTTATGGTTGTGGAAAATATGAAGAGGTTGCAAGAGCAACACAAAGTTCAACAATAGGTCACTGCCACCGAGAGAAGAGTTATGGAGGTGACATAGAGACTCTAGTCGGTTCAGGATGAATCTTGCACACTTTTCAAAGATATCGAGGGATAAGAATCACAATTGGAATAGGTGGTTGTGACAGTGGAACAATGCCTGGCAGGGCCTGTTATCGATCAAGTAATTCAGGAGTTCGCTGAGCAGGAGGCTCTGGAAAAGCATCAAGTCGAGGAAACTTAAGAAAAGATCGCAACCTTCGAAGCAGTGTTGCCCATATTGGAGTGACTTGGGATGAGTCACGGGTGAGTGTTGGGGGCCTGTTGGTCCTTGACCAGGTTTGGAGGAAACTCTGGTCATATTTGACCAATTTTTGGGACTTCAGTAGGTTGGTCAAAGACTGAGCACCCAGGCGAAGCGGAGATCGCGGGATATCACCCATTTTGCGGTCTTTTTGGGCTTTTAGGGTTTATGTAATGGGTATGGGATGTCTACCTATGGGTTTACCCATGATTAGGACCCTTTTTGTAATGTATAAATAAGTAGCTAAGGATGTAAGAAGTAGTTACAGTTAGTAGAATTGGCTTAGTGCAAGTGACATACTGTGTAAGGCTTTGTTCTTTGATCCAATTTAGGGAAGGAGGATCTGGAGTGGTGCACACAGATATCCTGTCCTTTGCAGAGTTGGCTATGTGGCTTTGTGCATGTAATAATATTGGAAGAGATTAATAAATAAGGAGAAGAGTTGGTGGATGTAGCCCCACACTGGAGTGAACCACGTATATCCTGTGCTTTGTGCAATGCGTTCATGATGTTTATGTTATATTTTCTTAGTGAACTACTCTTGATGTGTGATAGGTAGATCCATTGATGCTTAGTGCCTGATATATGAATAAATGATAGATCTACTCTGATGTCATGTGCTACATGATTAGATGTGCTTAATATTGATTACTACTGCGTTGATCTACAATTAGGGTTAACCTGCGTTGTGAATACGAATCAGAACTTAAGACATATTGTTGGCTAAGTGCTCTGTTAAGGTGTTGTAATCGCAAATCTGTGTCCCAGCTAGGTTGTGGACACTTGAGTCCTGCAACCCCCCTGCCTCTACCTCGGGTGAGAATTCATCTACTTCGCAGGTGTTTCCTCAAGGGCCGATAGTTAGGGTTTTGTTGGTGCATTGTTGAAGCGTTGAAACCTAGGTCTGTACCTATGCCAATAGAGCTTAGAATATTGTCCCACTTTGGGTTTTTCTACTCCTCCTCCTATCAAAGTTGTTGTAAATAAAGAGGGGGAAACTTTTTTTCCCTTGAACCCTATACCATCCTCCTTCAACACTCAATTGTTTCCCCTTTCCCCTAGGAACATAGTTGTATTCGTACCTATCCAAACTCCATCTCCCCTTGGTTCTTCTACAATTCACATCCCAATGGTAAGTGCTAATATTCTTAGAAACGTTATGAATTCCATAGTGGCTACTAGATATACCCCTCTTGTTTTACCTCAACCTATGAATTCTCTCCCAGTTGAAGACTACCTTAACTACATTCCCAAGTTCACAGGGGAGGAAGACATAACTGTAGATGAACACCTTTAAGCTTTTTATTGTTATGCAAATAATCTTAACATTGAAAATGAATATGTATGGATGAGATTTTTTGTACAGAGCCTTGATGGTGAGGCAAGGAAATGGTTTAGGGGGTTGATTCCTGGATCTATTGCTAGGATTGAAGCTTTGGATGATTCATTTTTGAGGAATTGGGGGAATAAAAAAGATTTTCTTTATTATATTAAAGAATTTGGGTCACTTAAGTGGAAAGAGGGGGAATCTGTTTCAGACTTATCAAAAATATTTAATAAAATGTACAATAATATTCCCACTGAAATAAATCCTACAGAAATATCTTCCAATATTACTTGTGCCAGTGCTTTTGACCCTGAGTTTTTCCTCCTGTTGAGAGAAAGAAGAGCTACCTTTTTAGCTCATATGCAATATGTAGCCCTCAAAGTAGAGTCTAATATATTGGCAGCTGGAAAACTTAAGAGTAAATCTGATAGAGACATAAGAAAAGGTAGGGAATACGCTTCAACCTCTAATTCCTCTGTTTCCCACCCTCAAGTGGATGAATTGACAAAAATGGTAAAATCACTTTCTGCAGAAATGGAGAAATTGAATCTTGAAGGAAATCATAGCTATAGGAACACCCAAAATGTTGATAATAGGGGTAATTTCAGAAGACTCAATAATTCCCCTCAGATCATCGAAAGAGATCAAATAAATAGGGATCGGGATGATAAAAAAATCCAAGCCCCTCTCCAAAATAACTTGGTTATTGATGAATAAGGAGAGGAAGAAGATGTTGATCCTAAAATCCATTTTCTTGGTGACACCTCTTTGTTTCCTCATTTAACCCAATCTGCATATGAAGAGTCTCTCATGGATATCCAACTAAATTAATTGAGCAAAGGGGAAAGGACCAGTGGCAATCCAAATAGATACAACCTAAGGTCAAATAAGAAAGAGGGAAAACTTGACTTTTTCTGATCAACATACTAGAACAAAGGATGTTGCTAAGGGTGTGGCAGCTAGCAACAAAGAAAAAGAGGCACAAAACCCCCAGGAAGTGGTTAAGATCCCTACCCCAGAATTTAAGGATATTTTGAAGCCTCCCCTCTCTTTTAGCTTTGAGAATGAGATTCAAAAAATTAAAATCCCTGTAACTTTTTTGGAGCTAGTTATGAATGAGGATTTCAAAAGGTGCCTCTCCAAAATCTTGTAGTCTGAACCTTCACCTTATTCCACAGATTCAGTCAACCTCCAAGATGAATAACCTACTGTCATACTAGGACCTTTGGTAGAGGATAGGGATGACTCTTCCCCTCTGTTCTATACATCATTGAACATTCATGATAAAGTGTTGCACAACTGTTTGATGGATTCAGGGGAATCTCATAATCTCATGCCTAAGACTGTCATGGATGAGAATGGGTTGGAGGTGAAAAAAACCTACCATGACCTATACTCATTTGATTCTAGGAAAGTGAAGTGTCTTGGGGTTATTGAAGACCTGGTTGTTTCCTTGTTCCAATTGCCAATGAAAAGTGTGGTCATGGATATTGTGGTGGCTAATGTCCCCCCTAAGTTTGGGATTCTCTTTTCTAGATCTTGGATCAAAAGGCTAGGGGTAACTTTGCAGATGGATATTTCATATTCCACAATTCTTGTGTTTGGGGGGGGACATAGAAGGATTTATATGGAAGCGTGACTTGCTTACATTATCAGTGATGAAGCAAATCCTTCCAACCACTCTATTTTTGTAGTTGATACTGATTTAGGAACTAGTATGTTACAACTCACTAATGCTCCTCAAACACCTATTGAAATCAGAAAGAAAACTATTGCCTCTTGTGAAGATCCTCTTCCTAATACCCATGTTTGGAAGATGTTTTTTGATGGATCCTCTTCTATGGAGAGTGTTGTTGCTGGGGTAGTTTTTATTTCCCCTACCCAAGAGACCATATATCTATATTACAAGTTGGAAATTGAAACAACAAACAATTTGGCAGAATATGAAGCTCTTGTTTTAGGTTTGAGGGTTGCTAAAGACATGAATATTGAAGAGCTAGCAATGTTTGGAGATGCTGAGTTGATTGTTCATCAAGTCAAAAATATGTATCAAGCTAAACACCCCAGGTTAAGGACCTACATAAATGAAGTATGGGATCATGTCGATAGTTTCTTCTTAGATTTTAATATCTCATTTGTTCCAAGAGACGAGAACACTGTGGCACATTCATTGGCTGTCTCAACAAGTAATTTCAGGGTTCCTTTCCCCCCCAAACTCAAGTATGATATGGAAGTAAAGTATAGACCCTCTATTCCTAACAATGTCAAACATTTGAAGGTTTTTGAGGATGATCTTGAGATAAAGAGATTTCTTGAGATTGTGGGTGAATTTTATGCTTTGCATATTGATCAAGATCAAGATACTGAAGAAATCCCTCATGCTGATATTTTTCTGATTAAAATTGTTGACCATCATATTGTTTAGTTACCCAGTAACCATATTCCAAAAGGACTTGTCCCCTTGAAGAGATTGTTTGACATAAATGATGTGGCTGTAAATATTAAAGGTTCAACTGAAAATGTTGATGTGACTGAATGCAATTTATGAACAAAGGAAGGCCCAAAGTATGTTAAATTGTCTAGCAGTTTTTCAAAGGAAGAAAGGGCTGAGTATGTCAAGCTTTTGAAAGAGTTTGCTGATGTGTTTTCATAGAAATATGAAGATTTAAGAACATATGACACCAACATCATTGAACATAAGATCCCTTTGAAAAAGGAGACCAAGCCTTTTTGGTAGAAACTCAGAGAAATAAATCCCATGTTGTTGCCTATTATGAAAAAAGAAGTGAAAAAGTTGTTGGATGCCCCGATCATCATTCCTTTGAGATATTTAGAATGGGTGGCCAACTTGGTGCCTATAAGGAAGAAAAATGGGGAAATTGGGTTATGTGTTGATTTCAGGAATTTTAACAGGAGCTCCAAAAAAGATAACTACCCCTTGCCAAAGATGGAGCACATTTTGCAGAGAATGTCTGGTTCATCTAGGATGTCTATGATTGATGGCTTCTATGGATACAATCAAATCCATGTCTTTCCTGAAGATAGAGAGAAGACAACCTTCACTACTCCTTGGATCACATCCATGTATGCTAAAATGCCCTTTGCATTGATGAATGCAAGAGAAACCTTCCAACCAACCATGACCATTGCCTTTATTGGGGAGAAATACAAATTTGTAGTCATCTATCTGGATTAAATTACAATGTTCTCAAAATCTGACAAACAACATTGTCATCATTTGAAGAAGGTTTGGTATCTCTCTCAATCCTAATAAATATTTGGTTGCTATGAAGGAAGGTGAATTATTGGGGAACATTGTGTCAGTAGAAGGGGTAAGAATTGATCCAAGCAGAGTAGAGGCCATCCAGACCTTATCTTTTCCTATATCTAAGAAATAGGTTCAGTCTTCCTTGGGTAAAATCAATTTTCTAAGAAGGTTCATCTCTAACTTTGTTGAATTAGTAAAGTACAATACATCCATGATAAAAAAGGGAAATGAGGTGAAATGAACTTCTGAGGCTCGAGAATCTTTTGATTAGATAAAAAAGGCCTTGATTGAAGCACCCCTACTCATCATCCCTGACTATTCCAAGGGATTTATGATATTTTCCTTCACCTCATTTGACACAATGGTTGTTTGTTTTCTACAGAAAAATGCAGAGGGATTAGAGTATCCTATTTCCTTTTTCAGTAGAGCAGTGAGGGATGCAAAAATGAGATATGATATCATGGAAAAGAAGGCTTATGCTTTGTTCAAATCCCTCAAGGATTTCAAGATATATGTTCTACATTCAAAGATTGTTGCATATGTCCCTTCAGCCTCAATGAAAGAGATATTGATCCATACTGACATAGATGGGAAGCAAAGAAAATGGATTGCTAAAATTATGGAGTTTGACCTTGAAATAAAGCCAACTAAATTGGTGAAAGGCCATGGTTTAGCCAGGTTGCTGGATGAATCAAATTGCAAAGATTTGGGGGTTAATTTCATGAACATAAGATCAGAAAATCAGGAAGTTTATTTTGCCGATAAAAGCTCTCATGTCAGCCCCAATTTGGTAGAATGCACTTGGTATAGAGATATCATATATTTTTTGCAGAAGTTGCGGCCACCTGATGGATTGGACACGAACAAGGTGAGAGATTTGAAACTCAAAGCAATCAAATAGTATTTCATTGATCATGTTTTGTATTGGAAAGATCCTATAGGAGTTCTTTTAAGATGTTTGGATCCACAGGAGGCCCAAAGGGCCATAACTGATTTTCATGACAGCTTATGTGGGGGCCATCATTTTTGGAGATCCATAGCTTGTAATATCCTCAGAGATGGGTATTTCTGGCCTAGCCCTTTTACTAATGTTTGTTGAAAGATTAGAGCTTGTGTCAAATGCCAAAGGTTTTCTGGAAAGTAGTAGCTCAAATCTTTTCCTTTGAAACTTGTGGTGTTTTTTGGACCTTTTAAACAATGGGGTCTTGACTTCATTGGGGAAATCCACGCAGCCTCAAGTGGTCAGCATAGGTGGATTTTGAATTCCACTAATTATTTCACCAAGTGGATAGAAGCCATTCCTACAAGAAGTTCCTCCCATAAGGTAATCATTATCTTTCTTGAAGATATCATGTCCATATTTGGTTGTCCAAGCAAGATTGTTACTGACAATGTTGCCTCCTTCAAAGCTGAACCATTGATCAAGTTCTGTGAACAATATGGTATTTCATTAGTCCATTCTACTCCTTAATACCCCAAAGGAAATGGTTTGGTAGAGTCCTCTAACAAGAGCCTCATAAATATCATCAAGAAATTGTTAGAAGACAATAAGAAAACATGGGACTCAAAGCTAAAATTTTCCTTATGAGATGATAGAGTTACAACAAAGAGATCACTTGGTGTTTCCCCTTTTCATCTTGTGTATGGGGTTGAGGTTATCTTTCCTACTCATCTTGCCTTACCTGTGGCAAAATTCCTCCAGGACTACCAAGGAGAACTTGATGGTATGATTAGGAGGATACAACAGTTAGTAGAAGTACACCAAACTAGGAAGCAACTACTTGATAAAGCTCAGGACCATCACTAGAAGAAAAAATGTTCCTTTGACAAGAAGGTAAGAAAGGAATATTTTCAGCTGGGATATCTAGTGCTCAAATGGGATGCACCCAAGCAAGACAAAGGAAAAAATGGTAAATTTGAAGCCTTATGGATTGGTCCTTTCAAATTTTTTGAGGTATTTTCAAATAACACTTATAAATTACATAAATTGGAGGATTCTGAAAGTTTTTGGCAACCCTATCAATGGGAGATTTTTGAAAATATATTTTTCTTAAGCCATGATTGGCTTTCCATCCATTGTAAATACCACTTTCGCTTATATTTTTGTTTGAATAATTGACCCCATGACCCAAAAGATAAGGCACTGAAACTGATTGTTCTTGGAAGCTCACAAGGAGCATGCCATCCCCTGTGGAGCCATTGTTATCGCATGAAGTTGTCAAGGGTTGCAGGTGATATCCATGAACATAGGAAAACAGGCAGGTGTAGTTTTCAACAATAGAGATCCCATGTGCAGTTCAATTTAGCGCCATCTCTAAGTGCAGTTTGAAGGACATTATAGTTGGCAAGCGGATAAACTTTAGCGGGGGAACTAAAATAGCAGGTGCGCCTAGATCGCAAATCATGACCATATCAACGACCATGCTTCATTTTGGGGCCGCAACATGCTTAAGTGTTAAAATCCTTAAGCGGGCCGAAATATAAACCATGGTATTGCGGGAGAGCTACGTGGTGGAAGGTGGTGAGTTTCGGGCCCAAAAACGATGTGGGTCCAAACCACTTTCGACAGCCTCGAGATCACGTGCTCATTCAACGTCGAATCCAATAGCCGCATGTGACCGCCCCCTAGTCATCAAGCCTCATCCCGATCCCGAGGAGAAATCCATTAATGAACAAGGACTGGTAGTTGAATCCTTGGCTCACTCCATAAAAGCATGGAGGGTCTGGTCGTGGAGATAAAACTATCATCCCGAGGTACTACGATGGATGATTTTTCTTGCAGGCCTATGTTGATCTGATTTTTCATCTGACAAAAAGGTACACACACTGTCTGATAGAAGGATGCACAAATGAAGAGCCTTGGACGGGATGGCTAGATGACTCTCTTGGTGGGTTTCCACTGATCTGAGTATAAATAGATCAATTTAAGAATTTGTTGTGGGTGGGATGGTTGAGCAAAACTCCCTATTTTGTAATAGTTTTATAGAAGAGTTGTTCTCTGGTTATGTATGAGACCTGAGACTTTCTCATTAATAGAAGTCAATTTATTTCGTTATCTTGTTTCCTCTTGTGCTGAAATACTCATACATGGATGATCCAGACGAGATGTTGTGGTTGTATTGTAATGGAGGTTTGATTATAATGTTGCTATGATATGTTTCGGTATTTTAAACTTAAGTTCAAGAGTGTTCTTGTGCCTGAGTTTCTCTTCACCAAGTTGCTTGAAGGTCGGATGCTTATGGCAGACTTGAACACTTCCCTCACTAAGTCTTCCTTATTCTCACCTTTATCCTTAAACCACTGACTAAAGTTAATGAGAACCTCATTTTCTTATGCATTGCTAGCCCAGTTTTCTGTGTTAAAACATTCTTATGATGAGCTTTGTCCATTTGACCTACAATCATAAACCATCCTCCACAAACCATTTTGATGGGTACTGGGCTTATCCTCCTGCAATTTGAGGGTGACTCTCAGTGCTAACACATTACACATAGATTTATATATGGTATTGTGGTTTTTAATCCCAATTGATTCATTACAGTAAGAGACATTACATTGGTTGGGGCTCCAAAATATAACATGTAAATATGAAACAATAAGTCACCCACTACCAAATATATGAAAAAGGGTTGGCGACTTGGATTCTTTGCTCCATATTGACTCATGGAATGGAGAAAAATAGGGGCATCTTCATTATCATCTACAACTTGGGTTGATTGACTCATTACCTCAATGATAAAAAATTTCTTAATCTAATTTCTTATGGAAGGAATCTTTACCAATTCAATGATGGGGACAAGTACCTAGGCATTACCCATCCAATTTTTTACATCCAACTTTAACTCAAAAGGATTACTCCTTGAAAGATCACTATGAGGTACCTCCATAATTGGTCCTACAGGTTGATTATGTTTCTCGAGAAGTTTCAAAGGGCCTTGTTCATCTCCTTGAGGAGAGTTACCTTTTCTTCTTAGATAAGTCACTCCTTTAAACCTATTGGTGTACATATTTTGGATTTTATTTTGAGATGGCTTATCACCAAGAATCCTAGCTGCCTTTCTTCCTCTATGAACTTGTTCTTTACTTGTTAGATGTTCTCTTGGGACAAGGTGAAATTTTTTCTTCCCTCAAATTTATTGTTGCAAGAATCCACATAACCCTCATCACCTTAAGGATTCACTTTAGTCAACTCAATGTACTTGGAATGAATTATTTCATAATGGAAACTATCACAAGCTCAAAATTAATAAGGAGCCTCATGATCAAGCATATTGGTTGGTTCCAATGTTGTGCGAGGTCTTTGATTGGGAGGAGGGCCTCAATACCCATTGCTAGGAAGAAACTTGTTTTGTTTTCAATTCCTTTCCTCTTGAATAATTCTATTATGTAAGGCATTCATGGTTTGCAAGAAGTTCATTTATAATCTCTTCATTCCTTCCAGGATGGAAGTGAGAGGATTGGGGGAAAGATCAACAGTATGAATATATTTGGGCTTAGGATCAACTCTATCTCTAGGAGGATATAAGATATCCAACTTCCTTGACCAAACCCAATTGTCATACAAAATATTGGCCTTTTTCTTAGCATCCATTAGATTATTAGGTTTGGATTCACTTAAAAAGAAACTGAACTGGCCTTGAAAAGAGCTCAAATAATATAACAAGATAGTGGATGGGGTAAGCTGACGGCTCTAAGGAATATCTTGATTTTTTTATTATCAAATATAAGATTGAATTCATCTATTGTTTCATTTTCAATCCTTTTCATATTAGTTAATGCATTCAAAATAAACCTACTATCTCTTTTTTCCAACTATCTATCAATGAAAACATTTTGAAAATCATTAAGAGAGTTGATATTGTTATCATGAAATCAAAAAACCACTTTATAGCATATTTCTTCAAGGATAGGTCAAAGAATTTATAAAACAAATAAGCATGTTCAATTGAAAGAGATGTAGGAAAATCTAGGAAAGCATCCCAATGTTCATTAGAGTTGGATTACTTAGAGGGGGGGGGGTGTGAATCAATAATAGTGATTTTTAATCCTTTTTAACCACAATATATATTTATGACCAGTTTTACCAGTATCATTCAACAAGTGTAGAATAAATAAATTATGAATAATGAGCAATCATAAACATACATAATACACCAATATTTTTACGTGGAAACCCAATGTGGGAGAAAACCACATAATGTTTTTTCTTATATGTATTTAATAAGTACATTCATTGAAAGCACCAATTTCTTTGTTCTCTATTTGTAACTGGAAGGAGGCTCCAACCCCCTATATTCTCAGGCTACAACCTGAAGGAAGCTCCAACTCCCCAATTCTCTGGCTACAACCAGAAGGAGGCTACAACCCCCTATGTTCTCCGACTATAATAAAAAGGTGGATACAACCACCTATCCTTGTGTTAATCCCTAATATTGCCTCATTACCACTTAATAGGGGCATATTAGATTAGTAATGTTATTTTATTTATGTTGGCTTTAGGCCATTAGTTGTAATTTAGATTAGTAATGTTATTTTATTTATGTCGGCTTTAGGCCATTAAACCTCCTAGTCTCCTATAT
>ML785030.1:956395-973668 GCA_009831015.1 Picea engelmannii | reverse complement strand
TTTCCATGTTTCATGCTTAAAGAAGGTTATAGGTGACAAGATCCCAGTTCAAACTATATTGCCAGAACTTGACGAGGAAGGAAAAATCATATTGGAAACTGAAGCCATCACTGACACAAGAATTCGCCAACTGAGGAATAGACCCATTTCAGAGTATCTCATTAAATGGAGGAAGCTACCGGCTGAAGATTCCACTTGGGAAGATGAATATTTTATACAGAAGCATCCAGAGTTACTCAAGCATTGCGGACAACACTTGTCTCAAGGGGAGGGGCATGTTAAGCCCTAATATTGCCTCATTACCACTTAATAGGGGCATATTAGATTAGTAATGTTATTTTATTTATGTCGGCTTTAGGCCATTAGTTGTAATTTAGATTAGTAATGTTATTTTATTTATGTCGGCTTTATGCCATTAAACCTCCTAGTCTCCTATATATAACAAGGAGAAATTTTCATTTTGAATCATCTTGTACTTGAACATTTAAGTGGGGTAAAAGGAGGTTGCCCCCTCGAAGAGGATTATTATTTGAAATTATCTCTTTTTCAAGGCGTTGAGTACTTTTCCTGAGGTTTTTCTATGCTATATTGATGTTTGGTTCTTAACACCTTGCCTCGTCCAAACCGTCCTGAAGCATAAATTCCAAATGTAGACAACATGTCATTGTGACTGAATCAACACTGTCACTGTAATAACTAACACTGAAATCCTGTACCAATATTCTTCAAAACTTTCCTGTAGAACCATGACATGTATATACTACAAGACACAGGTATCTGCAACTTTCCCTACTGCAACGCGTGGATGTATGCACCTATGTTTGCTACAACTCGTGGACTATCACAACATCCTACTAGTACACTAACACTCTCTCCGTCTCTCTGTCTATGTTACTGTCTCAGTCTCTGTCATTGTCTTATCTCTCTATATCTTCTCACAAACTCGCTGATCTGATAGAAAGAAATACTCATCCAATATCAAAGTATATCTAGCACAACCATGTACTAGGTTCATACATATGTCTATCTAAAACCTTGATATTAATCATACATCAAACCCTCACTGTTATGAAAACTCAACCTATACTGATAACATTATATCTCAATTATAAACCCTCAACCATACTCCAAATAACATAGGATATGTCTTAACAATATGCCCAAATGAAGTATCCCAACAACAAACAACCAATACATTAGCAATGTGTCCCTGTAGATATGTCTTATACAAAATATACCATATAATCAATAGTTCCTCAAGGGAAAAACTCAATCTCCCATGGTCATACCCCAAGAATTCACCAAATACCTACTTAAGAAAATAATATAATTACATACCTTTTGTTACTGTAGATAGCTTTGTTGTACCTTCACAAATAGACCTTCCTATAGCCTCTTCTCAACTCTGCAACTTGTCCTTGATGATAGATATAAAATTTCTTTTCTTCACCCTTGGAAACAGATCCATGCTTTGTTCTTAGTAAACTCACGGGTATCCGTTCTTTGTCCCACTGTGGCCTATGAATGTTCGTTCCCTTCTAGTACTACAACCTGCAGATGTCTCCAGTAAAACCTTAGTTCAGTACACACAATATCGACCCTTCGACTCCTTTCAGTACACACAGTATCAACCCTTCGAGTCTTGAAACTTCACTCGTCGTTGCTTCAGACTCACTGTTATATATTTTTCAATGATACATGTCCATAACATTTCACAAAAGAGATATTCAATGTGCTCAAATTAGGTGCTAATGAGAGACCCTTGATCTCTTATTTATGTTTTCCAAGTAGCTTTCTTTAGGGTTATCTTCTAATTGTTTTACCCAAATTCTTTATTTTATGGCTAACCCACTTTTAACTACTTTCCCACTCGCAACCACTTTACCATAAATAGAAAACTCACCACTTCTTGTTGCAACTATTTTTTTTTTTAATTATTTTATTATTGCAACAACTTTACTCATGATTAGCCCGCAGGGGTGCGGTCTGGTGGCAATCAGACGTACTGTTAAGGCGTTCGTGTTGTTAAGGAGGTCATGAGTTCAAACCTCATCTTATCTGGAGGCCAAGCTTGCAGGTAGTGTGGTTCTCCCTAGGGGTTATAAGGCAACCAACGGGATTCGACCTCGTGTCACATGGTAGCCAGATACTGTCATCGTTATCGATTCCCCTAAATACAAAAAAAAACTTTACTCATGATTAACCCCTAGTTACAACCACTTTGACTAGTAAACTTATTCTAGGAGCTTCTAGAAAAATTTCCTTCTTTGAACTTCTAGGGGCTTCTTGATAACTCATGAGGGTTCTCCAACTTCACTAAGCCATACCTCCTCAACCATGAATAACTACGTGACATACCACATATCACCGGAAATGACATGACATGTACTATGAATCTATGATAGTATCTCTTGCAATTGCATCGATATTAATTACATAATTTCTCAGAAAAACATGGGTCCCTTATCCACACTAAATGGGGCTACCATAATTTTCTATCGGACTTTATTCAAGGGTTGACACCAATGAAAACCAACCCAATTAATCAAAAATATCCGCATTTGGCATTGATGGCACCACTCTAATGCAATAATAAATTCATGACACTCATGCTATCCCTGTGACCATCTCTCCCCCTGGAATCATGCCTCTTTGATTTCTCTCCATGCATGTGATAAATCTCTCTCCCTTTGACATCAATGGCAAAGGTAACTTTCTGTCAGGGCTTATCCCCCTGACTGAACTCTCCTTGGGGATGCTCCCCCTATCTGAAATTTCCTATGTCCTTTTGATGGTTCTTCCTCGTGTAAATATATGACATATAAGAATAGCATTCAAAAATCATTGTGGGGAAGAAATTATGCCAAGTTTCTGGAGAAGATACTCAAAATCTTCCCTTGGAAGCAGTTTTGTAAAGATGTCTGCAATATGTTCTTTGGTCCCAACATACTCAACTCAAATGTTCTTCTCTACAACCCGTTCTAGTAGAAAATGAAAATTGATCGGAATGTGCTTCATCTTGGAGTGCATCACTGGATTCTTTGAGATACTGATGGTACTTTTGTTATAAAAAAATATCAGAATGGGCTCATCATACTCAACCTATATATATTTCAATATTTGTTTCATCCATAAGACCTGTGTACAACATGGTGTTGCTGCAATATACTCTAATTTGGATATAGACAATGATATTGATGATTTTTTCTTGCTTATCCAAGAAACAAAACACTCACCCAAGTATAAAGTTGCTCCACTTGTACTTCTTAGATCATCAATGAAACCTGCCCAATATGCATCTATGTAGGAAATAAGTGATAGATCCATTCCTTTTGGATACCATAATCCAAACTCTTATGTATCCTTGAGATATCTAAATATCCTCTTAATTTCCAAAACCTTTGATTCCTTTGGTGCTTCTTGAAATCGTGCTACTTGTCCAACTTCTTGCATCACATTTGGTCTAGAAGTTGTCACATAAAGTAAGTTTCCAATCATTGACTTGTACTGCCTCTAATATGTAGCCTTTGAATCATCATCTTTACTTAACTTGCAACTGGTTTGCATAGGAGTACCGTCTGGTTTGAAATATTCCATTTCAAAACTCTTTATCATTTCTATGATATACTTAGTCTGAGAGATAAAAATTCCTTGGTTGATTTGACATATCTGAAGACCCAAAAAGAAACATAATTCTCCAATTAATGATATTTCAAAATCATCCCACGTATCCTTTGCAAAATTCTGGCTCATCCTGTTATCATCACTACCAAAGATAATATTATCAACATAAAATTCAATTAACAAAATACTATCTTGATTTACCTTGATGTAGAGGTTGTTGTCTGCATTCCCTTTCCTGAACCCTTGTTGTTGTAAGTATCTGTCCATTTTGGAATACCATGCTCTGGGGGCCTGTTTAATAAAATACAAGGCCTTCTTCAACTTGCAAACATAATTTTCATTCTCAGACAGCTGAAATATTTATGGTTTCTCAATGTAGACTTCTTCCTCTAGATCCTCGTTTAAGAAGGTTTATTTCACATCCATATGAGACACTTTAATATTCTTGGAGCATGCATAAGCTAGGATCAATCTGATTTCTTCCATTCTGGAAACTGGGGAAAACGTCTCTTCAAAGTCTATACCTTCAACTTGAGCATATCCTTTACATACCAATCTTGCTTTATTCCTAGTAACCTATCCATCTTTGTTCAATTTTTTTATGAAGACCCACTTTGTACCAATCACATTCTTGTTCCTTGGTCTTGGAACCAGTCCCCAAGTGTCATTCTTCTCTATCTAATCTAACTCTTCATCCATGGCTTTGATCCAGACTTCATCCTTGTTGGCTTCTTCAAAACTTCTTGGCTCAATTGTTGACAGTACTTCCAGGTGCAACTATTCTGGTGAATGTATACTTCTTCTAGTTTCAAATTTGCATCTTTGTTCCCGATAATATGACCTGATGGATGATTCTTTTGTATTTTCCTGCTAGGTGTCTTTGGAGGTACTTGAATATCTTATTGTTCTTGCACTACTTCTTTTGAATTCTATTCTTCTTATTCTTCTTTTGCTACTTCTTCTTCGTGAACATGTTCCATTGAATCCTTGTCTTATTCTTTTATCCTTCCTCCACCTATCTCATCAAACGTCACATTGATGCTTTCCACAATTTTGTTGAGCCTTATATTGAAGAATTTGTATGCTTTCCTTTTTCTTGAGTACCCAACAAGTATACCTTTGTCAACACGAGAATCAAACTTTCCCATTTTTCCATCTTCTCTTTTAATGTAACATTTTCTTCCAAACACTCTAAAATGCTTCACATTCGTTGGTCTTACTTTCCATAGCTCATAAGGATTTTTATCATTGTTGTTTATGAACATTCCTCTGTTTTGAATGTGAACTGTTATATGCACTGCTTGTGCCCAAAAGGCGTTTGTCAACCTGGAATACATTAACATAGTTCGAGCCATTTCCTGTATTGTTATGTTCTTCCTTTCAATGACTCCATTTTGTTGTGGTGTCTTGGCAACGAAGAATTGCCTCTTTATCCCATGCTTATTGCATAATTCCATAAATTCCTTTGAAGTAAAATCTCCTCCATTGTTTGATCTTAAACATTTTATTTTCGAATCTATTTCATTTTCAACCATCTCCTTGTACATCTTGAAGTTCTCGAATGCTTCTGAGTTCTTCCTCAGAAAACAAACTACAATCATTCTTGTATAGTCATCAAATAATAGCATAAAATAATGCTCACCTTTCAACCCTTTTGTTCTAGTTGGTCCAACTAGATCAGTATGCACAATTTGCAGCAATTTTGTTATGGAGTATTCCTTTCATTTGAACTTGGTCTTGGTTTGCTTTCCTTGTTGACAATGCTTGCACAATGTGTTGGTTGGATTCGTTATCTGGGGAATTTCTTTGACTAATTCCTTTTTCCCGACCTTGAAAATATTATAAAAGTTTATGTGACCCATTCTTCTATACCATATCCAAACTTCATCTTCCTTTCCTAAACATCACTTTTCCTTTCCAATTTCACTTTGTATATGTTTCCTGGAGTTCTCACATATGTCGCCACCACTATGCCTGGATATTCTTTTCTTATCTCACATTTCTATGAATCAAACACAAGTTTGTGACCTTGGTCACACATTTGACTAACACTCATAAGATTGTGTTTCATATCTTCCACTAGTAGAACATTTTATGCCTTGGCATCCTTACGTCCAATCTTGACTGTCCCTCTTCCAATGATTTTGGCTGAGTTTTCATTTCCAAAAGAGATTGACCCATCTCTTTCCTTTCTCAAGGTTAGAAACATGTCCTTATCACTTGTCATGTGCTTTGAACAACCACTATCAACATACCAACCATGTTTCTTTTGTTGAGCTTGTAGAGCGAGTGTGCATTCTTCATCATTTTACTGATTCTACTTCCTTATCCATATTCTTTGTGATTCCTGTCTGAAATTGTTGTTATTCTGCTGTGATTATCTTGGAGGATCTTTCATTCTACAATATTTGGCCATGTGTCCAAATTTGTTGCACTTGTAGCATTCTACTTCAGTACACAAAGATTCAAACATGTTGTAGCTTTTTCTATGCATTTCATTAGGCCTTATTGGATAAGAATTTCTTGTATATCCTTCATAGTTGTTTATGTTTCTGCAGTTGGCTTTGCAATTCACAACCTTGTGCCCAAAATTATTACATGAATAACATAATCCAATAAAAATTATTTGATATCTGGGAGTTGGATATCTTCTGAAAGGTGTTTCTTTTTTTAATCATTCTTCTTATTGAGATCTTTTTACTTCTGACTGCTGTTGATTCTGAACTTTGAATCTTCTTGGAGGTAGAGTATATATGTGATCTTCATTTTGAAACTTCTTGTCTTCTTCCTTCTCATTAGATCCTCTAACTGTCTCTACATAACCTCTTTTCTTTATTTCCTGATTCGTTGTTTTAGATCTTGAACCCTTTTCTGTCTGGTTGTATCATGGTCCAGACTTGTCATGATGTGGCCTTTGACTGCTAATAATCTCATCTAAAACTTTAGAGTTGTTTTGTATGTTTTTCTTCTTAAGGTCTTTTCTCAATATAATAATCTTTTCTTCCAAACTTCTAATGGTCATGTCTCTTTCTTCCAACTTTTTTTTGAGTGCTTCTTAAATTCTCTTGTCTTCTTATACTTGGATTTTTAATTTAGTGATCATATGCTCTAGTTTTTTGGAGTTGGAATTTTGAGCTCCCTCTTTTGTTTTTAGTTCTTCCTGTGGTGACTTGTTTTTATTCTTTTCCATTTTAATAACTTCTATGGAACTCAACAATTCTTCTCTTTAATCAACCTATGCCTCTTCATATTCTTCTTCGGTGCCTTTTTCATCATAGTCTTCTACTTCCATGAATATAACTCTTTATGTATCATTATCGTTGGCTTCATCTTCGTCCGATGAGGAACTGTCTTCTTTGGTGCAAAGGTTTTTCTTGAAAAATTTCTTTTTGGTTCTTTTTCCTTTGTATATTTGTTTACCCTTAGAGTCATTTTTTTCATTTTTTTTTTTCTTATGGGGACATTTATTAGAAAAATGACCAATACCATCGCAATTAAAACAAATCAACAAAATCTTACCTCTATATTTTTCGGTTCCCTTTTTCAGCCTTCTCACGAAGTTGGCTACTTCTTCATTGTCTTTTGAGATATCACTATTGCTAATGTCTAAATTTGCCTTTTGATTTCTCTTTTTCTTTATCTTCTTAGATGCTTTGAATGTTTCTTCCCTTGTAATCAAATTGTCTTTCTCCGTTCTCATCTCATAAGTTGTAAGTGTCCCATGCAACTCATCCATGGTCAGTGTAGCTAGATCCTCTCTCTCTTCTAGTGATGAAATCTTTGAATAAAATCTCATTGGTAAGGATCTCAATACCTTTTTGATAACAACCTGTTCATTTAGCTCTTCTCCAAGAATTTTGCTACTATTTACTACTTTATCAACTCACAAAAAGTAGGCAACTATGTTTTTATCTTCATTCATCTTCAATTGTTTGAACTTTACTCTGAAGATTTGAAGTTTATCTTCCTTGAATTTCTCATCTCCTTCATATATATTCTTCAGTTTGATCCAGATGTCTTTTGCGGAATCACAATGCATAACTTTAGTGTATATTTATTTAGTCAAACCATTCAAGAGTGCACTTGTGGCTCTTGAATTATTTTCTTCATGTTTATTTCCATATTTATCTATTGGAGGAATGGTTGGTGCTTTGTATCCATCTACTATTGATAAAAAAAAATCAAATCCTAGTGCCTGTATGTGTGTCTCCATTCTTCTACTCCAGAAAGCATAATCTTCCCCATCAAACTGTGGTATCCCAATCTTAGAGTAATCCATTATCTCCTTCTAGTGGTTAAACTGTCTTTTGAAGGACCTCCTTTGATACCAATTGTTGGATTACTAAGAGGGGGTGAATCAGTGATAGTGATTTTTAATCCTTTTTAACCACAATATATATATTTATGGTCAATTTTACCAATATCATTCAACAAGTGCAGAATAAATAAACCATGAACAAGATAACACATTATTATTCTTCGATCGAGTCGCTCGAGAGCTGGAAGCGATCGCTGCCCTCCTCTAGGTTTTGACCCCGAGCTCCAGGCCGCCGCCATGGCCATGCCAGGGGGAGGGAATCCCCCTCCCTCCTCCCCGATCACTGCCGAAGAGGCATTTCGTAGGCTTTTAGCATCGTCAGGGAAGAAACCGGTGGCCAAAGAGGCCCCAAAATTCGTCAAGAAACTCGACACAATACCAGAAATCACATTGCCAGAGGAGCACTCCATCAAAATCGCCCCGGCCCTTGCTGAAAGAGGATTGGTGGGACAATTCATGGGGCTTTGGACTTCAGCCAAAACCACAGATGATTGGATTCAACGTAACTGGAGACCCCACCTGAAGCACAGTGTCACCTGCTACCAGGTGGGGAGAGGATTCTTCGTCTTTGAATTTATCTCAAAATAAGATCGCGATCTCATCTTCCGAAGTGGCCCCTATTTTATGGGCACGTAAGGACTCTATTTGAATCGGTGGTCTCCAGAATTTGACCCAACAGTTGACGTACCCAAAGAGGTACCGGTCTGGGTGCGGCTCCCTAATCTTCCGATACATTGCTGGAATATTCAAGCCCTGGAAAAAATAGGGAATACCCTAGGGCGCTTCATTGACAAATCATATCATAAAGGCCAGTACTCCTGCGTGAGGATCTGTGTTGAAGTTGATCTAGAGGCAGGTCTTCCAGAAGCCATCAAACTCTCTTTAGGCTCTTGGTCTCACTTCCAGAAACTCGATTATGAACAACTTCCTTTTAAATGCCGGCTCTGCCATGAATATGGCCATTTCCAGCGCAATTGCCCAAAAGGCCAGCCGAAAGAAGAAGGCGAGGGATGGCAAAAGGTCAAAAGAGGAAAGGCCAACCCCAAGCCAAATGAAAAAAAGTCATCAAGCAATGCTCAGAAGTTAGATCCTAAAGCCCCGTCGAAGGAACTCGTCCAACCTCAAGCCAAGATTCAGCAGCCAGTCACCACGGGTCTAGGCGCAAGTTCCTCGGTGGTGAATGACCTAGAAGCCCCTCCGGTTATTGTCATTCAGGAATCCTCTCCCCCTGATCGTGTTGGCCCCATTGAGATGCAAGGCACCCAAGGTGCCACCTCGTTGGAGCCAGGGGAAATCCAACCTGAACCGACAAATCCCTTATCTGGAATCTCTCCTACGTGCGGAGAAATGGAAGAAGACTCTGATCCAGGAGGAGACACTAATGAAGGATCCACGGAGTCTGAGAGCTCGCATGCAACTCCAGCCAAGAACCTAAGGGGCCGTAAACCAAATAAAAAGAAAAGGGAAGAATTCTCTTACGCAGATATTTTGCAAGGCTCCCAGAAAACTCTTAAAGGTATGATGAATACAAGATCCAAGCAAGGCCAGGCCTCCAAAGGGGCCGTCCCCTCTAAAAGTAAATAATGCAGTACATCTCCTGGAACTGCAGAGGTCTAGGCAGTCCACAGAAAGTCGAAGCAATGAGAGACTTAGTAAGAATCAATAAGCCTGAGATCCTGCTAGTTCAGGAGACAAAAATGGAGGATGACTCTGCCCTCCATGCAGGAAAATCATTCTGGAAAAAAAGCTCGGGGGAAGCTATCAGCTCCAGGGGGGCCTCAAGAGGTCTAGCCACCTTTTGGGATCCCACCATATTTGAGCTGCTTGCTGTCCACAGTACCATGCACTGGATCTACACCAAACTCCTTCACAAAGTCTCGGTCCATCATGTAAGTTTGTTCAACCTCTATGTTCCAATTTTGTTAGCTGAAAAAAAAGATTGTTGGGATTCAATTGAAGCGTTCCTCAGCCTCCACAGGCCCAGAAATTTAATCATTGCAGGGGATCTGAATGTCACCCTAGATGTAACTGAGAAAAAAGGGGGCTCCATTGTCCGAGATCCCTCTCGGGAATGGGTTGAAGACACCATCTTAGGATGGGATCTTGTTGACATAAAACCCTCCATTGGCAACTTTACCTAGACTAATAAAAGTCTAGGGCCAGGGCACATCGCGGCTCGCCTAGACAGGTTTTTGGTTCACTCCAACTTCCTCACCCTGGGGCTTCATGGCTCGTCCAAAATCCTTCCCAATTGTGTCTCCGACCATAAACCTATCCTTCTTGATCTCTCCATTGATGAAAACCTGAGCCCCATCCCCTTTAGGCTTAGTCCCTTGTGGGTCTAGCAAGATGGCTTTATGCTCATTGTCGCCAGCTCCTGGAGTAAAAAGGTTACTGGAAACCCCTCCTTTATTTGGGAAGAAAAACTCAAACAACTAAAAAATGATCTTAAGGACATGGCCAAGCTTCATTCCTCTCCGGTTTCTTGCAGAAAAGATGCTCAAGCTGCCTTGGAAAACCATCAAGCTCACATGAATTCTGTTCCCATCACTGAAAGAAATTTTCAAACAGAAAGTAACCTTCAGAAGGCCTTTTACAAAGCCTGCAGAGTTGAAGAAGAGTATTGGCACCAAAAATCTAGAAGCCTTTGGTTAGAGAGTGGTGACAAAAACACCTCTTATTTTCACAAACAAGCTAAAGCTAGAAAAAATTTCCAAACAGTGAAATTTTTTTTCCATCAAGACAATCTGGTGAAAGATTTTGAAGGCATTAAACAGGCTGCCTTTTCCCACTTCCAAGACCTTTTTACAGCTCCCCCTGTTGAACCCTTAGTCCCTTACGCTTACCCCCTCTCGCTAATTCCAAAAGTGGTTCAAGCCTCTGATAATGATGCCCTTGCAGCCCCTATCACCATGAAAGAACTCAAATCTGCTCTGTCCCATATGAACCCGGACAACGCCCTTGGCCCAGATGGATTCACAGCCAGATTTTTTTCTAATTGTTGGGATATTATCAAATATGATCTTCTTCAGATGGTAAGGAATTCTCAAAGACACCACAAGTTGGGAGGGATCACAAACTCCTCTTTCTTGGCCTTGATCCCGAAGGAGCAAGGGGCCTCTAATTTCTCTAGGTTCAGACCCATCTCCCTCTGCAACAGATGATACAAGATGGTTACCAAGATTATAGCCAATAGGCTCAAAAAAATTCTGCCGAGAATCATTCCCGAAAACTAAGGAGGTTTCATAAAGGGCAGGAAAATTCTAGAAAATGTCATTCTTGTTCAAGAAGCCATCCATTCTAGCATCCACCAAAAAGAGAAAGGATTGGTTGTGAAACTAGATCTCTCCAATGCATTTGACAGAGTAATACATGACTTTCTTTTCACGGTGATGGAGAATTTTGGGTTTTCCCATGAGCTCATTGAATGGATTAAAGGATGCATTTGTTCCCCTTGGATAGCTCCTTTGGTCAATGGGAGACCGACAAAATTTTTCCAGGCCTCAAGAGGGCTGCGCCAGGGATGCCCCCTGTCTCTGCTCCTATATGCCATTCATGCCCCTGTGCTCAGCTTCCAACTAAACAACTGCCAGCAAGATCTCTCCCTCCCTGGTCTCCGCATGGATCCAAATGTAAAGGACATTAATCATGCCCAATTTGTAGATGACACTCTGCTGTTGGGTGGCGTCGAAATCCATTCTGCAAGGAGATTCAAGAAGGAGCTTGAAATCTACAATCAGGTCTCAGGAAATAAAATCAACCTGCAAAAAAGAAAAATTTATTACTGGAACTGCCCTGGAACAGAATTGGAAGAATCTCCAGAGCTCTGGAAATGGAATGCCCATAGAATTGGGTCTCTTTCACCTATATGGGTGTTCCAATCTTTAAATTTGCCAGCAACTCAGCGAACTGGAACCCCATCATTGACAAGTTAAAAGCAAAGATTCAGAAGTGGGGGGCCGGCTGGCTTACCCTAGCAGGAAAACTCGTATTGTTGAAATCTGTTCTTTACAGTATTCCTATTTATCAATCTTCTATACTTCTGGCCCCCAATAAAGTCATCGGTAACATTGAAAGTCTCTGCAAAAAAATTTCCGTGGGAAGGAGGGAAGGGAAACCTAAAAAAGTTACATTTGGTAAGCTGGGACAAAATCCAAAGACCTTATAGAGAAGGAGGCCTCCAAGTTAGAAGTATTCATGCTCAGAATTTAGCTATGGGATCCAAACTCCTTT
Source organism: Picea engelmannii (assembly GCA_009831015.1). Classification (NCBI taxonomy): domain Eukaryota; kingdom Viridiplantae; phylum Streptophyta; class Pinopsida; order Pinales; family Pinaceae; genus Picea; species Picea engelmannii. The sequence goes on along the minus strand of ML785030.1, from coordinate 961,493 downwards.
TGCAACTGGTGTTTGGAAGATCTAGCTGGAGCAAGAGGGTATTGTGGAAAAAATACTTCACAGGGCAGAGACAAAGGTGCTTAGATAAAAATCCCCCCAATAAAAAAGGTTCCCCTATCTTTAAACTCTGTCTCAAAGAATTGGAACACTTCATATCCTTATTGTACTGGATCCCTGGTAATGGGAAAAGAATCAAAGTGTGGGAAGACTCAATCCTTGGGGAAGAGCCTCTGGGGCAAAATACTGGAATACATAATATAAAACAATGGCTTCAGGAGCAACATGTCTTCACCCTATGGGACCTCTCTTCCTGGGATAATGAAAAAAATTGGATTGATTGGAATTTAGGCGACCACCCTTCCAGGATTGAAGAGGAGGCAAAGCTACACTCCAAGCTCCTGCAGGGAAAATCCCCACTGAACCAAGATGCCAGGGACAAGAGAGGTTGGGGTACAAAATCTGGAAGTTTCACTACAGCTGAAGGCTACCAATCTTTAATGGTGATCCCTCATGCTGCCCCAAATCCTGCCCACTGGAAGTTCGTCTGGTCCACTTTGTCGATCCCGAAAGTTGATCTTTTCTGCTAGAATATAGTGCACAGAAGTATCCTCACTGCTAAGAACCTAAGAAAAAGAGGCCTGGAAGGCCCCTCAAGATGTTCCTTGTGTAAGAATCATGAAGAAAACATTGACCACTTACTGCTTTCCTGTGCTTACTCAAAAGGGGTATGGAAAGAAGTCCTTCCCACAGATACTCCCAGCTCTGTCTTGCCCACTATAACTGATGAGCTCCTTTCCAATTGTGCTGACTCCTCTCCCTTCAGTCTTGTCAAAAAGGACATGCTCAAAATAGTTTGGCTGTTGCTACCCAAGTTTGTTTTCTGGAAACTGTGGCTTGAAAGGAACATGTTGGAAATACTAAAACAACTGAGAGGGGAGGGGGTGAATCAGTTGTATGTGAGCTTAATTTTTTTTATACTTATTGAACATTGTTAGTCTCTCTTCATGTGGTCATCAACAATATACAACATATGAACAGTAAAAATAAAGACCATCAGTCACACATAAAGTACACACAGAGACAGATTTTCACGAGGAAACCCATAAAGGGAGAAAACCTCTTCTTCTTCGAAATGATAGGAAGTATTTTTCAGTTTTGTACATCATTTACAATTGAGCACCAACTCAATGTGAGACTGCTACCTCTGTTTTACAAGCTACAACTTGTTTGAGAGCTCCAACTCTCTGGTTTCTCTAGCACCCACTAGAAGGAAGCACCAACTCCCTGAGTATTCCAGCACCAACTGGATGGAAGCACCAACTTCTTGAAAGTTCCAGCACCAACTGGATGGAAGCACCAACTTCCAGTTACACAGGCTCCAGCCTGTATAACAGAGAACACTTGTTCTCCCTAGCACCACCCTGCCACCCTAGTTTCTCTGGCTACAACAAGATGGAAGCTACAACTTCCTGTGTTCAAGCTCCCACTTGAACTTCCGAGGACAATAGTCCTCCTGAGCACCTCCCAACCTCCCTTAAATATAGAATAATGAATACACAGACAATTACATAGATAAATCAATTCTTACCAATCTCTCTTTGTATTTGATCTTCAACACACTGTTCTGCAATTCTTCTCTTCTTCTATTTGTTTAGCAGGTCTTCTCTGCATCAATCTTTTTCTGTCATTCAGCTCTACTTCTGCTCTGTCTGTCATTCTACTCTGCTTCAGCTCTGCATTTCATCTCGCTCTACTCATTTTCTCATATTCGTGCTATGCCTCTGCTCTCCATCTTTTGCTCTGCATTTCATCTCATATTCACTTCAGAATAGCGAACCCAATTCAGTCTCGCTCATTTTCTTTTATACACACTTCCTTGACGATTCCACTTCCCCTTCCAATAGGTAATACACGGACATCTGTCTTGGCAACTGAAACGATAATCGATTTGTCATTATCAGTCCATTTATCTTAACAGATTCATAACTGAAGCGTTAAACTGTGAGGAAGAACAACAACCCTCCGATCAATACTTGATCCAGTGGTTCAGATCCCATCGTGATTTCACTCATCGCGATTTCGACATTCTCAGTGTCGAGATGCACATGTACTCGGAACCCTCGATTCTCCGATCTTCGATGTGCTCCTTTCCTGAGCTTTAGCCCCTTCTGGCTACACAATGGTCCATGTGACCAGCTATCATGTGACTGTCACCATACCTCTCGCCGGGGTTTTGGGTTTTACGCTGTCGAGAGTCACTGTCCTCTCGAATCCCCGATTTTCGATGAGCCCTTTTCTCCACGCGCTGGCCCTCCGGGTCCACATGACCATTACTTCGTGACGCTGACAGCTGGCCTCCATTATGCCTCCGTCCTCCTGCTCTGCTGTGCTAACAACTGCCCCCCACTCATCGGGGTTTCGCTGATCGCGAATCTGACTTGCACAAAACTCTTGTCAATGGGATCCCTGATTTCCTGATGAACAAAATGCCGATGGCACCTTGATCTTCGACACCTGTCCCTTAGATGGACGGCCCCGATCCCTCTGGGATTTTGAGACTTTCGATGTCAAGTGACTTTGTCATTTCAAAATCAAGATCGTCAATGCCTCTGGTGACATCACACGTGGTTTGACATGTGTTAGATCCTGCCACGTGTCACTCTGATTCGTGACTTACATGTGCCTAAAGTGTTGAATCTGCCTGACACCTGTCATTCCCTGGTTGTGCCATGTGTCCCTTGCTGACGTGGTCTGCTGTCGTGAGTTGGATCAACGGTTCAGATGCAATCTTGGCTCAACGGCTATGATTGAATCGCAATATCGCGTTTCGCGATTTCAGAGTTCTTGATGTCAAGAGATTTTGGCATTACAAAGTCCCGATCCTCGATACTCCGATACGGGCTGTGATCAATGGTCTAGAGAACTTCTTATCCAACGGATGTGATTACATTGTGAAATCACATATCGTGATTTCGGGGTTTTCATTGTCATTGTTCACGAGACTCGTGAAACTCCGATTCCTGATTCTCCGATGAGAAAAATCAACGGTCCATATCTCAAGCTTACTTTAACGGCTGCGATCAAATCGCGAAATCGCATATCGCGATTTCGGGGTTTTTGTTGTCAAGTGAATTGGACATTTCAAAGTCCCGATCCCCGATTCTCCGATGGCTTATCTCTCTCGCAGCTTCTACAGATCTGACGGCTGTCGACCTTTCAAAAAATTTGAATGGGATCCAACGATCACTGACTCTTCTCCTCCCGATTATTGCTGCGCTGCTATTCATTGCTATTGTCATCATTGCAACCACAACTGTACTTTCCATCAATGACAAGTATGCGCTGATTTGCTGTCTGTTAACTAAATTTGCCAACAATCTCCCCCTTTGGCATTGATGGCAACACTTGCATTCAGACTCAACTCTCCTCTACGTTCGACCATTCAGAATCTCTTCTGCATTCGACCAATCAGGTTCGAATATGTTCCTGAAACATTTAGAACTCGACTCCTTTCTTCCCCTTTGACATCAATGTCAAAGAAGAAACATTCTTTCATTGATCTTGTTGCAGAATATACTCCCCCTGTCATCTATAAGCATTTAGGAAATTCATCGGATATTCAATAAGCACTCCCCCTGACCAGGTGCACATATTAGACACAAGAGTTTGTAACCCCCAACTTTTGACGAAGATATCCAAAAGGGGTCGCAACCAATGGTTTAGTGAAAATATCAACAATTTGTTCTGTAGAGGGTATATAATTCAGTTGAACAATTCTGTTTGATACTTGTTCTCTGAGAAAATGATACTTTATAGGAATATGCTTAGTTTTGGAATGAAGAACAGGATTCTTGGAGACACTTATGGCACTGGTGTTATCACAATGAATTGGAATAGGGTCAGTGTAGGTTACCTTCAAATCTGCAAGAGTTTGTATCATCCATAAGATCTGTGTGCAGCAAGTAGCAGCGACAATGTATTCTGCCTCTGTAGTGGATAATGAAATAGATCCCTGCTTCTTACTAAGCCATGCAACTAATGAGTCACCCAAAACGAATGCTCCTCCACTGGTGCTTTTTCTCTCATCAACACATTTTGCCCAGTCAGCATCTGAATAAGCAATTAGATGGAAATTCTGATTTCTAGGGTACCACAGTCCATATGTCATTATTCCCTTCAGATATTTGAATATTATTTTGATAGCTGACAAATGACTTTGTTTAGGAGCAGACTGAAAACTCCCTACCATTCCAACAACTTGCATTATATCAGGACGGGATGTTGTGATGTACAGAAGAGTACCTATCATTGAATGATATGTCCTTTGATCAACATCAGGTGAGATATCATATTTTCTCAGCTTGCAACCAACCACCATAGGTGTGCTGAATGTAGAGGAATCTTCCATCTGAAATTTCTTCAATATCTCTTTCAAATATTTTTCTTGAGAGATAAAATCCCTGCGGAGCTTTGTTTTACTTGTAAGCCAAGAAAATATGACAGTTCTCCTATCATGGACATTTCAAATTCTGTTTGCATAGAGTTAGAAAACCACTGAACAGATGATTCATTAGTACAACCAAAGATAATATCATTTACATAAACCAAAACAACTAGTAAATTATCACCTTCAGATTTAATGTAAAGGTTACTGTCAACAGTACCTTTCTTGAACCCTTTTTCTTGTAGAAATTTGTCTAGTCTATAATACCAATCTTGTGGTGCTTGTTTTAGTCCATATAAGGCCTTCTTCAGCTTACAAACATAATTAGGGTTGTCTGTCAATGAGAATCCTTTAGGTTGCTCCATATACACTTCTTCCTCTAGATCTCCATTAAGAAACACTGACTTAACATCCATATGATAAACTTTGAAGTTTTTATGATAGGAATAAGCAAGAAACATTCTGATGGCCTCCAATCTTGCTACTGGTGAAAAATTTTCATCAAAGTCTCGACCTTCCACTTGTGCATATCCCTTACAGACCAATATGGATTTATTTCTAACAACTTGTCCTTTTTCATTCATTTTATTCTTGAATACCCATTTGGAACCTATTACATTCTTATTTTCAGGTCTAGGGACAAGCTCCCAAGTA
>ML785030.1:933451-952807 GCA_009831015.1 Picea engelmannii | reverse complement strand
CACAGAGACAGATTTTCACGAGGAAACCCATAAAGGGAGAAAACCTCTTCTTCTTCGAAATGATAGGCAGTCTTTTTCAGTTATGTACATCATTTACAATTGAGCACCAACTCAATGTGAGACTGCTACCTCTGTTTTACAAGTTGCAACTTGTTTGAGAGCTCCAACTCTCTAGTTTCTCTAGCACCCACTAGAAGGAAGCACCAACTCCCTGAGTATTCCAGCACCAACTGGATGGAAGCACCAACTTCCTGAAAGTTCCAGCACCAATTGGATGGAAGCACCAACTTCCTGAAAGTTCCAGCACCAACTGGATGGAAGCACCAACTTCCAATTACACAGGCTCCAACCTGTATAACAGAGAACACTTGTTCTCCCTAGCACCACCCTGCCACCCTAGTTTCTCTGGCTACAACCAGATGGAAGCTACAACTTCCTATGTTCAAGCTCCCACTTGAACTTCCAAGGACAACAGTCCTCCCGAGCACCTCCCAACCTCCCTTAAATATAAAATAATGAATACACAGACAATTACATAGATAAATCAATTCTTACCAATCTCTCTTTGCATTTGATCTTCAACAAACTGTTCTGCAATTCTTCTCTTCTTTTGTTTGTTTAGCAGGTCTGCTCTGCATCAATCTTTTTTTGTCATTCAGCTCTGCTTATGCTCTGTCTGTCATTCTACTCTACTTCAGCTATGCGTTTCATATCACTCTACTCATTTGCTCATATTCGTGCTATGCCTCTGCTCTCCATATTTTGCTCTGTATTTCATCTCATATTCACTTCAGAACAACCAACCCAATTCAGTCTCGCTCATTTTCTTTTATACACACTTCCATGACGATTCCACTTCCCCTTCCAATAGGTAATACAAGGACATCTGTCTTGGCAACTGAAACGCTAACCGATTTGTCATTATCAGTCCATTTCTCTTAACGGATTCATAACTGAAGCGTTAAACTGTGAGGAAGAACAACAACCCTCCAATCAATACTTGATCCAGTGGTTCAGATCCCATCGTGATTTCACTCATCGCAATTTCGGCATTCTCAGTGTCGAGATGCACATGTACTCGGAACCCCCGATTCTCCGATCCCCGATGTGATCCTTTCCCGAGATTTAGCCCCTTTTGGCTACACAATGGTCCATGTGACCAGCTATCATGTGACTGTCACCATACCTCTCGTCGGGGTTTCGGGTTTTACGCTGTCGAGAGTCACTGTCCTCTCGAATCCCTGATTTTCGATGAGCCCTTTTCTCCACGTGCTAGCCCTCCGGGTCCACATGACCATTACTCCGTGACACTGATAGATGGACTCCACTATGCCTCTGTCCTCCTGCTCTGTTGTGCTAACAGCTGGCCCCCACTCATTGGGGTTTCGAGGATCGCGAATCTGACTTGCACAAAACTCTTGTCAACGGGGTCCCTGATTTCCCGATGAACAAAATGTCAACGACGCCTTGATCTTCGACACCTGTCCCTCAAATGGACGGTCCCGATCCCTCCGGGATTTCGAGACTTTAGATTTCAAGTGACTTTGTCATTTCAAAATCCCGATCGCCGATGCCTCTACTGACGTCACACGTGGTTTGACACGTGTTAGATCCTGCCATGTGTCACTCTGATTCGTGACTTACATGTGCCTGAAGTGTTGAATCTTCCTGACACCTTTCATTCCCTGGTTGTGCCATCTATCCCTTGCTGACGTGGTCTATTGTCGTGAGTTGGATCAATGGTTCAGATGTAATTTTGGCTCAATGGATACGATTGAATCCCAATATCGCGTTTCGCGATTTCAGAGTTCTTGATGTCAAGAGATTTTGGAATTACAAAGTCCCGATCCTCGATACTCCGATACGGGCTATGATCAACGGTCCAGAGAACTTCTTATCCAACGGCTGTGATTACATTGCGAAATCGCATACCGTGATTTAGGGGTTTTCATTTTCATTGTTCATGAGACTCGTGAAACTCCGATTCCCGATTCTCCGATGAGCAAAATCAACGGTCCATATCTCAAGCTTACTTTAACGGCTGCGATCAAATCGCGAAATCGCATATCACGATTTTGGGTTTTTTTTTGTCGAGTGAATTGGACATTTCAAAGTCCCAATCCCCGATTCTCCGATGGCTTATCTCTCTCGCAGCTTCTACAGATCTGACGGCTGTCGGCCTTTTGGAAAATTTGAATGGGATCCAACGATCACTGACTCTTCTCCTCCCGATTATTGCTGCGCTGCTATTCATTGCTATTGTCATCACTGCAACCACAACTGTACTTGCCATCAATGACAAGTATACGCTGATTTGCTGTCAGTTAACTGAATTTGCCAACATAACAATTTCCTATTCAGAAGTGTGGAGAGCCCTCCATCAAAAGTGGCAATGAGAGCCAAATCTCTTCTTGGAGAGTCCCTGGAATACAAACCTGTGCTTTGGAATGCTCAGCCGTTAAATGAGAAGGAAACTGCATGGATTACAGCTCTAACCACAAGTGCTCAAGCATTTCCCTCTGCCAGGTCTCCAACTCTAGCTGTATGGGAAATTCGAATGCCTGAAGAGGACTTCCTAAAATGGAGAATATCACAGGAGGCTCATTGTTTGTTCTTCAATGGCACCTCGAAGGGCAATCCAGGCCCATCGGGTGGAGGAGGAGTGATCCTTGCGCCCTCAGGCTCCACGCGATCCACCTTTTCCTGGGGGCTGGGAATCCAAATTAATAACTCTGCTGAATTTTATGCCCTGTGGAAAGGTCTCCGACAAGCACTCAGTCTAAACATCCAAGCTATCTCAGTCTTTGGGGACTCTAAACTAGTGGTGCAGGCCATGCAAACGAATACTAGACCATCCAACCTCCAAACGAACCGGATCTACCAGAAAATTTTGGTCTTAGCTGGCAAGTTTCAAACCATAAGCTACTTCCATGTGCTTCAACATCTTAACAAGCAAGCTGATCACGAGGCCAACTATGCTACGCTCCTAAGCAGGAGCACCATTTCTGTCAATGGGATCGCCTCCAACTGTAATATCCCGTGACATGGACAAGATTGAACTCGGCCTAGGTATCCGTTGCACTCAGGGTAACACTGATCTTTGTGAAACTCATGGAGCCAGTGTCCAATTTGCACAGATCGGGGCTCCCTTAAGGCAAGCTATCAGTTCGTCTACTCAGGCGAGTCGCCACGACCTTCTCGGCTATGCTTCCTCGACCCTGGTCACCTTAGAAATCAATGGGAAAGCTCCTTAGGAATATTGGATTCTGTCAACATTGTTTTATGTGCAATGGACTCTGCCACTAATGACAAAGCAGTTTGTCTCGTCGAGGGAATTTGCCAGTGTAGCACAGCCCCCGGAAGCTGATTTTCCGGACTATAATTAAACTATCCTTCAGTTGCGGTAAAAAAAAAAAAAACCATGAACAATGAGAAATCATACACACACACAGTGTTGAGGAAAATTATATGAATTATTTTACTCAATCATTTTTGAATCCCACTTAGCTAAGGAAAGAGAGTCGGGAATATCACCCTATTTTTTATAGCCTCAAAAAATATTTTCCAATCCACAAGTTTTAATTACCAGGCCTTAGGCTGATTTTTTAAATGAAAAGATTGTTGCAAAAAATGAAACTTTTATATAATTTTATGAAAATATACAAATTGCAGAAAATAAATGTGGAGATCAAAAGAAAAAGTAACCAAGTCACAGATTCACACAAATGAGATAGAATAACAATCTCTTTATTTCATTTCAAGAATTAAAAGTTCCTTTCTCTTTACAAAATATCTATGAGGGCTTGGACCAAAGTCAAACTTAGATATCCCCTATGAAAACCATACAAAAGAACTCTGACAAGAAGTAAAAACTAAACTTTAAAATCTAGATCAGCTTGCCACAGACTGCTACCAACTTGACTCTGCACAATATCCTTTATCAGTTATGAAATTTAATCCATAAACAAACAAGTATACATAGACTATCAAATATAGATCAACACCTCTAAAACAATCATATGAATGATATGGTTCAACTTTGAACCTTGTTGTCTACAATAGGACCCTGCTGTCAAAAAGAGAATTAAGATTTTAATGAATTGAATAATGAATGAAAAATGATCTCATGAAAACAAATGAGCAAACCTTAGTATTGCTTTCTCCTTCTATTCTTCCCTTGTTCTTCTTTCTAATTTGACTTTTATGCATTCTAAATTAGTTGAAGTAGTTCAACTACCTCCTTTAGTTAAGTTAATTAAACTTAACTAATTTTAATTTAGGGGAAGTAATAATAATAATAATAATAATTAAGGGTCTTTATTAAATTATAACTAAGTAGGTGTGACCCCTTGGGACTCTCTTTTTATTCTTTACAAAAATAAACACAATTAGACAATCATTTAAACACATGCCTCCTTGTAGCTCCCATAAATATTTCCAAAATTTGAATATTAAATATCAAAAATAATTCAAATTATATACAAAACATGTAATAATCACATTATCCAAAAAATAATTTGTTGTCCAAAACTTATACATGCCATTATCTTCAACAAATCAACCATAAAGACATAAATTAAAATCCATATTTTTCACTTTGAGAGGAAATTCTTCTTTTGTCACTTTTGTCCCTTTTGGACTTCCCAGAATTAGCCTTAGGTTAATTCGAACCTTGAGGCTTAATATCACTAATAACATGGGGAAAATTATCCCTCAGGTGCATACGAGAGGACACTAATTTTGTTGAGTCACTTGAAGGAGATGAGGGGGAAGCAATAGCTTTACCTTTGTCTTGCACATGGGGGGCCTTAGTTTTAAGCCGTTTTCCAGCATGAGAGGATTGAACAGGCGAGTGTATATGGGAAATTTGAGCATATAGATTTACAGGTGGAGGAGGAGGAGGCAATGACAAGTTGGGACAACCATGATGGTGGGAGACTTCCAGATGAACAATCTCTTGCCATCCATCAATTTCGGGAACTTATGGTTTCATAGATACATGGGGAGGCACATGGATACTAGGGATATTTTGGGGTTGGAAGGGAGGCCTCTCTAGTCTAGGCTAAATTATCCCTTTCCCAATCCAATTGAATAACCCAACTTGAAAAATTTGGTTCAAATCCTGAGGATCGACATCAAAATGAATTGAGAATTTGGGTCTTCTAGGCCCTCTGTTCCAGTTACCTCTTCCCATATTGTTTCTACCATGACTGTCTTTGCTGAAGAAACTCATCATGTATGCAACAATTCATTAGAAAATTTTGACTCGGAGATTAACATAAGACTCATGCAATTCAATCCATAATAAATTATTTAATAATTTTCAAATGAGTAGGGGGTGAAATAGGGTTCATGGGATACCTGGAGGGATTGTAATGAGCATAAAAGTGGTAGCATGACATGGAGTAAGAACACGAGTATTGCTAAAAAAATTCATTAAATAAATAATTGTGCAATCAATACCAAAATATATCAACATCCACCTGTTTCTGTGTTATATTTTTACCACTGCCATACAAAGTTTTTAATTTATTTTATAGAACAATGCGTTTAAAAATGAAATTGGGACCGTGAGGGGAGTATAATGAGTGAAAAAGTGATAGTATGAGAGGGAATAATATAGATATTGCTCAAAAAAATAAATTAAATCAAACAACTACCATAACTTTGTTTAGATCACAATCCAATAAGCATCCTCTTTTAAAACCAAAATCATTTAACTATCCCTTAATTGCAGACAAAATGCCTGCTGACTTCAATAAAAAGACAATTCAATTTCCCAGAATTATTCAATTGTATCAATATTTGCATCTTATATCATATCTATGCAACATTATATTAATATCATTGCCACTAACATCATAACCATTCGATCCACAATCCTTTTTGTTCCAATGCAAACCCTTTTTTTTCTCTTAAAACAAAATAGAATATGCATTGTGATTCCAAACATCCACATCCAATATTCATTCCTTGAAATCAAATAATAATAGACCCAGTATTAACCACCAACAGTCGACCTTCCAACACTAATTGACACAATCCACTATCATCAAAACTCATAATTGGTGTAGAAACCTAATTAACTCAATTCTATTAAAACCATAAATTAAAACACTAAACTTCTACTTCTACGCAGAAAACTTAGTAATTTATTTTAATTCAGCATGTAAGCATGTTAAATTAATTAATGAACAACAATTTCATAATAGAATAATAATCACTTAATAGAATGATACAAATTTACCTCCCAGCCAGCTAGGAGCAGCCTGTCCGACTCCCTAGCTCCAGGAAACCGAAAGGAATCCTGGTCCCCGTGCCCAAAACCCCTAGCAAACCGGTGCCCCCTGTAATGATACTCACAGACTGCAAAACTCTCCCACAGAACCAGAAAAGCCAAACCAAGAAATCAGTACTCTCGCCCCCCTCCAAAATGCGTCCTCCCCAAAATCAAAATCCTCCTCCCCCAAAAGAATGCCTTCCCCCCGTAAGAATCTCCCCATCATCTTCCCCCTTCACCCACTCTCTCCCTTTCATTAATTTCCTTATCCATTTATTTATTATCTTATCCCCTTGTATTTATTATCTTATCTTATCCCCTTATTAATATCTTATCCTTACATTTAATGTCCTATCCCTTCCCGTATACGTAAGTCTTTAACAAATTAAACTTATTAAACCCTTTAATTCTTTACTCAATTAATTAATGAGTCAATTAATAATTAATTAATCCTTGACAGACATGAACAAGTAATTAATAATAATTAATTAGTTAATATTATTTAAGAAATAATTATTGTTTAGCTAACTTTTAGGACAGCCAGATTATCAAATTAATTATAATTAATAATCCTATATATCTATTTAAGAAGGGTCATTACAATTGGGCCTCGATTTAATCACTACACATGTGCTCATTCATAAAATCAACACAAATCTTGATTCGACAACAACAATTAACCAAAAAAACATGTAACTCTGAGCCTGATTTTTTCCTGAAAATTGAACATGTACAGACTTCCTTTAAAATAGTTTCCCAACAATCGATAAAGCCAAAAGTACCCAAGGAAAAACATAAATGCGTTGAGCTCATCAGAACCAAGACGTGTTCAACAAACCAAAACCAATTCATGCTTGATAAACAAACACACACAAGTGTTTTTTAAACTTTGATTGGACCATGATCGTGCTAGGGTTTAACACAACAATGGAGGGAATCACAATAAATTAACCAAATGGAAAGTCCTCGGGGATGTAAATAACTAATGGAGACTTTTTTTAAACGAATTTATCACAGAGAGTTAATAACAGAGGCTCGATCAAGAGATGATCTTCGAAGCCAGAGATATCTTGTGCTTATTTTAAAACTTTATTGCAGAGAGGTAACAAGAGTCGGCTCATTCAAGGGAGAGTCTTCAAAACAAAAAGATCTTGTGCCCTTTCTTTTTCTCTTAAAAGAAGTCATCACAGAGAAGCAACCATAGGTAATCAAGAATAGTATTGGAAGAACATAGAGCCTGATCTCTTTTAAAATCACCACAGTCATTTAACTTATAACCCAAAAACTTGACAGTGAGGGAAATCAAACATAACAATTAGCCACCTCCAATAGATAACGAGAGGAGAAAATCACTTAAAAACATTATGGAAGAATGCCTAAGCACAAAACCATGACGTGCTCGAATGCAACTCGTAGCCACCCAACACATATACAACTTCCAATCAAAGTTTTTGGTGATACAAAGACTCGATTGTGTAAAACTTTCGTCAATAGTGACAGTGAAGTAAATTCCATAACAAAAAATAGCTCTGGGTTCGGCCAAACACAGAAAGAATAGTGTAACTCTCAACAGTTGCAATACAACCTGGAGAAATGAATCATAACATCGACTGAGACGAGAAGGAGTGACAACGACTTCGTACCAAGACTGTTGTAAAACCTGTGCAATAAAAACTCAGAGCATGATACCCTAATATCATAATTTTCCACAGAGAACCAAAGTAAAAACCCAAGGTGATAGACATGTTTTAAACCAATAACCAATGCACAAGATTCACACAGCAATAAAATCCATTCCTTTCTTTTAAAACGCCAACATTCCATATTATTCACAGAGAAAACCATAAGCACGACACTGATACACAGTCAAAATCAAGAAAAACACAGACCTCATGCAATCCTGAGCCAACAAATTGATTCATAACACAAAGGGACCATCATGGATGGAAACTAAAGGAGCCATACATGGAAAAATCTATTTGAGGGAAGAGTTGTACTATGTTTTCCCTTCAAAACCATAAATCGTGGAGCTTCCACAACTACCAGAGCCAAATGCAACTATGGATAGGGTGACAGGGTCGAGGTTTTTTTGAGTGACGTGTAGTAAATGCACGCCACTTCCTCCCCCATCCATAGTCAATTCAACGTATGAGCCAACCCATACGATAACATCAACCATTAATTCAAACACATCCATTTCTATAACCAATGTTATATCCATTGCATAGTGCGCCAACATAAGTCATGTCAAAAACATTTAACAACAACCATATGTATAATGTTACCATATATTCCTCACAACAATCCTTTAATCAAGTGCTTAAGTATAGCAACAAGGTTATACACATTATCTTGTGTCAATCCATATACCTTAAGGTTTGTATATAATCTCTTTTGCAGGTGTTATGTTATGCATTAAACATAACACCTGAGTTATGTTATGCATAACATAACACCTGTAAAACAAAATAATTATTATATCCATAACACTGCCCTGTATTGTGACTGACCATCAATAACATTTAACAATAATTCATCAACCAACCATGTTGTCATAACGAATGAAACCAAGACTTGCATCATCAATTGTAGAAGACTGTGTAGGCATCATTATAACAACAACAAACATATAAGCGTAACACATCCATCATAGCGCCTCTAGCCTACAAGTGGGTCTCACCTACTAGTTAATTATTATTATCATAAATAAATAATAGATCTTAGCTATTATTTGCGGGCAGTATTCATCATTGCGATTTTAAGCGTCAACACACAGTACACCAGTATTTTTACATGGAAACCCAATGTGAGAGAAAACCACATAATTATTTTTCTTATATGTCTTTAAGAATTAAATTCATTGGAATCACCAACTTCCTTTGTTCTATAGTTGCAACTGAAAGGAATCTCCAACCCCCTAGATTCTCAGGCTACAACCTAACAAAAGCTCCAACTCCCCAATTCTTTGGTACGACCAGAAGGAGGCTACAACCCCCTATGTTCTCTGACTACGACTGGAAGGTGGCTACAACCACCTATCCTTGCCCCATACAAACCTCCCTGAAGTATAAATTCCAAATGTAGACAACCTATCACTATCATTGACTCAACTCTATCACTGTAATAAATGTCACTGAAAGCCTATCCCAAACTGTACAAATATTCTTCAAAAATTTTCTAGAGATCCATAACCTGCCTATGTTGCAACACAGGGGTATCTGTGCCTTTCCCTACTGCAACTCGTGGATGTCCCAACCTCTGTTTGCTACAACTCATGGACTAGCACAAAACTATGCGAGCACACTAACACTCTCTCTATCTCTTTGTCTGTGTTATTGTCTTAGTCTCTGTCACTTTTTGATCTCTCTATATCTGCTCACAAACTGGATGATCTGATAGAAATAAATACTCATCCAATATCCAAGTATATCTATCACAACCATGTACTAGGTTCATACATATGTCTATCTGAAACCCTTATATTAACCATACATCAAACCCTCAATTTTATGCAAACTCAACCTGTACTGATAACACTATATATCAATTAAAAACCCTCAACCATACTCTAAATAACATAGGATATGTCTTAACAAGATGCCCAATGAAATATCCCAACAAAAAACAACCAATATAGTAGCAATGTATCCCTGTAGATATGTATGATACATAATATACCATACAACCAATAGTCCCTTAAGGGAAAAACTCAATCTCCCATGGTCATACCCCAAGCATTCACCAAAGACCTACTTAAGATAAGCATATAACATACCTTTTTTTACTGTAGATAGTTCTATTGTACCTTCACAAAAGACCTTCTTGTAGCCCCTTCTCATCTTTGGAACTTGTCCTTGATGATAGATCTGATCTTTCTTTTTGTCATCCTTGGCAACAGATTCATGCTCTGTTCTTAGTAAACTCGTGGGTATTCATTCTTTGTCCCACTGTGGCCTATGGATGTACGCGCCCTTCTAGTACTACAACCTGCGTATGTCTCCAATAAAAACCTAGTTCAATACACACAGTCTCGACCCTTCGACTCCTGAAACTTCACTCGTTGTTGATTCAAACTCACTGCTATAGGTGTGTCAACGATACATGTCCATAACATTCCACAAAAGAGATATTCAATGTGCTCAAATTATGTGTTAATGAGAGACCCTTTCTCTCTTACTTATACTCTCCAAGTAGTTTCCTTTAGGGGTTATCTTCTAACAATTTTACCCAACTTCCTTCTTTTAGGGCTAACCCACTTTTAACTACTTTACCCACTTGCAACCACTTTACCATAAATAGAAAACTCACCACTTTCTTGTTGCAACTAATTTATTTTTAATTATTTTCTTATTCCAACAAATTTACTCATGATTAACTCCTAGTTACAACCACTTTGACTAGTAAACTTCTTCTAGGAGCTTCTAGAATAATTGACTTCTTTGACCTTCTAGGGGCTTCTAGATAACTCATGAGGGTTCTCCAACTTCACTAAGCCATATATCCTCAACCATGAAGAACTATGTGACGTACCACATATCACTGGAAACAACATGACATGTACTATCCATCTATGATAGTCTTTCATGCAATTGCATTGATATTCATTACATAATTCCTCAAACAAACATGGGTCCCTTATCCACACCTAATGGGGCTACCATAATTTGCTATTGGAGTTTCTTCAAGGTTTGACATCAATGACAACCAACCCAATTAATCAACAATTAGCACCAATAACATTATCACCATGAAACCACGAGGATGACTTATAATGTTAGAGAAATCAAATGATATATAAGAATTAGTCAACCAAAGATGAACCATTTGATTTTGATTAAGGACAATTTAATTATCAATAAATAATCTTGTTATATATTGCACAGATTCAAGTCCTTATTGATTGTTTACTTCTCTCGTGTTAATCCTATATCTTCTTTTTCTATAAACAAGCTTAGGTTTAGGCACAAGACAAACAATAGCTTGGGGATTTTTTCTTGTAAAGTGTCTTTTTGTCATCTGTTGTTTAATTGGAGTCACTAGATGAGACAATTTATGTTAGTATTCACAATAATCTCATCAATATACACATAAAAAAAACTTGACAAATATGCAAAGATGTACTTTATCACTAGAAATAGTGCCAAAGATGTTACCCCTTGAACTAGCACCTTTGTGAAAATTCCTAACGCATGTGCTAACTTGGGGAAACAAGACAGAAAAGGCACCATTGTCATCTCAGTACAATTTCCCCTTCACTTTAGGCCAACTCCTAGAAGTGAAGGGGGTATATCTATTTGATTAAGTAAACCTCTTACTGAATTAAGTGCCATGCAATCTTATGCTTTACTTCAAAGAATCCAAAAAATGTATAACAACTAGATGCACAAGGATTCCAATGTACGATTAAATGCTTCAAATATAACCAATTAGAAATCATAGTGTAAACCATAAATATATTCACTTGAGAAAGAGGGTTAGGATCTAGTGGATATGTGTGCCACATCTGATATGAAAGATAAACAATGTAAACAACTTTAGATTTGTAATTCAATTAAATGAATATCACTCAACAAATGAAACTTTAGAGAAGCAAGAACCATTCTTAAGATACTTTAGGGAAAAATGAATGTAATCAACTAACATAAATCAATGGTGCAATGTGTTCTTTGATTACCAATCGATTGTATGCCAGAGAAAATGTTGGAATTATTGTCATTGATGCCAGAGGATTAATGTTGTCATTAATGTCATATTACGGCTTTACAAATACACACAAAATTTCAAAGATTGATTTATATGTAGGTTTACAAGTATATATAAAAAAGGGGTGCACATGAAAAAGTAAAAAGTGAAATGGTGGTTTCAAACCCATGGGTTTGGAAACCCGTGGTATTTTCCCATGGTATTTGAAAAAGTGAAAAAAAAAAAGAATTAATTATTTAATTAATGGGTGTCCTGTCTTTTTGAATTAACATGTCCCTTCATGGAGGGTTATGATAAAATATAAAAAGAGAAATTACTGAGAGAAAGTGTTTGGGTGAAAAATGTAATAACATTTGAAGAAGTGGATGATCAAATATTGGATATCATTCAAAAAGGGGAGAGTTGTGAAATCAGTTTCAGGTCAGTTTGGAATTTTTGCTATAAATTATTTTCTAGGATGTTTCAAATAGTGAAATTTTTAGGAGACATGGGAGAGATATCTAGGTACATGTGGTTAAAATTTCAGATGTTGGTTCACTATAATTTATGAGATATTCCCTATGGAAGTTAGGGTTCCTGAATGCTCCTGAAATTAGTTTCAAACATGTCAATTTGACATTTTCACTATAACTTTATTTTTGGGATGTTTCAAACTGTGAAGTTTTGAGGAGATGAAGGTGATATCCCTAGGTACATGAGCTTAAAATTTAAGATGTTGGTTCTCTATACCTTTTGAGATATTCCCTATGGAATTTATGGTTCCTAAATGCTCCTGAAATCAGTTTCAAACAAGTCATTTTGGCATGTTCGCTATAACTTATTTTCTAGGACGTTTCAGATCGTGAAATTTTTAGGCGACAAAGGAAAGATATTTGGGTACATGTGGTTAAAATTTTAGATGTTGGTTTTCTATACTTTCATATATATTCCCTATGGAATTTAGGGTTTTTGAATAGTCTTGAAATCAGTTTCAAACATGTCAGTTTGGCATTTTCGCTATAACTTCTTTTCTGGGACTTTTCATACTGTGAAATGTTTAGGGATTTGAGGAAACATAAAAAAGTAGATAAAGTAAAAATTTTAGACTTTGTTTTTCTATACATTTTGATATATACCCTATGGAATTTAGGGTTTATAAATGGTCATGTAATCAGTTTCAAATAGGTCAGCTTGGGATTTTCTCTATAAATTATTTTCTTGGACTTTTCAGGCTGTGAAATTTTTTAGGGATTTGAGGAGACATATGAATTAACTCAGGTAAAAATTGTAGAATCCAATTTTCAAAATTGGATACGTGACATGTTGTACAAGTTTGTTCTTGGGAAGAGGCCAAAAAAAAATCTTTTGGAAATTTACCATAAATTTCATTTGGACATTCAAGTTTTGGTCATACCCAGTGAAGAAAGAAGTAACACGTAGAATCAATGAAGGTAATGTGAATGTTATCATATTTTGAAGAAGTTATATATACTAAATACAAAATTGTAACCTGAAGGTTGGTGCCGCTCAAACAAAGAGATTGGTGTCTCTTGCTAAGTTGGTGCTTAGCAGTGGGGATTGTGTTCGAAAATTGGTTGTCATTGATGTCAAATTTAGAATAAGTCTAGAAGCCTATAGAAGTAATGGGTATAATTGAACAAGTCTCCAAAGTGGTCCCCTTATGGCATAGCTTTGAGCATGGCCCTCATGGAAAGACACTTTGAATAAGTCTACAAGAATACCAGAGGTGTGCTCATGAAGCCCGAAGTTGAATAAGGAAAAAGAGGTTGAAGAACATTATAAATACATGCAAAAACCTTATATATGGATATTCCTTGTCATGTCATTTCCAATGGTAGGTGGTACACCACATGGTTCGTCATGGTTGAGAAGTTATGATCTCTTGAAGTTGAAGCCCTGAAGTAATGGTTAATAAGCCCCCAAACTACTGCAAAAACAAGTTACAAGTCGGCCCAAAATTAATTAAAGGAGAAAATTTGTTACAACTAAAAGTTACAGGCCGAACCTAAAGACAAGTAAAGGAATTGGCTTAAAAAGTATAAATACACCTCAAGAAGCATCTCATTTGTACACACACAAGTTCATTGAATATCTATCTCTCAAGTGATCTTTTCATAGTGAATCCAAGGAAGTGAATTTGAGGAAGTAAAGGAGTGAAGAAGTCTCGTAGTTGAATAGAGAGAATGGTTTATGAAAACCCTAATTTAGCTGACTCCCACAAGTTAGGCTAAGGGTATCCCGCAAGGCACCCTCATGGGTTGTACGACACTCGTCCCACGAGGCCCTGTAACGACCCTTAATTATTAAGATGTTTTAATTTAATAAATAATCCAAAAAAAAAATATTGAATAAGGGGTGGATAATATAATATAATGTTTAAATTAATTTGATTAATTTATAATATAATATAATTAATTTGATTATTAATTAATTAACTAATTAATTAAGTATTAAATTAGAGGTTAATAATAAAAATATAATACTAATTTAAGTTATGTTCCCGTGAATGGGATAAGGCATGATAAGGCATTTAATAATGGATAAGGCATTTAATAATGAGATAAGGTCTTTAAGAAATGGGATAAGGTATTAGGTGGGGGAGTTAATGAAGAAAGGCGGTGAAGGAGGAATAAGGGGGAGAAAGGAGTGGAGAGGGATGATTCATTTTTTTTTACGAGGGAGAAGAAAGGATTTTTGGGGGGGAGAGCTGGGAGTATGGTACATAATGGAATTTACAGTGGAATTTACAGTGCACCGGGGGGCTGCAGAGGTTTTGGGCTTGGAGGGCTAGGACATCCATTGATGTCCTAGGGCTAGGCGTTACTAGTCGGCAGGGAGGTTGGTTTTTGGGTGGTGTCCTAAGGAAGCAAGTGAAGGGAGCAAGTTGCGGATAACATCAGAGTGAGGTATGTAAATTCAAATTCATGGATTGTTAACTTAGATTTATTACTTATTGCCAAATTCTACTTGCGTAAGTGTTAGCGTAAGTGTTGAGATAATTTGAAAAGTTTGAAAAGTTTACTTCTTTGTAAAGCTTATAGAAATTACAGAAGTTACAGTAATTTGGTAGAAATTTAAACGTTAATTTAATTTCGGTCATTACATTTGGTATCAGAGCACTAGTTGAGATACTGGAGCCTTAAGGGCCACGTTCCCAGCCCAAATTCCCATCCACTTAACCTGCAAATCAACAAAACAACACCTTAGCTGAAAAGCACACCGCCTATCAAAGATAAAGACCAAAAGAAACAAGTACCATGTAGATTAAGCATATAACCTAGAGGCTTCACGGCATAATTACTGGTAACCTAGATTTATAAATAATAGTTTTACAAGCTTAGCTGGTTTCTCTGCTTTTGAAATGAAAATGGAAAGATGTGCATTACCTGGCCCAGAATGAGGTGAAAGCCTATAATAACTGCACATACATCAACTCCATAAGAAGGCTTCTGAAAAAGGACTGATTATGCTTTACTTTACTTCTGTAAAAGATTGATTATGCGCTGCCTATTTACATAAAAAGAAATAAAAATATTTTGCAGTAAAAGAAATAAAAGGACTTCCCTCTCTGGGAGAAGGCTTTGACTTCTGTAAGACACCTTAATTTCACACAATCTTGATCAGGCATTTAATTGAAAGTTTCAAACTGATGAAATTGTAAATTAATAGGCAAAAGAAAATAAGGTTAAATTAGACAAAATAAAGCTCCTAAACCAACTGCTCTCTCTCGAGCTGTGAGATCCAAAATTTCCAGCTTGTATAGAATGCTCTCAAACCTGCAAGGTAAACAAAATTGTGTTTAGGAATGCTGCAAAGAACAATAAGAACGTTAGCTAGGTATAATTTGAATAGAAAACTGCAAATTTTTGCCAGAACAGACTCAGAGACAACTCCATACCTGGAAAATGAAACCAAGACTTTCAAATGGAGCGCACGGCAAGAAAACACAACTCTTAGAGAAAAAATACATATGCTTTTAGTAGTAGAAATCAGACGATTATCGATACTAAAGAAAATTACATATACACACTAACAACTAGAGCTAATCATGCTATTTACGATGTTCTGGACAAACAGAAGAAATGATGAAATGACGTAAAGTGAGATGCAATGCCTACAATACGACACATCCATCAACAATTGCAAGTGGCAGCTGGCAGTTAGGTCCCACCATCTATTTCAGACCTGTTTTAGCGCTCAAAAGAAACTGCAGTAGTAAAGGTATGAGGGCGCACTTATGAAGAGCACGAGCTAACCAAATTTATAGTTGATTCAAGTGAAATCGAACCACAAAAAAAAAACAGGCTGCAAATGTTTGCCCGACACTCTAATTTAGAAGAGAGTCACCGTATCAAAGTCGAAATACCTATCAACATTGAGCTTATAAATTTCAGTGATTAAAGGCCATCTAGTTAAGTTATTACAGAAGCCCTAACATGCCATATCAGAGAAGCAAAAGGCACAATATCAKATAGGAKAAGATTAAACCGACAAGTTAAGGAAATTTCATTTAGCCTAGCYATGTCGCWGACAGTGAATCMAAGTAATCACTTGTAAAAAKAAATCCACCATTGAAACAGTGAATCAACATTGTTATCGGTAGAAAAACAATTTGCACAGGCATGACTTCCAACAATACAAGGTAAATTGTTATTATCTGATGATCATGTTTGATTATTCTAAATTTATGGGCAATAAGAAAGACCGAACACTTTTATTTTCAAAGAAACAGAGACGACAGATATACACACCATTTTATACAAAGTGAATATATATAGTCACAGATGGTTTATTATTCTTTGAAGAAGAACAAGAACATAAATTATTTTATAAATTTTTCTAAAACAAAGAAAATTATCAATTCCAGAATAGAAAATCTATTCTTTGAAGTTTATATATAGAGTTCTTTCTTTTTAGAATATGTTGAGACTCTGATAAGTTTATATGAGATTGGGTATGGACCAGTATTTCCTAAAGAAAGTTATAAAAAAAAAAAAAAGGAACTTAACAGAGATATTGGCAAGGCAGTGTTCAATTAATAAACTACTAAGACACCAGGGTGAAGAGCAACGGATAAAGTGAGAACACATAAAGACAGGAACTTAACAGAGATATTGGCAGGGCAGTGTTCAATTAATAAACTACGGAGGTTCAGTAATTAAGGAGGCGAAACCCTCATATTGTCTATTCCAACACATATAGAAGGCAAAACTTACAAGCATATCAGGAACACATATTTTCTGACCATTCAAAACAAAATGAAAATGAAAAATAAAGCTCTAGATTGAGTGAACTTCAGAAAAAGAGAGAGGGGGCAGGGTATTCGATATGTATGATTTTCCTTCCTGAAAAAAAAAACTGAATACTTCCCAGTCTCAGTTTGAGAAATCCTGTACCAAAATTCTCTAAGGAATCGAAATTTGATTCCAACAATAATGAAAAACCCACAAACCAAAAGGCCAAATGGATGCAGACTAACGAATTCTAGACAAAATCACACTGGAGGTCGCCCTCTACTCCTCTCTTTTAAGATCATTCCAGGTTCCATCCACCAAATCTCTACTCCATAGAAATGCCTGTAATCACAACCAACACACAACACAACACCTACACACATCACAAGTCAAATCATATCACCCAAGCACCAAGAAGAAGTATACGATATACTCAACGATTCAACCCGAGCTAGCACCTGTACCCAAGCTATCACCTGCACATGTAATCACGAGTCAGCAATGAAAGTCTAGGGCAAGCGCCAAACTCGAAACCACTCTAGCTATCTCATCCCCGAGAGTCAGCACACAGCCATACCTAGAGACTACAAAAAAAAAAGGCCTGTTTGTAATAACCAACAATTAGGACCAGAGCCTCAGCCGTGGTGAATTCCTCCGTTGGTTTTGCCTCCGAGAAGTGGTTCAGGACAGGCTTTGAAGATGGGTACTGTGCTGGATACCCTGCTAAGATAAATGAAAGGAGCGAATACCAGAAACGAGGAGGAGAAGCCATGAGAAGAAGCCATGGCGGCCATGCTCCCTCACGCCTCCCTGCACAGGCGAACATAGCAAATGAGGAGGCAAAATGGTGAGTTTAGGGTTTAAAGGTGTAGGTAGATATTTTATTCCGGCAAATGCAAGCGAGGGACACGTGGGCTACATGCGAGCCGCCCACGCTGCCGACTTAGCCCGCGCGGCCAGTTCAAATTTGTTTAATGATTTAGTCGCCATTATTTGGGTAGTGTTTATATTTGTTTGATTTTATATTATTTGTTTAACGTTATATTATTTGTTATTTGTTGAACATTCGTTATTTGTTATTACTAGATTGAAATAATTCAAATATTTGTTGAACATTCGAATTTGTTATTTTAAATGGGAACAATTCCTACTGAGACTGGAATAGAATTCTTCTGGTTCCTGCAATCTGGTGAATATGAAACCGTTATCTCTTCTTCATGTAAATGAGTCGTAGGGATAACATGGGTTACAGTCATTTCCTCAATCAGTGAACATTGATACGGTACCTTCGGTCACTAGCATAGCTTGGTTTTCACCAGGTGTGAGTAGAGTGCCAACAGGATACCATCGTGTAACAGAAATATTCAATGGGCATTCCACGGGATAGAACTTATTAATGGAAAGAGGACTTGGTACCATAGTTTAACTGCAACCAAGAAAAAGTAATACGAATCGTCTAACTGTTTACGCTACGAATTCTTGAATATCGAAAGCAAATGTAGGTTCGAATAAGGAGAATATAATATATGTTTCCATCTCGTAATAATTTTCTACGACACAATAATGTCAACAAAAGGTATATTTTCAGATCTAGGTATATTTTTTTCAGATCCTGGAAAATCTTCCAGGAGAAAACGAATGAATGAGTGGATTACTTGAGAGGGAAAAAGGAGAAATGTGTACCATGTTTAAGCATTTTGAGGAGAGCGAGAGAAGAAATGTAGACCTGCTCTGATGAATCGAGCATAGGGCCATCGGTAGCAGGCGGTCCCATGCCCCTGCCCCTGAAAATATTCTTTGCAATCTCTCCATTACTGGTTCTGCTTCTTATGCTGCTACTATAACCCTGCTGCCAAAATTCCAAAACCCCCTCTTCCAGCAAATTGTAAATGAACTTGGTTACTTTCACTGTCAATATTGTTTTCTTAGTGATTTTGAGCTACCAAAAACAGTTCTAGTTCAACCATTTTGATCTACCAAAGCTATAACATAAACTCCATGCTTGTTAAAGATTAACATTTCCACTTTAAAAGATTTAGATCAATGATTTTGAACTAGCAATGTAATTCATACTTATTAAAGATTCATGTTTTCACTCTAAAGACTACTCCATAAAACAACGATTCTAGCATAGAATAT
>ML785030.1:883600-911951 GCA_009831015.1 Picea engelmannii | reverse complement strand
GAGATTTTACAAGAGAGTTTCTCACAATCGATCATCGGCAAATGACCCTCCATGCTCTTTAAATAGAGATCATGGACCAATCGGGTGTTAAGCCACGGATCAATGGTCGTTAAGATCGAGGAGAGTATGAACCGTCGGATCACATGTCGGGAACATATCGTGACCGTCGGATTTCCTAACTACAAATGCATACTAATGCATACTAAAGAAACAGACTTTTACCTAACGACATATTAGACCAAGTAGATCTTAACTAACTCCTAAGTGTCTAAATCCTAACAGGTTTAAGGGTTTTTAAAAGGTAAATAATAAAGTGAAGTAATGAGTGTACTATAATTCAAAGTGAATACAAAATAAATAATTTAAATCATAAATTTAATGGAGAAATTAGAAGTGGGTTAACCCTAAAATAAAGAAAGTGGGGCCAAGTGACCTAGAAGATGTTTTTAAGGAAGCTACTTGGAGAGTATAAATAAGAGACAAGGCTCTCTCATTTTAATAACACTTGAAAATATTGAATATCTATATGTGTCTGAGGTAACCAAGGATATCTAAGCCTAAATTCCGAGGAAAGGTGAAGAAAAGAAGGCCGAAATGCAAGGAAGGATAAATTCTTTTGATGGTGCTTTCTAAGGTATGTTATTTACAGGTCACCTCACCATTTTCACTATACTTTTTTTTCTATAATGATTCAGACCATGAAATTTCTATTCCATTGAGAAAACATACCCAAGTATCTGTGGTAAAAAATTCAGCTTGTGGATCATTGTATTTTGGGAGTTACACTCTGTGGAAAATAGTGTTTGTGGCTAGTCTTGAAACTAGTCAAAAACATGTGTTTCGGGTAAAAATACCATAACGTCTTCATAACAGATCCAAATTCAGTGAGACCAAATGTGGTGGTTAGGGTACAGGCTGTAGTATGTTGTGTTACATTTTCAGATCAATTCAACTAATATTTTGTACGATCCAGGCTCTACAATGTCTCTCTCTAGAATAAGACAAAATTCAACAAGGTATGCTATTTTTGCTATAACACCCTTTCTAAGAGGTTCCAAGTAGTGCCACCTGGAGGAATTGCATAAAAAATATTGAAGAACATTTTGTATCAGTTTCATATCTTTATTCATTACAGGTACAAAGTAATGATTATTTCAAGTTGGGGTTGTTGACTAATCCAAAACTAATCATGGTTGAGACAAGCAGTTGATGAGTTGGTACATACATGAGGTGTGTAGTTGATGATGTTGGTACATATTGATGAGTCATTTTTGATGATGTTGGTACATATTGGTATATACTTGGTACATGGTTGGATGCACTTGTTTATGGTACATGTTGATTACAGGTTGTTTGGCACAAGTTGGTGCATGGTTGATGCACTTGTTTATATTGACAGATTGATATCTGTTGAGGATTGTTTTCTTATCTCAGTTGGTGCTGAGAATGTAAGATGAGTCTTTCATATAGAGATGGTTCTCTTATAGAGTTGTACTCTATTCAGTTGTTGCTGAAAAACCCCCAGATTGAAGTCCATAAATAAAAGAAAAATTGTACATACATGTTGTGTTCTTTGTGTTCCTTGTGGAGATGATTTGTTGATGATATGTTGCTGATATATGTTACTGATATGTATTCACATCTAACTGATTATAAATGAAAACAATGAGTAATGAACAAATGTTGAATGTTAACTAAGGAGTTTTTGTGTAAGAAGGAAGTTTTTGGAAAAAGATCCCCACACTCATTCACCCCCCCCTCTAAGTGTGGTAGGTGTGTCCAACAATTGTTATCAGAGCGGGGCATTCACTACAAGCCTTAAAAAGCTTGAAGGAGATCCATAGACACACAAATGGATGATGAAATACCAATCCTTGATGAGGAATACTATTCTACTTGGAGAATAGAGATGCAAGTGTATTTGAAGACAATGGGAGCAACTATTTGGAAGGTAACCATTGGTGGATCAGTTCCATTAAAGAATAAGTCAAAGTTTGCAGCTCAAAGGGAAGGAAAGAAGAATGATGCATTAGCTCTCAAGACCATTCTTAGTGGACTCTCAAGCCCTATCAAAGAGAGCACGGGACAATGCACTTCTGCCAAGGATCTATGGGTAAAGCTAGAGGAGACATACCAAAGCAAGAAGGAGAAGGAAGAAATTGAAGACCACTCCATCAAGATCATCAAAGGTAAAGAATCATCAAAAATTTTTGCATGTATTGTTTCTAAATGTGATTTTGAAAATATTTCAAGTGAAGATAAAGAATCAAGTAATGATATCACAAAGGAAGATCTTAAAGACATTTCAAATGAAGGCAAAAAATCATGTTATGGTGTTGGCAAGAAGGAATATATTGAAGGTAAAGAATCTCCCAAGACTCTTGATTGCAATAATTCAAAGTGTGATGATGTTGAATTTTTCTCAAGTGAATAAGATGATCTATAAATAGTTTGTGTAAAGTTTGATGATAGTTATCCCATGGAAAGAATAGAAGAAAATCTATTAGAACTTCAGGAGGTTTTATACATGTATAGGAGTGATCATTTTTATACACGCTATAACTATCTTTCGGATAACACTAAGAAGTTTCTTAGGAGGAGTCAAAGGCACATATTGAAGTTAAAGGGAATGTTCAAAGAACAAGAAGAGAGTTATAAATTAGAAGAAAAGGAGGAAGACATCACAAGACTAAAGAATGGAAAAGAAGACATGAATATAGTTGATGAGATTAACAAAAGTTTTGAAACCATTATTCATCTCAAGACCCAAATTGAAGAAGCGAAAAGAATAGAGGAACTATTGAAGATTAAAATAAATGAAAAGGAAGAGTCATGTTGTAAGATAGAAGTTAAAATTATTGACCTTAGAAAGAAGGTATAGAAGTCAAACAAATTCTTGAATAGCTCAAGAATCTTGGATGAGATATTGGAAAGTCAAAGACTACCATGTGATAAATCAGGTCTTGGATACAAAGGAGAAGATACACATGTTGAAGAAAGAACCTCAAAGAAGCATGTGGTATGTACATCAAAGAAGGAAGACAATGCTGCAAAACAACCATCTACACAAGACAAAGAAGACTCCAAAAGAACAAAGCAAGGAAGACATCAAGAAGCTACTTTTGGGACACCAAAGAAAATGTATGAAAGTATTTTTCATGGGCATTGTTATTCATGTAATGGATATGGTCACAAAGCTTTTGAATGTAGATCTTATGAAAGGAGATATAATGGAATATTCTATAACACCACAAGGTGTTGGATATGTGATCAAGTAGGACATATTGATGTTCACTGTAACTCTATGAGATGTTATAGTTGTAGTGGATTTGGCCACAAATCCTAGGAGTGTTGGAACACAAGAAGAAAGTCCATGATGAGGACTTCACATAACATAGATAGAAGAAGGAATGAAGTAAGAAAGAGAGATATCTTTGAAAAGATGGATGCTCAAAGCTCAAGTTATGAGGAGAAGGGTCATCTATAGAAGTGGGTGAAGAAGACAGAGCAGCCAGATCAAAATGAAAGATTGAAGGGAAGTACAAAAGTGTCATCTACTGAGGCACACGTGGGTGAAAATGGTGACAGTCATGTGCTGACCTTGAAGAGGTCGCGTACACATGTGTTCTTTTGTGCATCAGGCCGCGTATATGTTGTAAAGCCTTGGGAAAAAGGAAATGCACATGGCTTGGAGTTTGATGTGATGGTATAACTCTGTATTGAAGGGCCTGACATTGTTTATTGCAGGTTCTGACACTGTTTGTTGTAGGTTTTTCATGGTGAGATCACACAATGGTATGATAAAAATAAATATTGGGTGGATGGCACTAACCCAAGAGTATGCATTGATGCTGATCTGTTGGGATTAATCATTTTGTGATGTTAATGGTGGTGTACATGGTTGGTATATCTTATGATGTATTATTGGAAGCATATGTTGATATCATGGTGCATGCATTTTGCATATGGATTGGGCGACATGTTGAGACATATGGTTGGTGAGTTGATGAGGTGATCATGTTGTACATCATTGTTGATCTATAGTTGATGCATGATTGATACTTTTCTAGTACATTGGAAGAGGCACCTACTAGCAATTTGATTGGCACATGTTTTATGGAGGATTTGGCATACATATATGGGATTCATCATTTTTTGGTATTGGTGCATGGTAATGTACATGTTTGGTACACTCATAGATGGCATATGCTTGATGATACTACACCATTGGTACTACTTGATTAGCACAACAATTGGCATTTGTTTGAGATACATGATTGTGGCACTTGGTTCATGATGGAGACATATCACGAGTGATATGATACATTGTTTGGCATGTTGGTAGATGCACATGGTTGGMATATTGGTGGATTCACATGGTTTGCATATTGGTAGATGCACATGTTGGCATGTTGATAAAGTCATATGATTGATACATTCCATGGATGATATCTTTTGTCACATTGCATGATGTTGATGTACATAGGTGTTGTGCATGATGAGCACACATTTTGTACAGGATGTACTTGGTTGATATTTTGCTCATGATTCTTTATTTCATTGTTGACATATATTTTGCTTCATTATGCTTGGTATGGCATGAGTTTGATGCATGAATAGGTCCAAGGATCGTTATATGGTAGCACAATGTTCATCTTGCAGAAAAGATAGGGGAGACATACCCATATGGGGAGTCATTCTTCTTCCCATGATTCTAGGAGGATATATTTATTAGATGCATACCTAGAAAAGAGCCCTATACTTGAAGAAAGAGCACAGGAGCATAGTTTCAGGGGGAGCAATGGTCATAGGGGGAGTATGTTCGATGTATCTTCAACATTACTCAGAGTGATATCCCTTGTTAAAAAAGGGGAGAGATTATTTAGAGGAAGATCAAAAGCATTCAGACAGGGGGAGAAACCCCAAGGAGAGTTCAACCAAGGGAGCTGCCCCAAGATGAGAATGGCCCTTTGTCATTGATTTCAAAGGGGGAGAGTTAATCACATTGATGTGATTGATGTTTATTGATGGAGAGAGATAGTCACATTGACTATTGATGTAGAACATGCCTTATCTACATGTTGACATCAATAATTGGTAATTGGTGTTGACATCAATGTTGGTATTTCCATCAATGCCAAAGGGGGAGATTGTTGGAACATGTTGTCATTGATGCCAATGGTTTGATTGATTGATGTCAAAGGATTGATTGATTGATGATTAATGTAATATAATATGTATTTTCCTTGATGAGAATGTATAGATGAAGATGTATCAATGAGTTGTCATTGATATGATGAAGATGGATCAATGAGTTGTCATTGATACATGATGAATATGGATCGATGTGGTTTCATTGGTATATGATGCATTGTTGGAAAAATGTATAGATGAATCATTATTGTCTTATCATGATTGATAAGGTGCACAAATGGATGAACTCCAAAGTGGTCCCCTTATGGTGAAAGCCCTCAAGGGAAGACACTTTGCGGATTGAGTTATCCTAGAAGAATGGTTGGAGGACCCATGCTCTCATTATTGTCTTATCATGATTGATAAGGTGCACAAATGGATTAAATCCAAAGTGCCCCCCTTATGGTGGAATCCCTCACGGGAAGACGCTTTGCGGATTGAGTTATCCTAGAAGAATGGTTGGAGAACCCATGCTTGTATGTGGAATAATGAGATGAAGGACATTGAATTTGTCAGGGAAACTATCCTAGATGTATAGTTCTTGTCATTCCATTTCTGGTGGTATGTAGAACGTCACATAACTCCTCACGGTTATAGAGTTATAACTCCTCACAGTTAGAGAGTTATGGCCATGAGAAGTTGGAGACCCCAGGTTTGGGTAATGGACCCAAGTTTGTTTGATGGGTAANGATATGAGTTATGATATATTTTCAGACAATACTATTCTATATGGATAGTACATGTCATTCCATTTCTGGTGGTATGTGTAACGTCACATAACTCCTCACGGTTTGAGGGTTATGGCCTTACGAAGTTGGAGGACCCTCACATGTCATCTAGAAGCCCCAAAAGGTCAAAGTAGTCAAAGTGGTTTAAGGGTTTTTAAAAGGTAAATAATAAAGTGAAGTAATGAGTGTACTATAATTCAAAGTGAATACAAAATAAATTATTTAAATAATAAATTTAATAGAGAAATTAGAAGTGGGTTAACCCTAAAATAAGGAAAGTGGGGCCAAGTGACCTAGAAGATGTTTTTAAGGAAACTACTTGGAGAGTATAAATAAGAGGAAAGGCTCTCTCATTTTAATCACACTTGAGAATATTGAATATATATATGTTTCTGAGGTAACCAAGGATATCTAAGCTTAAATTATGAGGAAAGGTGAAGAAAAGAAGGCCGAAATGAAAGGAAGGATAAATTCTTTTGATGGTGCTTTCAAATGTATGTTTTTTACAAGTCATCTCACCATTTTCGTTATAACTTTTTTTCTATAATTATTTAGACCATGAAATTTCTATGTCATTGAGAAAACATACCCAAATATCTTTGGTAAAAAATTCAGCTTGTGGGTCGTTGTATTTTGGGAGTTACACTCCGTGGAAAATAGGGTTGCTAGTCCTGGAACTAGTCAAAAACAGGTATTTTGGGTAAAAACGTCATAAATTATTCATAACAGATCCAAATTCAGTGAGACCAAATGTGTTGGTTAGTGTACGGGCTTTGGTATGTTATGTAATAGTTTCATATCAATTCAACAATTATTTTTTGCGGGCCACTCTCTACAAGGTCGCTCTCTAGAATAAGACAGAATTCAGCAAGGTATGCCATTTTTTCTATAACGCCCTTTCTGAGAGGTTCCAAGTAGTTCCACCTGGAGGAATTGCATAAACAAATATTGAAGAACATTGTGTATCATTTTCATATATTTATTCATTACAGGTACAAAGTTATGATTATTTCAAGTTGGGGTTGTTGACTAATCCAAAACTAGTCATGGTTGAGACAAGAAGTTGATGAGTTGGCACATACATGAGGTATGTAGTTGATGATGTTGATACATATTGATGAGTCATTGTTGATGATTATTTGACACGTGATTGGTATATACTTTGTATGTGGTTGGATGCACTTGTTCATGGTACAGGTTGATTACAGGTTGTTTGGCACAGGTTGGTGCATGGTTGATGCACTTGTTTATGTTGACAGATTGATATCTGTTGGGGATTGTTGCATCATCTCAGTTGGTGTTGAGAATGTAAGTTGAGTCTTGCATATAGAGCTGGTTCTCTTGTAGAGTTGTACTCTATTCAGTTGTTGCTGAGAAACCCCCGGATTGAATTCCATAATAAAAAGAAAAAATGTACATACATGTTGTGTTCTTTGTGTTCCTTGTGGAGATGATTTGTTGATGATATATATTGCTGATATGTATTCACATATAACTGATTATAAATGACAGCAATGAGTAATGAGAAAATGTTGAATCTTAACTAAGGAGTTTTTGTGTAAGAGGGAAGTTTTGGGAAAAATATACCCACACTCATTCACCCCCCCCCTCTAAGTGTGGTAGGTGTGTCCAACACAAAAATGGCGTGGGTGACTATTTGTAATCCAACATGTGAAATGTGTTTAAGAGATCCAAGGAATACTTGGGTTGAGAGATATTTATCCCGGAGGGATATTGAGTGATCTGTAATCCAAGGAAGTAGTGAAGAGGCCCCAAGTATGTCATGTGAAATTGTTGATGAAGAGTATACTTCACATGATTGATCAAGGAAGATTAACTGTCGGTGAAAATGAGATCATCCACATAAAGAACAAGGAGGAGAATTGCATCATTTTTCCACAAGATATAGACATTTGAATCACACTAGCAATGAGAAAATCCTTGAGAGAGAAGAAAAGAATCCATATTCTCATACCAATCCCTAGGAGCTTGTTTGAGACCATACAAGAATATTTTAAGTTTGCACACAAGCGAAGAGTCCTGGATAAAATCATGTGAATGCTCCATATATATTTCTTCTTGTAGATCTCCATGAAGAAAGGCACCCTTGCCATCCATCTAGTGTACTATCCACTTTTTGGATGTAGCTAGAGAGAGAACAAGGAGAATAGAATTAATTTTAACCACAGGTGAAAAGGTTTTAGAATAGTCAGTGCCTTCAACCTGAGAAAACCTTTAGCAACCAATCAAGCCTTATACTTGTCTATGGTACCATATATTGCATACTTGGTTCAATATACCCACTTGAATCGACCCAATTTTCTACCTTTTGGAAGAGGGACCAAGTACCAAGTGCAATTTTTTAACAAGGAATTATACTCATCTTCCATGGCTGTGTCCTATTCTATAATATGATGGGATTCATTAAAATCCTTTGGATTTGAAGCACTAGTCATGGATACTTGAGGAGTCGTTTGAAGAGAGGACATGGTTCTTCTTTGACCCCAATTAGGAAGTGATTGAAGAACTTCATTACATTGTTCTTCATGAGCACAATCATTCACTGGTGAAGTCAATTAAAAAGAATGAAAATCATACAAAGATCCAATATGTTGAGGGGAATGTTCATAAACTTGAACACTCTTACTGATGATCAACTCATGTGTGTCAGGATCAAGTAATCTATACCCTTTAACATCATCAGGGTAGCCAAAAAATATGCAAGGATTACTTTGTATGCCCATTGCCTTTCTTTTTTATTTGGGAATGTGGAACCAAGCATTACACTCAAAGACTATAATATGGATTACAAAATGTTTTCGTCCACTAAAAGATTTTTATGGGGTCACCCCTCGGATAACTTTGTGAGGTGTGCGATTTTGAACATAATTGGCACAATTAATGGCTTCAAACCAAAACTGTGGGGCAAGTCCTCTAGAATGGATCATGCAATTGGCCATCTCCTTCAAGATGTGATTTTTCCTTTTAGTGACACCAATTTTTGTGGACAATATTACACAGAATATGGTAGTTTGATTACTTTAGTGGAATAATACTCTTCAAATCTATGGTTGAGATATTCACGACCATTATTTGTCCATAAGCATTTGATAGACTTTCCAAATTTATTTTCAACGAAGGCTTTGAACATAAGAAAATTGTCAAAAACATCACTTTTGTTCTTTAAAAAATAGACCCAAATGCATCTGGAGTAGTCATCAATGAATCTAGGGAAATAGTGAGATTCTTGGAAAGACAAAGGAGGAAAAGGGCCTGAAACATCATTGTGAAAAATTTGAATAGATTATGAAGCTCTCCAAGATTTTTCTTTATCAAATGTATCTTGAGGATGCTTTCCAAGAACACACCCAGTGCAAACACAATCAACAAAGGATATAGGTGGAATATCAATGACCATATTTTTCTTACTTAGTTGCTAAAGATAGCAATAGTTTAAGTGACAAAATCACTCATGCCATAATTTACTTAACTCATTTGAGTGATCAAGTAATACATTGGTAGGAGACTCCTGCAAAAAATGAGAAAATGAGTACAAACATACATTATGATCCATGTTGGCAGAGGGGCAGACCCAAGGTTCAATGCTCAAGAGCACACCAACAAAGCCCTAACTACCGACCCTTTTGGCAACACCTGTGAAGCAGATGAAGTCTCACCCGAGGTAGAGGCAGGGTTGGTTGCAGGACTTAGGTGTCTGCAACCTTAGTTGGGACACTGATCTATGATTATCTTGCTTACATCACACTTAGCATAAGTTATTTCCTAACATACATTCATTAATACACTTTGCAAAAAACACAGAGCACCACAGTAATTACTCAGATCTAGCACTTAGAAATGATAAGCAGGTTATACTCAATAGATTAATCACTTAGAAACTTATGTATCATATCTAGCATGCATTCATATCTCATAAGCACAAAGCATCAATAAATATATCTAAACATATCAGAGCACTTAGCAAGAGAGAGACAAACAAATCAACACAATACATAGAGTTACCGTGGTTCACCCCCACCCTGGGGCTACATCCATAAAGTATTATTTATATTATCTTGGTCAAGTAGTTACAACACGAAGCTTCAATGACCCTTACCCTACAAAGGACAAGAGACTTGTGCAGCTTGCTATATCCTCTTTCCCCGAGTAGATCCAAGCACTAAGCCTTATCACACTCTGTGCACTCAACACTTATTACAGCATGCACAGAGCTCTTACAGTCACACCGACTTCTGATCACATAGATCCAACTTATGCACTAAGCCATCGACTAGACAGGGCCTCCTTTCTTACATGGAATAGACCTCTATTTATACATAGAAAAAGGCCTACACAAGGGACGACATCCCTTTCCCGTTACAATATTCCCCAAAACCCCAAAAAGGTTCCAAAAAAGGTGGCGAGATCCTATGATCTCTGCTTTTCTATGCGCTCCATCTTCGACAGGCAGTCGAAGTACCAAATGGTCAACTATGACCAAGTATTCCTCAAAACTTGGTCGAGGGCCAACAGGCCCCCAACACTCACCTGTGACTCATCCCGAGTCACTCTTCTCTGGGTAACTTTGCCTCGAAGGCCTCGAGCTTCGCTTGAGCTACTTCGACCTGTTGCTTTGCTACTGCTTCTTGCTCGACAAACTCCTGAATGAGTGTGTTACTAACTGGTCCTTCTAAGCGCTACTTTGTTGTGTTCACGACCTATTCTAGGTCTGTCCCTTGGCTCTCAATATCTAAGAATAGTTGACATGCCCTATCCTGCAAAGGTTGAAGTTGTTGCGCCACTTCCATGACCTTGCTCTGGATCATATGAATCTGCTTCTGCACGACGCGTTGTTCATGGGACCTCTTCATTTTCTCTATGGTCGGTAGGGCCTTCAGCTATACCTGTAAATTCTCAGCTTGGTACTTCACCTCCTGGAGCTGTGACTCCAATTTATGCAATTCAGGGTTCTCAGATAGGTTCTCATGTATCTGTGCACTTCTACTACTTAATTTCTTACATTCTTCAGTGAGTGCCTTAATCCTTTCTACTGTACTTCGGGCATTCACTTGTCGTTGGTCACATTCTTCTTGTGGAGTACTTGGTATAGCTTGGAGCTCTAGTTCTACTACTCTTTGTTGCAGTTGCTGAATGACTTCAACAAGCTTCATTACTTGACATTCTATGGGTTCTTCTGCCTTCTGTTCTAAGCTAGTCACAGAGAAAAATGCTCTGTTGACAGCTTCTTCGATCCTGATTTGCTTCGCGAGAAGTTTATCCTTCTCCTTTTGGATCTTTGCACGTTCTTTATCAAACTTATCTTGGATGGCCTCCTTCTCTTGTTGTGTAGCTTGGCGCTTCTCTATGATTTCCTCGTGTGCATGCTTTAGGACCTAGGTGTCCTGTGCTATTAATTCTTCTTCTTTCCGAAGGCATACTTCGACTAGGTTAGTAATCCTGTGAAGCTGAATTGACTCGTCTCCTGCTTCGGGTGTTCCTTCTGGCATAGGCGTAATGGAGACTACACGGTTAGATTGGAGGGCTCACTGTACTCCTTAGATCTCAACTTCGATTCTGTCGTACATCATTTATTGCTTGGCCTCTTGATTTTTTGTGATCTCTTCTATATCTTCATTCAAAGTTGCGAGGAGAAAGATGAAGTCATCTAGATTGAGCATGGTATTCATCTTGGTCACGATTGCTTTGGCTTTCTTCTTAACGGAAGACTTCGAAGGTGTTAGCGCCAATTCTTGCAAGTCATGAGCATCGAGCGCAACACACAAAAGAAGTCCATCTCAGGCTTAAAATCAAGCGAGCGAGCATTTTGTTTTCAACGGTGAGGATCCATAGATGGAGCAGATCGATGGTCATCGGGTAAGTTTGAGTCGCAGAGTTGCACGAGGTCTGGCACATGAGCTCATCTCTTATGACCAAAATCACGAAATGAGGAGCCATTTCAGTATTTTGGCTACTGGGACTTCAAAGGACACAAGGTCTTTCTCTTCCACTGCATTTCAAAACCTCGAAACGTGAAATGCGAAAAAACACCCAGGAGCCATTTCGACATTTCGGCTACCGGGACTTCAAAGGACATAGGGTCTCTCTCTTCCACTACATTTCGAAACCCCGAAATGCGAAATGCGAAAATTTCCCATGAGCCATTTCGACATTTTGGCTACTGGGACTTCAAAGAACAAAGGGGTTTCTCTTCCACTGCATTTCAAAACCCTGAAATGTGAAATGCGAAAAAGCGCCCAGGAGCCATTTCGACATTTTGGCTACCGGGACTTCAAAGAACAAAGGGGTTTCTCTTCCACTGCATTTTGAAACCCTGAAATGCGAAATGCGAAAAAGTTCCCAGGAGCCATTTTGGCATTTCGGCTACCGAGACTTCAAAGGACAAAGGGTTTCTCTCTTCCACTACATTTCGAAACCCCAAAACGCGAAATGCAAAAAAGCGCCCAGGAGCCATTTCAACATTTCGGCTATTGGGACTTCAAAGGACAAAGGGTTTCTCTCTTCCACTGCATTTCGAAACCCCGAAACACGAAATGCGAAAAAGAGCCCAGGAGCCATTTCGACATTTCGACTATCGAGACTTCAAAGGAAAAGAGGTTTCTCTTCCACTGCATTTCAAAACCCCAAAACATGAAATGTGAAAAAGCGCACAGGAGCCATTTCGACATTTCGGCTACTGAGACTTCAAATGAAAAAGGGTTTCTTTTTATGTTTTCAGTCTCGGTCACCCTCCATGGAAGAAGCAGTTAATGAATATTGAGCAGGTGGTTGAGACCTCATCTCAACTCATAAATGGAAGTCGTGGAAAATGTCTGAAGCAATCAGCCCATGGTACCCTTGTATGCAGGTCCCCCTGCAAGAGCCATGTTGAGTTAAGATTGCATCCGACGAAGGATTTTCGTCCAGGTTTGACTGAGGAGCCTGCACACGCTAATTTGGACTTTAATTTCTCAGCTACCTTCCTGCTACGAAGGTGGAAAATTTCCCTGAGTATATATACTCAGTTTTTGTATTTCTGTAGGGATGGATGGTAGAGCAGAGCTCCCTACTGTAATGTTTTAATGAAGCACTGGTTTTCTTGGCTATGTATCTGTATATGAAATTTCCTTGTTTAATGTAAGGAAGCTCTCTTTTTCATCTTGTTTCAATCTCATATGAAAGAGTTCATGACTGAATGATTCACATGAATCATCATGACCGTGTTATGATAAAGGACTTATTATAATTATGTTACGTTCTTTTAGTGTTTTTGCTTTTGAATATAAGAGGTTCTTGTGTTCAAAGTTTTCTTCTGTAGGATGTTGGAAGCCTGATGCCTACAACAACCCTTCACATCTCCTCACAGAAGTCTTCCTCCTACTCACCCTTATTACAACTCATTGCCTGAAATTGAATCAAGACCTCATCTGCTTGTGCATGCCTGGCCTAGTTTTTGAGTTAGAACGATATTGTTCCAAGTTTACTTCCACCCATCACCCTTTATCAACAAATCATGACATTCAAACTGATGGGCCTCAGGCTTACTCCTACCGCAATCCAGGAGTGACTTCTGATGCCAACATTTCTGGCGCCATTGTCGGGGACGAAGTTGAAAATTTTCCCTGGGATTGAACGACATCGAGCCTCTGATTCTGCAGGTGCATCAGGCATCAGAGCCCTATGATATTTCTACTGCACACCTGGTGACTCCACCGTGATGACTCCACTATGGAGAACTTGTTGTTTTAGTTGTGGCTTCTAGAGGTAGACACACACGGTCCCATCCATAGCTGCCTCTAGCTACACCCGAAGTTGATCTGGAGGTGATTTTCAGAAAAGGAAAGGCCTCTAAAGGAGAAACTTCCACCGCCGAACCAGGTAATTTTCTATCTCCTTCTATAGGAACTCCATTTTCTTCTTCTCAGCTTCCTAGTAGACCTTTTTTTGAAGTTTCCCGTTTCCTGAATTTCAGGAGTGTTCCTACTGAGTTCTCCTCTCCTGGTCTGGGATTGGAGAGAGAAATCCTTGTCACTCCCCTCTCCCCTGAAGCTGTACCTTGGCATAGACCTAGGACCATAGAAGATTTGCCCATCCCTAGCTTTACCACCCCTCCTCTTATTACTGTTGTTGCTACTATACAGAGGGAAGCATCTGCTGACTCAAGCCCCTTAGCCTTCTCTCTGAATTCCCCATTGTTTCCCCATCCACCTGTATGCTCATTTCTAGTATCCCCTATTCGAGCTCCTTCTCCTCTGAGTTCTCCTCCACCTAATATTCCTATGGCAGGAGAAAATCCCCCCATGACCAGAATGGAGGCTATAATAGCCGCTAGGTATGCTCCCCTTTTGTTACCTCAGCCTCTCAATGCCCTTCCAGCAGATGACTACCTTAAGCAGCTGCCCAAGTTTATAGGCAAAGGGGACATAGCTGTAGAAGAACACCTTGAAGCCTTTTACAGTTTTACAGATGATCATGTTATCATGCATGCAGACGTATGGATGAATATTTTCGTCCATAGCCTTGAAGGCGAGGCTAGAAAGTGGTTTAGGGCCCTACCTC
Organism: Picea engelmannii; assembly: GCA_009831015.1. Lineage (NCBI taxonomy): Eukaryota > Viridiplantae > Streptophyta > Pinopsida > Pinales > Pinaceae > Picea > Picea engelmannii. Next base: position 897,474 of record ML785030.1, on the reverse strand, counting down.
TTGGATCTATTGATGGGATTGAGGCTTTAGATAATGCCTTTTTGAGATAGTGGGGAGACAAAAAATACTTCATGTATTACATGACAGAGTTTGGGTCTTTGAAGAGAAAGGAAGGAGAGTTTGTCTTTGACTTCTCCAAGAGATTCAATAAAATGTACAATAACATCCCCACTGAAATAAATCCCTCATAAGCCTCTGCTAAAATCACTTATGCTATCACTTTTGATCTCGATTTTTGCCTCCTGTTGAGGGAAAGGAGAGCAACTACTCTGGCTCACATGCAGGATGCAACCGTGGAAGTAGAATCTAACATATTGGCTATTGACCGACTCAGGAATAAGGATGATAGAGACATATCCAGGAAGAGACCTGAAGCCTCCCCATCCAATTCCTCTTCCCTTCCCCTTTAGACGGATGAGGTAACTAAAGTGCTAAATTCGCTTTCGGCTAGAATGGAAAGGTGGGAGTTAGAAGGGAAGCCCATGTACAAAAATCCCCAAAATACTGATAACAGAGACTTCAGGAGGCCCAACAATAATGTGCCACAAGATTTTCCAAGGGAACAAAGGAGAAAAGATAGAGATGATCAGAGGACTCAAACCCCTCTCCAAAATAGCCTAGTTGCTCATGAGGAAGGAGAAGAGATAGATGATATCGACCCTGAAATTCACTGTATTGAAGACACTTCCCATTTTCCCCATTTGACTCAATCTGCATATGAAGGATCCCTTATGAACATTCAAGTCAATGAGTTGGGTAAAGGGGAAAAGGCCAACAATACTCCTAAAATATATCATCTCAGGTCAAAGAAGAAAGAAGGGAATTTTGATAGCCATGATCATCCCCTCAAAGCGGAAAAACCTGCTAAACCTCCTACAATCACTACTAAAGAAAAGAAAACTTAGAATACTTCGCTAGCAGCCAAAGAACCTGTCTCTGAGTTAAGGGAATCTCCTAAGCCTCTTTCCTCCTTTAGTTTTGAGCATGAAATTCAAAAGATTAGAATTCCCATACCTCTCTCAAAGCTAGTCAAAAATGAATATTTCAAAAGGTCCCTCTCCAAGCTACTACAATCTGAGTCCCCCCAGCCTTCTACAGACTCAGTAAATCTTCAAGATGAAAATCCAACAGTCGTCCTAGGTCCCATGGTAGAAGATAGAGATGATTCATCCCCTCCCTTCTACACATCCCTGAACATACATGATAAGGTGCTNCATAATTGCCTCATGGATTCAGGAGCTTCCCACAACCTTATGCCCAAAATAGTCATGGAAGAATTGGGACTGGAAGTGACAAAGGCTTATCATGATTTGTACTATTTTGATTCAAGGAGGGTGCAATGCCTTGGAGTCATCAAAGACTTGGTGGTCTCTTTATTTCCGCTCCCAATGAAGAGTGTGGTCATGGACATTGTAGTAGCTGATGTTCCCCCCAAGTTCAGCATGCTGTTGTCAAGATATTGGATTAAAAAACTTGGAGGAACATTACAGATGGGTCTCACATATGCCACCATTCCATTCTTTGGAGGGGAACATAGGAGGTTGTATAGAGAATCTCATTGGGCCTACATTGTCAGTGAAAAAGCAGACCCCACTAATCACCCCATCTTTACACTTGACACTAATTTGGGGTCTAGTTTATTGCAGATCACTGAGACTCCTGAAGCCCCTTTTCAAATCAGAAAGCAACCCATATTTAATCATGAGATACCTCCTCCTCCGACCTCTATTTGGGAAATTTTCTTTGACGGAGCTTCTTCTAGCGAAGGCGCTGGCGCTGAAGTGGTTCTTGTGTCCCCTTGGTAGGAAACCATATCCCTGTCATACAAGCTAGAATTTGAAGCTACCAATAATGTGGAAGAATATGAAGCTCTTGTTTTGGGTATGAGGGCTGCAAAAGAAATGGGAATTAAGGAGGTAGCAGTGTTCAGAGATGCTCAGTTTATAATCTAGCAAGTCAGAAATGCTTATCGGGCTAAGCATCCTCGGCTCAGGAGTTACAAAAATGAAGCATGGGACCTGATTGATAATTTCTTCTCAGCTTTCAACATTTCTTTTATTCCAAGAGAGGAAAATACTTTGGCTGATTCCTTAGCTATCTCAACTAGTCTGTTCAAGATCCCTCTGTCGCCTAAGATCAAATATGAGGTCAAGATAAGATACATGCCATTTGTTCTGGAAAATATCAAGCATTGGAAGGTATTCGAAGATGATCTTGAAATCAAAAAATTTCTTCGGTCCATCGATGATTTTTATTGCACATTGATCAGGATCCTGATCTCAAAAGTCACCCTCACCCTGAGTATTTTTAAATAAAATTGCTAATCACCATATTATTCATTTGCCTAGCAATCACATTCCGAAGGGACTAGTCCCTTTAGAAAGACTGTTCGATGGGAATGATGTGGCAGTAAAGGGTAGGGTTTCAAATGGATATGTTGATACAACGGAGTGCAACATCGGCACACAGGAGGAGCCTAAGTTTGTCAAGTTGTCAAGTGGTTTGACCAAAGAATAGAGGGCCGAGTATACCGATTTATTAAGAGAATTTGCTGATGTGTTTGCATGGACCTATGAAGACCTCAAGACATATGACACAGATGTCATTGAACACAAGATCCCACTGAAGGGAGAGGCTAAGCGATTTAGATAGAAGCTAAGACAGATAAATCTCATGTTGTTTCCTTTCATGGAGAGAGAAGGGAAGAATTTTTTAGATGCCAAAATCATTGTCCCCTTGAGATATTCTGAGTGGGTAGCAATTTGGTCTCGATGAGGAAGAAAAGTGGAGAAATCAGGCTCTGTGTCGATTTCAGGAACTTGAACAGGAGCTCAAAGAAAGACAACTATCCCTTGCCCAACATGGAGCACATATTGCATAGGGTAACTGGTGCATCTAGGATATCCATGATTGACGATTTTTCTGGCTATAATCAGATATCAGTCATGCCTGAGGACAGAGAAAAAACAACCTTCACCACTCCTTGGGGAAAATTCATGTATGCCAAAATGCCTTTTGGATTAATGAATGCAGGGGCAACATTTCAGCGAGCCATGGACATAGCCTTCATCAGGGAGAAAGATCAGTTTGTGGTGATCTATCTAGATGATATCACAGTCTTCTCCAGGTCTGATAAGGAGCACCGCTATCACTTGAGGAAAGTTTTCTTGAAGTGCCGGAGGTTTGGCCTTTCCTTAAATCACATAAAATATTTGTTTGCTATGAAGGAGGGGAAGCTTTTAGGCCATATAGTATCAGCAGAGGGAGTGAGAATTGATCCCAGCATGGTAGAGGCAATTCAGACCCTATCACTTCCCAGGTCTAGAAAGGAAGTTCAGGATTTTTTAGGGAAGATTAACTTTTTGAGGAGGTTCATCTCAAATTTTGCTGAGTTGGTGAAACACATCACAACCATGCTCAGAAAAGGAAGAGAAGTAAAATGGACTACTGAACCCAGGGAATCTTTTGTCCAAATAAAAAGGGCATTGACTGAGGCACCTATGTTGATTAGTCTTGATTATTTCAAGGATTTCCTAATTTTTTCTTTTGCTTCTTTTGATACAGTAGCAGTGGTCTTATTGCAGAAAAATTAGGAAGGGTGAGAGCAACCCATTTCCTTCTTTAGTAAGGCATTAAGAGATGCAAAAATCAGGTATGAGATCATGGAGAAGTAGGCCTATGCCTTGGTGAAATCTCTCAAATATTTCAGAGTCTATGTCTTGCACTCAAGAGTGACTACATATGTTCCTTCAACCTCTGTGAAGGACGTCCTTATACAACTTGACATAGATGGGAGAAGAGGTAAATGGATTGCCAAGATCCTGGAGTTTGACCTGGAGATAAATCCCACCAAGTTGGTAAAAGGGAAGGGTTTAGCCAAAGCTGTTGGATGAATCCAATTGCAAGGCCTTGGGGGTTAGCTTCATCAACGCTTGCTCGGGAAATCAACAAGCTGAGTCGCCCAACAAAATCTCTCAGGGTGGCTTATCACTAGTAGAATGCACCTGGTACAGAGACATTTTTTACTTTTTGCAAGAGTTGAAGCCTCTTGATGAAATGGGAAAAAGCAAGGCAAGAGATTTAAAGCTCAAGGTAGTCAGATATTGCCTTATTGACCAAGTCTTGCATTGGAGAGATCCTCTAGGGGTGTTTCTGAGGTGTTTGAATTCATAGGAAGCCTAGAAACTTATGTTTGATTTCCACAGCGGCCTTTGTGGAGGGAATCATTTCTGGAAGACCACAACCCACAAAATTCTTAGGGCTGGGTACTACTGACCCACCTTATTCATTGATGTCTGCAGAGAAGTCAAAGCTTGCATCAAATGCCAAAGGTTCTCAGGAAAGAAGTAGCTCAAATATCTACCACTAAATCATGTAGTATCTTCAACACCCTTTCAACAGTGGGGGTTGGACTTCATTGGGGAAATTTATCCTCCTTCAAGTGGCCAACATAGATGGATCCTGACTGCAACAAACTATTTCACCAAGTGGATAGAAGCTGCCCCCACCAGAAGTGCTTCACACAAGGTAATTATCAGCTTCTTGGAGGATATCATAGCCAGATTTGGCTGCCCCAGCAGAATTGTCACTGATAATGCACCTTCTTTCAAGTTTGAGCCTTTGGTTAAGTTCTGCGAGCAGCTCGAAATTTCACTAATTCACTCCACTCCTTATTATCCTCAAGGAAATGGACTGGCAGAATATTCCAATAAAAGTCTAATCAAACTCATTAAAAGATTATTGGGAGACAATAAGAGGGCCTGGGATTCAAAGCTCAAATTCGCTCTATGGGATGATCGAGTGACAACAAAGAAGTCCCTGGGCACCTCACCTTTTCAACTTGTTTATGGGACGGAGGTTGTGTTTCCCACTCAGCTTGCTTTACCTGTAGCTAAATTCTTTCAAGATCATGAAGGAGAGCCAGACCATATGGTCAGAAGAATTCATCAAGTGGTGGAAGTGCAACAGATCAGGGAGCAGGTGATGGACATAGCTCATAGTCATCAACAGAAGATCAAGTAGGCCTTTGACAGGAAGGTTAGGAAGGAGGAATTCAAACTAGGAGATTTAGTGCTTAAGTGGGATGCACCCAGGTAGGATAGAGGCAAACACAACAAGTTTGATGCCCTCTGGATCGAGCCCTTCAAAATCTCTGAAGTATTCTTAAATAACACGTACAGGTTGCAGGATTTGGAGGGTGAATAAGTCTTTAGCAACCTAGTAAATGGGCATTTCCTGAAGAAATGTTTTGTTTGAGCCTTAGACGACTCCTCTGTTTTTGTAAATATTGTCTTTATTGTTTTTCTGTTTATTTTCGACTTAATAAATGACTCCATAACCCAACAGAAGGCAACTGGAACTGCAGAAGGAGTTCTTAGAGCATCGTAGGGATGAATCTATTCCCCATGGATCCTAATGTTAGCGCTAATTCTTTCAGGTCATGAGCACTGAGCGCAACACACAGAAGAATTCCATCTCAGGCTTAAAATCAAGCGAGCAAGAATTTTGTTTTCAATGGTGAGGATCCACAGATGGACCAGATCGATGGTCATCGGGTAAGTTTGAGTCGCAGAGTTGCATGAGGTTTGGCGCATGAGCTCATCTCTTATGACCAAAATCATGAAATGAGGAGCCATTTCGGTATTTCAGCTACCGAGACTTCAAAGGGCACGAGGTCTTTCTCTTCCACTACATTTCGAAACCCCAAAATGCGAAATGTGAAAAAATGCCTAGGGGCAATTTCGACATTTCGGCTACTGGGACTTCAAAGGACATGGGGTCTCTCTTTTCCACTGCATTTTGAAACCCTGAAATGTGAAATGCGAAAAGTGCCCAGGATCCATTTCGACATTTCGGCTACTGGGACTTCAAAGAACAAAGGGGTTTCTCTTCCACTGCATTTCGAAACCCCAAAACGCGAAATGTGAAAAAGCGCACAATAGCCATTTCGACATTTCGGCTACCGAGACTTCAAAGAATAAAGGGGTTTCTCTTCCACTGCATTTTGAAACCCCAAAACACGAAATGTGAAAAAGCGCCCAGGAGCCATTTCGACATTTCAGCTATCAGGACTTCAAACGACAAAGGGTTGCTCTCTTCCACTGCATTTCGAAACCCCGAAACGCAAAATGCAAAAAAGTGCCCAGGAGCCATTTTGGCATTTCAGCTACCGGGACTTCAAAGGACAAAGGGTTGCTCTCTTCCATTGCATTTCGAAACCCTAAAACACGAAATGCGAAAAAACGCCCAGGAGCCATTTCGGCTACCGGGACTTCAAAGGACAAGAGGTTTCTCTTCCATTGCATTTCAAAACCCCGAAATGTGAAATGCGAAAAAGCGCCCAGGATCAATTTCGGCATTTTGGCTACCGGGACTTCAAAGGACAAAGGGTTTCTTTTTATGTTTTCAGTCTTGGCCACCCTCCATGGAAGAAGCAGTTAATGAATATTGAGCAGGTGGTTGAGACCTCAGCTTAACTCATAAATGGAAGGCGTGGAAAATGCTTGGAGCAATCAGCCTGTGGTACCCTTGTATGCAGGTCCCCCTACAAGAGACATGCTGAGTTAAGATTACATCTAACAAAGGAGTTTCGTCCAGGTTTGACTAAGGATCCTGGACACGCTAATTTGGACTTTAATGTCTTAGCTACCTTCCTGTTGCGAAGGTGGCAAATTTCCCTGAGTATATATACTCAATTTTTGTATTTTTGTAGGGATGGATGGTAGAGCAGAGCTCCCGACTGTAATGTTTTAATGAAGCACTAGTTTTCTTGGCTATGTATATGTATATGAAATTTCCTTGTTTAATGTAAATAAACTCTCTTTTTCATCTTGTTTCGATCTCATACTGAAAGAGTTCATGCCTGAATGATTCACATGAATCATCGTGACTGTGTTATGATAAATGATTTATTATAATTCTGTTACGTTCTTTTAGTGTTTTTTCTTTTGAATATAAGAGGTTCTTGTGTTCAAAGTTTTCTTCTGTAGGTTGTTGGAAGCCTGATGCCTACAACAACCTTTCACATATCCTCACAGAAGTCTTCCTCCTACTCACCCTTATTACAACTCACTGCCCGAAATTGAATCAAGACCTCATCTACTTGTGCATGCCTGGCCTAGTTTCTAAGTTAGAATGATATTGTTCCAAGTTTACTTCCACCCATCACCCTTTATCAACAAATCGTGACATTTAAACTGATGGGCCTCAGGCTTACTCCTGTCGCAATCCAGGAGTGACTTCTGATGCCAATAGAAGGTGACCCTTTTCTTTTCTTTAGAACTTCGACTTCATCTTCTGGTTTCTATTCAACTTCTTCTAGGTCTTCGTCATTACCTTCTTCATCTGGTGTGACAGAAGCTATCCTTATAGAGCGGCTATCCACATCTTGAACCTCTTCAGTTTTCTTCGTCTCCTTTGTCTTCTTTGTCTTCTTTGTCTTATGTGTCTTATTGGGCCCAGGTGTGTCCTGCGCAGCTTCTGGGCTGCTGATATCTGAAATATCCATTGGATCTGATGCAACGAGGAGGTCCACTTACCATTCCTTGGTGATCTCTTCAAGGTCTTCTTCTATCAGTTTATAATAGGACTGCATTTGTTCCTAGTGCTCATCAGTGCGTGGAGTTAGGTATATGAAGTGGTGCTCCGCATTGAACTTCATTAAGGGTATGAATCTGTGGAGTGTGTTCGGAGTAATGTGAGGTGTGGCTTGTATCACAGTCTTCAACTGGATGTAGTATCTGTGAAAGAGGGTATTCGACTACCATTGCCTGCTCATATCTGTCATGTACCATAATGTAATGAACTTCGTAGCCAATGGTTCAAACGATAGGGTTTCAGGAAAAATGACATCCTTTGGCATCTCCCATGCTATGAAGGCGATCAGGATGAGAAGCCAGTTGAAGTGGAACTCATATCCTTGGTCTTTCACTTCTCTGCAATCCAATTCAAGTTGATCCACTAAGTACTTCGACCAGTTCATTTGGACTCCTTCTACGCATTTTCCTGCGAGATCAACTACAAACCCAGATACTTGCGTCGGTCAATTCTTGTGGACTAACTTTCATGCGATCATATGACAAGTGAGGCATACTGCACCATTGTCAATAGAGGTTACCTTGTAACCTCACGCTCCTTTTTCAACATTTCCATAGGCCTCTTTAATCTTCTGTGAAAGAACACGATCTGTGGTCTTTCTAGGGTAATAGTCTTGTGGGTCAGGGCCTTGCATGCTCAACTTGATGATCTGATTGATCAATGTCGGATCAATCATTATACGCTGGTTCAACCAGAGATATCCTCCATGGTAGCTTGCCAGTAGCAATTTTACGCAAGCATTCACCTCCTGCTTCCTGCCAATGTGTGGAATCTTCATTAAATTAAGTAAGGTGGACTGCACGAGGTTCATTGTCCATTGTTGAGGGACGATCTTGGAATTCTTCCCCTTTTTCATCATCAGATACTTGTGCGGGGAAAGCATATTGTAGGATTTCCAGTCACCAAGGTTGAAGTCGCAAAACTTCAATGCTGCAAGCTTGGTCTGCTCAGTGCGAACTACGCGCACACCCTTTGGTAGGTACGCAGTGATCATAGGATAGTCGTAATCTTGGGACACACTGTCACGGTTGATTTCACCTTTCAGAGGAGGTATGTAAGAGGGAAAGATGTTTGGGATCAGCTTGGCATTCGCGATGTCATCTCTATGTTTAGTATGTTTCTCGGCAGTCTGTCGGGATGGTCCAGCTTGAGCATTGGATGGAGAAGCTACTACTCCTCTTGACGATGAGGCTTGGACTCCGGTGGACATTCCTCTTTCCGACATAACTCTTTCGGTTCTTAAGCTAGCGAGTACTTCTCTCATCGATTGTTCTGCTGCGCTAAGCTTGTCAGACATGTAAGCTTAGGATCACTTTCTTAGGTTGTCAATGGGATGAAGGTACCGTAATCGAGTAGAGAGAAAGGTGGGGTAGTCACTATTCCACAATGCGGGTATTCTGTGAGCTCAAGATCTCAATTGGAAAAAGTGTCTTCTAGGCATGGCGCAACGGAATAAGTAAGTAAAGTTGTAACAAACTGCTTGCAACAGATAGGAGGGTCCATTAACTCTTGATCTGTCTGTTATGGCGTAGTCTAACGGTCAGGTAACATGTCATAACTTTCTTTCGAGCCATTCGGGCCATCATTGGAATGGGTATATCGTCTTCTAACAATTATATTACTTCAACATGGTGAAGTTCCATATGTCGTTGTTCTGCTATCCCGACGAAGCTCAAATTCGACATGTTTTCCTCCTGCAAGGTTTCTTCTAGAACGTTCAACAATTTCTCCAACTTCACTTTCTTCTTCATGAGTTTTCTAGCCTTCTTCCCATTGAGCTTCGTCTCGGTCACCCTTTTTTCATTCTGATTCTTTTCTTCTCTTGGCATGGTAACTTCGCAGTGCTGAGATTCTTTCTTCAGATCCACGGGTATTACTTGTCCAACATATTTTTCGTTCCTCTGTGGTTCTTTTAGCATTTTGTCAACTTCACCATCCAAGTTCCTAGGGTCACGAACCATTGATCTGTTCTCCTGTTCTTCAATCAACTGCAGAATCCTTCTAGTCAGGAAATCTCTTAACTCTTGTCTCTGTTGTTCTAGGTCCTTTTCTTCTTCTTGTTTTCTGTCTTGATCTTTCTCAATACAAGGTTTACCAAGTAACATAGTAAACGAGGCGTTGTCCTCCACGAACTTAAAAATCTCAAAATCTTCTTCTGTCGAATCTCCATGAGTATTCATAGATATCTGAGTGAGATTTCCACATAGGTTTACCAGTTTTCCTCTGAATAACCCTATTCCTCCTAATGAAGGGGTCATGTTAGGTCTTCCTATAGCTTTCCAGGTTCCTTCTGTCATAATGTTCACATGTGTTTCTTCATCCAAAACATAGTCAATGTCGAAGTCTCCTATTCTCACTTCGATTTGTTATTTCTTCTTGAAGATTTCTAATAAGCTGAGGTCTCTATGATCATTAAGGGTTTCTTTCATTTTCATCAATACTTTCTCTGATTTTTTTCTAAGGTTCCTCTATAATCTGAGTCTCTTGATCTCTTGCTTTCTCTATATTCATCTTTTCAAGCCTAGCAATCATTCTAGGGAAATCCAGTAATTCATGGTCCATAGCCTTGCAACAAAGACAACTGGGTCTTCACCCAGGAATTCCTTAGCAAGATGTCCGGGCCTTCTGCAATTGTAACAAAGAGTTAATCCTCTCTTTCTCTTCAATGATCCCCAAATTTTCAGGTACTGTGTGCTAGGATCATAATGGTTAGCGTACAAAAATTTCTTCCTAGGATCCTGCATCCATTGGTTAGTCCCAAAATTATTTCTATGCATAGGTATAATGTATCTATCACTATACTTATCATATCTATTCATATCAAACTTTCTTTCATCTATTAATGCCCTATTTTTGAAGCTAGGATAGAATCTATCAAACATACCTAGATCCATTCTTTAGAAACAAAAAATTTCACTTATCTTACTTCTACAGAGAACAAAGCTTCTAGATATAAGACTTTTAACTATTCTTACCTTTATCAAAGCACACATCTTACAGATCTTACCTTTTTCTTGCATATCTGACCTCTTTCTTCACATATTTGACTTCTTTTTCTTCAGGCCTGACCTCTCTTCTTCAGATCTGACCTTTCTTTCTTGTCACAAAGATTCACAGGTCAAACAGAACACTGTGCACTAGGGCAACATATCTACACACATAGCTTATTTCACACAAAGCTTCTTCTTCTTCAGTTCCCAACAATCACAGTTCCAGGTCCCGACAATGGAACCATTTGTTGGCACAGGGGCAGACCTAGGGTTCAATGCTCAAGAGCACACCAACAAAGCCCTAACTACCGACCCTTTCAACAAAACCTGCGAAGCATATGAAGTCTCACCCGAGGTAGAGACATGGGTGGTTGTAGGACTCAGGTGTCTGCAACCTTAGCTGGGACACAGATTTGTGATTATCTTGCCTACAACATACTTAGCATCAGTTATTTCCTAACATACATTCATTAATACACTTCGCATAAAGCATAGAGCATCGCAGTAATTACTTAGATCTACCACTTAGCAATTATAAACATGTTATACTCAATATATTAATTACTTAGCATATTATGTATCATATCTAGCATGCATTCATATATCATAAGCAAAAAGCATCAATAAATCTATCTAAACATATCAGAGCACTTAGAAAGAGAGAGACAAACACATCAACACAGTACACAGAGTTACTGTGGTTCACCCCCACCCTGGGGCTATGTCCACAAAGTCTTATTTATATTATCTTGGTCAAATAGTTACAACATAGAGATTCAATGACCCTTACCCTGCACAGGACAAGAGATATGCGCAACTCGCTAGATCCTCTTTCCCCGGGTAGATCCAAGAACTAAGCCTTCTCACACTCTATGCACTCAATACTTATTACAGCATGCACAAAGCTCTTACAGTCACACAGACTTCTGATCACATAGATCCAACTTATGCACTAAGCCATCGACTAGACAGGGCCTCCTTTCTTACATGGCTTAGACCTCTATTTATACATAGAAAAAGGCCTAAACAAGGGCCGACATCCCTTTCCCGTTACAATATTCCCAAAAAACCCAAAAAGGTTCCACAAAAGGTGGCGAGATCCCGTGATCTCCGCTTCGCTATGCGCTCCATCTTTGACAGGCATTCGAAGTACCAAACGGTCAACTATGACCAAGTATTCCTCAAAACTTGGTCGAGGGCCAACAATCCACTTTCCCTATGGAAACAATTTGTGATGGATCCTTAATTTCACGAACAACAACAAAATCAAGAGTAAACAAGATTGTTCTCCCTGAACAAGAATTTACAATCTAATAAATCGAGAGAAAAATAGTTGAAAGATTAGGAACATATAGAAAATTGTTGATCATTCCATATATAATCTCAAGGGACCCTTTCCCATGGACATCCAAAGGTGAATAGTTTCCCACATAAATATGATTTGTATTGCATGAATTAATGGAAGCATTCAAATCCTTATGTGCATCCATGTGATGAGTTGCTCCATAATCAAATATCCATACAGGTGGGGAGTATCTTGCAGTACCAGAGATAGCTTTATCATTTCATGTATCATTGATAGAAGAAGATGGATTGAAATTTATATTCTTGTCTTCATTTATGAATACAAGACAACCAATTTATTGAAGCAACAAGATTCTGGATGACCTTCTTTTCCACAAAAGCCACATTTAAGAGGACTTTTATTTCCTTTAAAATCTTTCTTATATGAGTGACTTCAAGAGTTGCACTCCTTTGTACTTTGGATTTGTTTCCATTTAGATGCCTTTTTATGTTGTATCCTTGAGTTAGTTACAAGAGCACGAGACTTAGAATTTTTGGATCCAAGAGCACCCATTTGAATGAGTTTATCCCGCTCATGAGTAAGTCTTCCAACAAAAGCATCAAAAGTAGGAATTACAAAATTTGGCCCCAAGGAATCCTTAGTGTTGGATAAACAGGATCGTGAAGCAATAAAATAAAAAAAATACAGAAATAAAACACGAAAGATAAACAATACAATAGAGACATAGATATACGTGGTTCACCCAGTGTGGGCTACATCCACCAGAGAATTTTCCAGGTCCTTCCTTTATTATTATCCAGCAAATGAAGGGACACAACATACAACACACCCATTGTAACTTCCTCTTATTTCTCTCACAATCTTCTCACTCATAATACAATATTGACAATGATACATAGCCGCAATACATTTCCCTGATAAAAGAGGGTTTCCTTCTAGGGAAAAAAACACTAACATAACTTCTTTCGTTAGATCTGCAACTTTATAATGAACGGTCCAGATTTACTATGAAATTACAATATACATTTACAAGGCAATTTTTCCTTTGCAGGAATGGTTGCCCTCGGAGTCCCCCTGCACTCCCTCGCGTGGAGGAGTGTACATACTTTCGGGGTGTAAATTATTCATGGGATATAAACACGGCTAAAAACAAAGAACTTTGAATTAGGAAGATAATTAGGCTCCACAACCAACAATCTCCCACTTGGAGAGTGATCTCAACAACTCCATTGTTGTTGTATCTACTGGATTATGATCCTTCTTGGACCTGGAAAATTTCTCATCTTCATCTTCATTCTTGAAGACCAACTTAAAATGAGAAGGAACTTAGTTTCTCCCTGTTTACTCCCTTTGTTAACATGTCTGCATGATTTTGGCTAGTGTGTATCTTTTCCAACTTCAAATGTCCATCTTCCAAGACAAATCGTATGAAATGGTACCTAATTTGTATATGCTTAGTCTTCAAATGGAAGGTTGAGTTCTTTGCAAGATGAATGGCACTCTCACTATCACAATACAACCAGCTATTCTCCTGCTTCTTTCCCAATTCCTCCATAAACCTATGTAACCAAATCATTTATTTACTATCCTATGTAGAAGCAACATACTCTACTTCTATTGTTGAAAGTGAAACAACCTTTTGCAATTTCGAAATCCAACTTACTTTTGTTCCACCTACAATAAAAACATACCGTGTGGTGCTCCTCCTTCTATCTTAATCACCTCCCATATCTGAATCAACATATCCCTGTAGAACAGTGTCTGAACCTCCAAAACATAATGCATGAGTATAAATACCTCTAAAATACCCGAGCATCCACTTTACTGCCTCTCAATGTTCTTTACCTGGATTTTTCATATACCTTCTCACAACTTCCACGACATGTGCAATATCTGGTCTTCTACAAACCATCACATACATCAGGGTGCCAATTGTTGATGAATAAGGGACCCTAGACATGTATTCTATCTCCTCCTGTGTC
>ML785030.1:857464-883550 GCA_009831015.1 Picea engelmannii | reverse complement strand
GTTAATTTGAAATGGTTGGCCAAAGGTGTACTAACTAGTTTTTCATTCTACATTCTAAACCTCTCCAACACCTTCTCTATGTACTCACCCTGAGACAATGTCAATTTGTGATTTTTCTTGTCTCTTGTTATTCTCATACCAAGGATTTTCTTTGCAGCATCCAAATCCTTCATCACAAATGAATTAGCTAATTTCTTCTTGAGAACGTTTATATCCTACATATTAGACCCTGCAGCAAGCATGTCATCTGTATATAATAGAAAGATAATATAGCTTCCATTTTCTAGCCTTTTAAAATAAACACAGTGACCAAAATGACATCTACTATAACCTTGTTATGTCATAAACCTATCAAACTTCAAATACCACTGCATTGGAGCTTGCTTTAGGCCATACAAACTCTTCTTTGACCTGCATACCAAATTCTCCATCCCTTTGACCTGATACCCCTGTGGCTACTGCATATAATTCTCTTCCTCCAAATCCCCATGGAGAAAATTTGTTTTTACATCTAACTATTCAAGATGCAAATATTCTACTTCCACAAGACTTAAAATAGTCCTAATTGAAGTCATTTTAAAAACAGGAGAAAATATTTCATCAAAATCTATACATTTCTTTTGTGCAAACCCCTTTACAACAACCCTAGCCTTGTACCACTTTTTTCCTCCATCTTCTTCCTTCAACTTGTAAACCCATTTATTCTGTAATGCTCTTTTTCCTATAGGAAACTGAACCAAATCCCAAGTTTGGTTATTTACTAAGGAATCCATTTCCTCTTTCATGCCTTTCTCCCACTTCTTTTTAATGTCTACATGCATTGCCTCATCATAACATTCCGGTTCACCAGAATCAATCAACAAAAAATAATACAATGAAGGAAAGTATCGTTCAGGGGGTCTACTTAACCTGGTAGATATTCTAACAATACTTGCAGGAGTTTGAGGTACTTTTTGCTCCTATTGTTGTACATTTTGATTTTCTGGTCCCTTTGGAATTTCTTTTTCGGCGATCTCATCAAGCACTGTGTATTCTAGTTTTTTTTTTTCTTGTATATTTCCCTGCAAATGATATGTGTACATGAACTTCTCATTGAATATGACATCTCTACTCCTAATGATTTTGTGATTTTCATAATCCCATAAGAGATAACCAAAATCATTAATATTGTATCCAATAAAGGCACACTTCTTGGATTTTTCCTTAAGCGTTGTTCTATTTTCTTTATCAATATGGACAAATGTTTCACAATCGAAAGTCTTCAAAAAAGAATAATTTACCTTTTTACCTGTCCATGCCTCCTCTGGAATTCCACCATCCAAAGAGATTGAAGGTACTCTATTTATTAAGTAAACAACAATATCTACATCATCTGCCCAGAACTATAAGGGAAAACCAACATGTAATCTCATACTCCTTGCACGCTCCATGATTGTCATGTTCATCCTTTCTGAGACACCATTTTCTTGCGGTCTTCCTAGAACTGTTTTCTCTCTATGAATCCCATGGTATGAACAGTAATAACCAAACTCCTTGCTACAATATTCACCTCCATTGTCTGATCTGAGACAGTTCAACCTTTTCCCTATCTCATTCTCAACCAAAGCTTTACATTTCTTAAAAGTATAAAAAACATCATATTTTTGTCGAATGCAATAAACCCAATTTTTTCTAGTTGCATCATTAATAAAAGTAACATAATAATGAGAGCCACCAAGAGATGATACCTGAGATGGTCCCCATACATATGTATTCACATGATCTAACCTTTCACTCTTCTTTTCTTTTTCGACTCTGAGAAATATGACTTTTTGTTTTCCATAAACACAATGCTCACAGAAATCCAAATCAATTTGTTTAAGATTTGGAAACAAATTTCTTTTTTGAATTATCTGCATCCACTTCTCACTCATGTGTCTAAGCTTATGATTCCACAGTGTTTTATCCACTCTTGTAGAAGCTAAAGAGATAGAAGAGTCAATATTACCAGTATATAAATACAATGTACCTACCGTCTCTCATTTTTCTATCACCAATGATCCTTTGGTGACCTTCTACACCTTATCTGTAAATATGGATATACAACCTTCACTTGCCAACTGCCCTGTTGAAATTATATTTTTCCTTAGATCTGGAACATGTCTTACCTCTTTCAACAACCATTGGTTTCCATTGCTTTGCTTTATTTTGACCTTTCCCATTCCAACAATTTTGCATGGTGCATCATCACCCAAATGAACCTGTCCAAAATCACCTTGAACATAATATAGAAAATGTTTCCTATGGGGTGTGTCATGAAATGAAGCCCCTGAATCTATTACCCAAGAATCAGAAATATTATCTACATAAAGAATCAAAGCATATTATAACACATCACCTGTTACATTTGCTTCCTGATTTTTCTCTTGATGTCTATCTCTTTGTTTCTTTGGAGCTCTGCAGTATTTCTTCATATGTCTTTTATTTCCACAATTCCAGCACTCTATCTTTCCAAGTCTGGATTTGGATCTGCCTTTCCTAGAATTCTCGTGGTTTCATGAGCCCTTTACTCTATTCTTTTGTCTTCCCCTATTTTGAATGTTTGAGGCATTACCTGATGTCTCACTTGTGCTTTTCCATCACACTTCCTCACTAAGGATAGCACCAACAACATCATAAAATTTTAAATAATTTGAACCAGAGACATATTTACTTATAGCCATGACCAAGACATTTTAGATTTTTAGCAATGAGCACAAGATTAGAAGAGACTTGACCTCATCATAAAAGTCCACTTTTACAGATCTTAGCTGGTTAGTAATCGTATTAAATTCATTTAAATGATCTGCAACAGACCCACCTTCTCACATATTCATATTAAATAATATCTTTGTTAGAAAGACCTTATTGGACGTCGAGGTTTTTTCATACAATTTATCCAATGCATCCATTAGCTTCTCCATTGTCTTTTCTTTCAAAGTATTGAAATCCACCGATGTTTCTAGGCTCAACCATATCATTCCTAGTGCCTTTCTATCAAGAACCTCCCATTCTTTGTCCTTCATGGTCATCGGCTTCTTTTCTATTCTACCCAATGGTAGGAATAGATCCTTCTGATATAAATAATCTCCCATCTGCATCTTCCATAACTGGTATTTTTTGTCGTTGAATTTCTCGACCCTAAAATTTCCATCTTCCGCCATTGCTCCCACTCAAACCAGGAACCCTCTTTTCCTGCGAGTTACCTTTATCTCTGATACCAGTTGTTGGAAAAATAGGATCGTGGAGCAATAAAATAAAACAAATGTGGAAATAAAACACAAAAGATACACAATAAAATAGAGACACAGATATATGTGGTTCACCTAGTGTGGGCTACATCCACCAGAGAAATTGCCAAGTCCTTCCTTTATTATTATCCAACAAATGAAGGGATACAACCTACACCACATCCGTTGTAACTTCCTCTTCTTTCTCTCATAGTCTCCTCACTCAGAATAAAATATTCACAATGATACATAGCCACAATACATTTCACTTGTAAAAAAGGGTTTCCTTCTAGGGAAAAAAACCCTAACATAACTTTTATTGTCAGATCTGTGACCTTATAATGAATGATCTAGATTTACTATGAAATTAAAATATACATTTACAAGGCAATTTTTCCTTCGGGGGCCCGCTTGCCCCTGGACCCCCCATGCACTCCCCCATGTGGAGGAGTGTATATTCTTTCAGGGTGTAAAGTATTCATGGGGTATAAACACAAATGAAAACAAAGACCTCTAAATCGAGAAGATAATCATGGTCCACAACCAACACTTAGTTGAATAAAATGTGGAAATAAACATTGAATAGGGCTCACCTAACTTAGAGAGTATTGAAAAGATGATATGTTCATCTTTTTTGTCAATATTACAATCATTTAATTGAAGCCGAATGGATTTGAACTTGGAAATGAAGTCTTGAACAACATCAAAATTATTAGGATTGAGACTGATTAATTCATTTTCCAATTGATGACCATGAATTTCATCTATTTTACCAAATAGTTGTTCAAGTTGCTTCCATGCTGCATGAGGAGTATATATTCCTTCAAGATGGAACAATTGTTCCAGAGAAAGAGATAGACATATTAAACCTAATGGTTCATCGCAACGATTATGCCATTTAGGTTTTTCAATATTTTGTGTGGGTGTAATTTATGTACCGATAATAACCTTGTATAGACCTTTACTCCACAATACAACAAACATTGCATATTTCCAAGTAAATTAGTTCTGAGGAGTTAAAATAGGAAAAGATAATTTATCCACCATAGCAAGAGAATGAAAATGCTAACGACAACAGGGAGAAAAAAACAAGGCACTAAATCGACCTTCTAGGCTTGACTCCCCCCCTCAAAAAACACTTTATTAAAAAACACACTTACAGTTTTACAAAAAATATTCCCAACATAAGGAAATGGAATTCATAAAATATTTAATTTACAAAGTGTTTAACCTTGATTCAAAGGTCAAATAGACAGGGGCTAGCTACCGCTAAGTGATTTTCTGGGTAGAGAGAGTTGAACGATATAGTCTTCAAGAAGGTGGAAAATAATCAAGAGGATGAACACAACAAGTGAGGGCCTATCACAAGGAGAGCCCACCCCTATGCGAACAAAAATGAGTAGAAAATGAAGATCACGAGTAGCATTTGATGACCACGTGAAATAGTTTAAGGCAATTCATTCAAGCCATGAGCAGGGTTGGCAAAACAAAAATGAGCAGGAGAGTGATCCAGAAACACTCAGATCTAAAACCCAAATATCAAAACAAAGGAAGCAAGGAGGGATGGAGGAGGATGATTCCCTATAGATTTGATACAATGTGAAATCAAACTAGAGAGAAGAGGATAATGTCATCCTATCCTCCACACAAATAGAAAAACTCAAAAAATAGCTATAAACCCAAACAAAATGAGAGAAACACTAATCTATTACTTTTGTTGTGTTGAAATACAAAGAGAGGCCCTCTATTTATAGAAATCTTGGAGGGGTCCTCCTTTTATGAAGGTATTTGGAAAGTAGTTGGAAGATAATATTAATTTACCTAAGTGAACTTAACAAGTACTTACACTAATAGAGAGAAGCACGACAATATGCACATAACAAAGAACAAAAATCATCACCAAATATATATCAAGTTTTGGATTGAAGAAATTGCAGATGTCATATGTTTATATTGTACAACTCTATTGTAAAGGTGTTGAATCCTTTTTTTCATTAACAACAACAATTTCTACCATCTAAAATTACAATTTTGCAAAGATTTGTTATCAATATTTCCATGATGACAAATCTGAAAAATTCAAAAACTTAGAATGTTTAGCCTTCTTTGATATCTACTATATTTACCATATCAAACAATTTACAATAGAGACAACAATTCATTTAATTAGACCACCAACCACACTAAATCCTCCCTACTACATTGATCATTTCAAACAATTTACAATGGAGACACAAATTCATTTAATTAGATCACCACCCACACTAAATCTTCCCTTGACCGAGTCAAAATTAGCCTATAGTTAACCTACCTTGAACAAGTCAACATTAAATTAATAATCCTCCTTTAAACTTTATTCTTAATTCAAGATAAAGACATGTCTCCTCTGAATTTATAACTAGGTATAAGTTATTACAACAACTAATGCACTAGTCACACACTCATGCACATGATGATAATGATTATGACATTTCTTTAACTTTACATTAGTTCATATAAAATGGGACACACACCTAAGAGACTCACTAATTTTTTTAATTTATTGGGTTTGGAAATTCTTCACTAATTATTTATATTAGTGTTATTGTATAATGCATGGACCTTAATAGCATATTTAAAGGGAATGTGAAAACAACATTTCAAGAAGTTAAGCAATAAATGACTTTTACATGCTAAAGTAGTACCTCTAATCTTCAATAATTTATAAACTCTTGGATCCATACCAACCATTTGAGATTCTAACAAATACAATAAAATATGTCTAATGTAGTGGAATGATCTCTCTTATGACTATGAGATACAAGTTATTGCACAATGAATCTCTTCCTTTGTTTCTGACTTGCAATGCATTGTATTAATTTTCACATCTAATGGAAGCTCACATGTGAATTTTTCACTTGATTCATTATGCCATATTCATATCCTTGTCTATTGAACACGAATGTGTTATAATTTTAATAGATCAATCGCCCATTACTATGGTTCCTTTGGGTACTGGATGGATGTTTGTCTAATAATCACATTCATCTATCTCCTATGAGACTATGGTTCCTTTCGGTACTGGATGGATATTTGTCTAATAATAACATTCATCTATCTCCTATGAGGGTTCAGGAAACCCTTTATTGTTCACCTTGGGTTTGAAGTGCCACCTTATTAATATTGTGTAAGGTGGACGAGGTTGCCCTTTCAAATACTTTCTTTATGGATGGAAAACCATTACCTTTTAGGTGCAATGTATTGGTTCAATATGGGTGGATCACTAGACTAAACACATTGTCATGGAATGAAACCATATCATTTAAGAGGCTAATGTTTTTTTAAATCATCACAAACACTATGTTTTCAGTTAAAATAATAACAATAATAATAACAATGAATTAAAAAAATATTGATTAGAAATACACATTAGAAATTTTGATGAGATTGGAGATACAATAGAATGGACGAAACATGTGAAATGATTTTTTCATATGTAAGAATATGTTGCAAATATTACAACACAAGTATAGTATCTTTCAATCTAAGTGCATACCAAGCAAACCAATGTTAGTTGTTACACCTTAGATTCACTTCAGTTCACCCTATTTTTTTTTTTCCAAATGTGATCCATCATATGAGCAGATTATGTGTATCATTATATCATGATGAGCCAAAAGTGTGGTTATATTTGTACTTATGTATTGTATTGGGACATTCTTAAATGATTTATGTATCAGTGTGGGACCTAGGTGGTATCTCCAGACCTTTTGTGGTTGGTCATGGCCCGTCCTTTTAGCCCCCATTTCTAGATAGTCCTTTCTATTCTAGCTTAGTCTGAATTCCCCTTGGTGGAATTAATTTAGTGCCATGTTGATCATTTATGACTTGGGTTAGTATGCAAGGGCCTTGGGACAAATCTACTAGCACACATGATCTAGGGGAACTTCTAGTCTCTCTCACTCCTTTGTATGCAATGTAAAAGTGTTTCTCTTATTGTAAAGGTTTTCATACATGTTTAAAGAAAACTTATCTTATTCCTAAGCATTGACCCCCATATTATGTATTTGTCACACTTTTTCCATGGAATCTTGGAGATGATTATGAAAATCCTCATATAGTTTCATGCTTCCCAAAGAAGTATCACAGATCTTGAGATAGTTCATGTATCCCAAGGCACTAGAGACATCATCCGACGATCTTTTATGGATATTTCCACATGCATGGGTCTCCTCTTGACATGCCACATCAAATATCCTAGATTGATCACTCATTTCATCACTTATTGATCTATCTATTACTTGATATGAGGAATGACCTCACACATGTTGACGTCATACTAGCCATTGGAGAGTTTCATGATTTATTTTGACTTGGAGGGTCACTTTCCACCCTTTAAGGAGGTCCCTTGCTTGATATAGGGACATGGTAATGACTTGGAGACATCATTTGAGGACTTATGAGCACGATTGGAGGAGTTTTCCACTTCTTGAGGGTTATTTCACTTCATCCATGAGGTAGTTGAACCTTTGGGAAGTAGACATTGGCTTATTGTTTCCTTGGAAGATTTCTACAACATGATTTGAGGCTTATTCTATGCATTTTAAAGGGAACATTGAGCTCATTTACCAAGTCAACTTCTCCTTTGTGGGATTCCCCCCTCTCTTGGAGGGTTTTATGTACATGTGGCATGTTTTACTTGTATCTTGACTTAGTCTCCTTCGTGATGTGGATGACTAGTCACTTTTAGATCTCTTAGAATAAATTTAGGGAGATTAGAAATAATAAAGAATGAGAATGATGCAGAAGCTTCATCTATAAATATAGGCTCTCCCTTCATTCCTAATTATTTTTGTTGTTGGATATTATTTGAGAAAACATTTTTTTGAAGATCTACCTATTGAAAGTTTTTGTGTTAATTTTTTTTTAAAGAAATTGAAGATTATATATATATATATATATATATATATATATATATATATTGCGCCATGGAAAAAAATGGTCAAAATATTTACAAAATTTGGCTCTTCAATGTTTGAGTCCTCTACTACTATTCTACTATCAAAGATACTATAAACTTGCTCATGCATTTGAGCAGTCAAACTATCGTAGATTTTAACATTTTGACCAAGTAACAAAACACATTTGAAATA
Source organism: Picea engelmannii (assembly GCA_009831015.1). Taxonomy (NCBI): domain Eukaryota; kingdom Viridiplantae; phylum Streptophyta; class Pinopsida; order Pinales; family Pinaceae; genus Picea; species Picea engelmannii. The sequence continues at coordinate 875,170 of ML785030.1, read as the reverse complement.
TATATATTAGGGGGATGCTTAATTGTCGGATGCTTCCCAAATATCAACTTGGCTTGGAGCATTATATTCAGTTTCCATAGGTTCCACTTCCAATCCTTCTTGTTTCTCTTTGGTGTTTCTAGCTCAAGAGATTCCTTTATTTTGATTGTTTAAGTTTGAATTAGATTGTTGAGGAATTACCATTGCTCTTAATTGATTTCATTCTTGTTCCATGGATTCCATGCAGTAGATAAGTGTTTCTACTATTTTCTCAAGAGCATTGTTATGTTGCCTCTCTAGCTCTAAAGAGTCTATTAATTGAAGGAGATCATTTACCACATGTTTTAAATGATTAAAATTAGCTGGAATTTCCATGAATTATAATATGATTCCTTCAAATATATCTTCATTTCTGTGTAGTATTCACTTTATCTCACTCCATGAAGGAATCATAATGAGATGACCAAAGTTCCCCGAGTTCTAGAAATTAACCAAACATAGACCCTGGAATTCAAAATCGCAAAGGAAACAAGTCAAATGCCACCTCTTACATTAATTTGTCCCAAAATATGTCTCGTTGATCTTTCTTCTCATATGACCCTTATTTTCGATAAAATAAGATGCATTTTTCCTAGGTTTGACAATGTTCTCAAATTTAGATTTAAGGATAAAACCTTGGAGGATGAGGGATTTGAACTGGAATCCCAATGGCACAGGAAATTTATTGGTGAGATGACTGACCCAAATTGTAGGACCCCAAAGGTGCTCACAACCATTCCACTACCAATCAATCTAGGGAGGAAAAGAACAAAAAATTCCTCCAATCGTTGAGTCAAAGAAATTTAAAATAAGAGAGGACCCAACACAATAATTTCCACCAGTTGAAATGACAGTCTGTTGGTTTTCTAAGTTACCCTATTTCAACCAATTGGAAACATATATTTTAGAGAGAGAAATGGCATGGATATTTCTAAGAGAAAAGACCCAAGACCCCAACGCAAGACCCCAACGCAAACACCTGACTTCCCCCTTTATCACTACCTGGATGCTTAACGATGATGCCTTCTCTTCTTAAAAGACCGTGGAATTTTAAATTACTATGCTCAGGAAAAGAACAAAGGTACCTGAAAACCAAAGTATCCTCATAATGTTGACTAAGGGAAGGGGAAGGAGAGCCTACTTCCAAAATAAATCCATTGTCGATGCTCCCTTCTCAACCATCTACTTCAGGAATTAACAAAAACATCTTGGCATTTCCTTGAAGATCAAAGCCACACGCGTTGAAGTGAATTGTGAATTTACTTCTCTGAATTTTGAGGTGTGTGAGTATAGGTTTAATAAATTTAAATATCCACCGGTCATCCAAGCTCATTAATACAATCTTCATAGGGATTTACGGTATAGTTAGGAACATTTTGTTCCCATTGACAATAATTTCACATTTTCCTAGTCCAGATCCCACCTTGGAGATTTTATCTGCTTCGATGTTTATCTCTCTTTTAATGTGATATAGTGTGCTTTCATCAAATCTCTTTAAAGAAGCTAGGGTGCGAGATATGACACAAAAATAAATATTACCCTCAACAATATTCCCCTTAAAAAACACTCTTATTACCATCATGGAGTCTCCACAAATAATTATTCTTCAAATCCCCCTAGATTGAGCCAAACTGATGCTTGTAAAGAGAGCGTAGGCCTATGCCTCATTGTTGGTCATTTTTCCTAAGCCCCATGCAAAACTGGTATCTAAATTTCCTTTGGGATGATAGATTGTCTCCCCCGCTCCTGTCTCCTCTGGGTTACTTCACAAAGCTCCATCAAAGAACATAATATTGGCTTCCTGTTGAGATATCCAGATCTTGAAGTCTCCAACAACAAGTCTTATAGTCCATTTTGGAACAAAATTTAGGGAATTTGTGACTGTAGGAAGATTGATTTCCACTTTGAATAGGTTCAACCAATTTTATTCACAATTGTCCAAGTATTGATCCTTCCATTGAACACAATTCTTCATATACTTTGTTAAGAGAGTGAAATCTCTCACATAACTTGTCTTGGGTTTTGGACTTCATCATTGAAGATCCTTTTGTTGTGTGTTGTCCAAATACTCCAACATACATATTTGGGAATGGCATCCCAATATCGCTTAAAGATGGTTTTTTTCTTGAAGCTTCCTCTATAATGGATCCCCCATCGAATAAAGAAATTAGAACAAGATTGCAGCCAAATTAACCTTTGGATCAAGTTACCTAGAGCTTGTCTCCATACTCCCTTCACAAATCGACATTGAATGAACAAATGTTGTATGTTTTCCTCGTCTTTTTGGAACAATACACATCGATAGGGCCCACTTATTCCTCTCTTTTTCATATTTTCAGAGGTGAGGTTTTTATTATGCGCCAAAATCCAATAGAAGAAATTGATTTTTGACATACCATCATTGTACCAAACAATATTCCACATGCTAGAATGAGGTTGATGATGGTATGCCTCGCTAACACAATGTATCTCTTGTTGACTGTATATTGTGCATTTCCCCATCCACACACATATTTTATTTTTCGATCTTGTGGAGCACAAACCTGCAAGGAGGAGAGAAAATAATTAAATAAAGAAGAAAGATGGGATGGTGGAGAGAGGAAATTCCAACATTTCCAAATGTTGTCATTTGACCATGTGGACCGATTTGATACGGTGGAAGGGCCCTGTTATTCCATCCAATCACGAAGGGGATGAAGAGGCTTGAGTTGAGCTTAATGATCCGATTCCAATATTTTGTCTTCATAAGGGTTTATCCGATGTCCATTTCCTGGTATCCAATTCAGTCTTTTGTTTATTAGCAGTTTGGTTGCAAGAAGGAGTATGAATATGGGTGATCCATTGTTCACTTTCAGCTAAAATTTAAGGCATCTAAGTCTTGTACATGTAATTTTTTTCTTCGATAGGGCTTGCTTCCACCAAGCTATGCTTCCAATAATCAATCTCCACAATAGCCTAGCTCCCATTGCAATGTTCATGAGTTCTGGTTCCCTAATTCCCCAACCCTCCATGGCTCTTGTTGCTTGTGACTTGACTCCAGTTAAGAAGATAAAATTTCTTGTGATTCGACTTCCCTCCTTTCCATAAGAAGGACCTGATTTTCATTGATATATGTTTTGCTATACATTTTGGGTCTAAAATAGTTGAGCATTGGTAGAGAGGGAGGGCCGAGAGAAAATATTTTATTAGAATAACTCTCCCTGCCAGGTTTAACCATTGTAATCCCCATTGTATGAGTTTTCTTCTCATTTTCTCAAGAATTTGTTTCCAAATATGAGTATATGAAGTTTTGAGGGGTATTGGGATTCCCAGGTATCTGAAAGAGGTCCAATTTTCAGCAAGGGGAAACTGAAAAACGTGTTCTATTACCTGCATTACATGAGGTGAAGTGTTCCATCCATAGACTTGGGATTTTATGTTGTTTACATCTCCTCTGGATGCTTCAAGGAAGGAATCCAAAGTGTTTTTGAACCTCATTTATATAGTTATAGAGTCACCCCCCAACAATAATGTGTCATCTACGAATTGAGAATGATTCATATTATTAACTCCTATGGTTATTTGCAATCCAGGTAGATTTCCAATTTCTCTTTCTTTTTCTAGATTTATGCTGAGAGATTCAACCACAATTATGAAAAGAAGGGGAGAGAGAGGGTAGCCTGAAAAAATACTATGCTTTCTTTAAAAAATTCTAACGGTCTTCCATTCACCAAGGGGGCGATCCATGGACTACCATTGCAAGATGACACCCATTTTATAAAGGTACTGTTGAAACTAAACCACTCCGTAACCTGAAAAAGGAAACCTTGGCGAACACAATCAAAATCATTAGCCATGTCTAATTTTATGACCATACCTGTACCTTTGGCTCCGACACTTGAGTGTATTGCTTCCTCACCAAGCACACTATTGTCCATTATATTTCGGTCCTGCATAAAGCCTCTTGGTTGGGAGATAATATCTTGGATATAATTTTCTTTAACCAAGAGGAAATGATTTTAGTTAAGATTTTGTAAGAGGAGCTACACAGGGATATAGGTCTTAAACAGGATAAGGAAGTAGGATTAGTGTCTAAATTGGGGATAAAGGAAAGAAAGGAGGAGTTAGTGTTTCCTCCAAGCCTCATGGAAATATATGAATAATGAAGCATTCTCTTGAGATCAAACTTGATCAGGTTTCAAAAGAAGCGATAAAAAGAGATAGAGAAGCCATCCATACCCGAAGCCTTGTCTACCTCTAGAGTCCATATGGTTGCAAATATTTTTTCTTTGGGGATGGGCTGATTGAGGTCAACTTTTCTTCATTGGTAATGTTTGTTGGAATGTGTTCAAGCATGGTAGTGATGTTGGATTGGTATGACTATTCTCGTTGTGTATACAAATTAGGAAAGTGGGTTCTAGCAGCTGCGTCAATTTCTGCAAACTCAGTTACAACAGTCCCATCCTCCAACATTATTATCTAGACATTATTTTTGATATGCCTGAATTTGGCTTAATTGTTAAAAAATTTGGTGTTTTAATCCCCAACATTAAGCCATAAGCGGTGGGATTTTAAGCACCAATTCTCAAAACATTTTGATAATTACATTGAAAATTGAACTTGTCTTTTTGTAGTTGGGTTGTAATATCATGATCCTCAGAGTGCTTTTGGATCTCCTCAAGTTTGCCCCTAATTTGAAATTTCTCAATAGTTGGAGATTTAAAGCAGATTTCGGCCCATTGTTTTAGGGCTTTCTTAACCAACATAATTTTATGCTCCCATATATACACCGACATTCCTAGGATCCAAGTGTTCCAGACAGTTTCTACCAGATCCACAATGTCGAGGAAAAGATATGAAATGATCTTACTCAACCATTTTTCAGATTTTTCTTGGCTAAAGAAAAATAGACGGGAATGTCACCCTAGGTTTATAGTCATAAAAAATAAAATCCTAACTCACAAGTGCTTAGGCTAGTCTTTTTCAAAAATAAAAACTTGTTGAAAAATTCATTTTAATACAATTTTCTGAATATAATAGTTGAAAACAAATGTAAAGACAGAAGTAAGACACCAAGATGATGATCAAGATAGATGAGACATAAATAAATCCTTTATTTCATTCCAATTCACCAAAGAGTCATTTTCTTTACAAAATCTCATACAAAAATTTTGTACCAAAGTCAAACTTAGACATCCCCGATGGAACATACAAAAGGACCTCTGACAGAAAACCAAAAATGAACTCTAAAAGATGGGTCAACTTGCCACAGATTGTTTCCCACTCGACTCTACACAATAGCCTTTTTCAGTCATGAAAACTAATTCACAAACAAACAAGTCTACACAGACTATCAAAGATAGATCAACACCTCTGAAAAAAAAGTGTCTAAATGATGTAATTCATCCTTGAATATTGTTGTCTACAAGAATACCCTGCTATCATAAAAGAGAATTAGTATTGTGATGAATAAAAGAATGAATGAAAATTGAAATATCTCAACATAAACTCAAAGAGCAAACCTTAGTATGCTTATGCTCCTATCCTCCTCTTCTTCCTCCCTTTCTTTTTTCTTTTAAGAAAATCATAATTGGTTGAGGTAGTTGAACCACCTCATTAGTTAAGTTAACTAAAGACTCAACCAAATTTTTAGTTAAGGGGGAAAATTAATAATCATAATAAGGGTTATAATTAAATAATAACTAGTAGGTGGGACCCCTTGTGACTCCCTTTAGCTCATAAAAATCATAACATAACTAGTTAGTTAAGAAAAACACACCTCCTTGTGACTCCCATCATCATATTCACATTTGAAAATTTAGCTAATCATATTTGAAATTATTTTCAAAAAAATATTACTCATATATCCAAAAATAAAACATGTTGTCCAAAAATTCTTGAAGTCAACTGTCATCAACACTAGATAAAATAAAAACTCAAAAGCCATATTTCCCACTCTACGATGCAATATTTCCTTGATTGTTGTTGTCACCTTTCGATTTTCATGAATTTTCCCTTGGCTACGCTGATCCTTTAGGAATAATCTCATTGATCACATGGGAACAATCGTCTCTCAAATGCATCTGAGAAGACACATATTTGTCAGAGCCATTGGAGGGTGAAGAAGTGGCAGCAGTGGCTTTTCCTTTGTCAAGGGCATGGTGGGCCTCGATTTTCAACCTTTTTCTAGCATGAGAGGAATGCACTGGTGAGTGGGCAGGGGAAACTTGGACAATGGGGTTAATAGGCGGAGGAGCGGGTAGGGATAAATTGGGCCAGCCACGATGTTGGGATACTTTTGGGTGGACAATCTCTTTCCATCCGTCATTTTTGGGAACCTCGGGTTGCAATGAGACATGAGGAAGCACAATAATACCAGGGACTTTCGAAACTTGTAAAGGAGGCCTTTCAGGCCTATGTTGGGCCACTCCTTGCCCAATCCAATTGAAAAATCTGGCCTAAAACAACTGGCCAAGCTCTTGTGAGTCAACATCAAAATGTATGGAGAACCTTGGCCTTCTTGGGCCTCTGTTCCAATTACCTCTCCCTCGGTTGCCTCGGCCATGTCTCCCTCGACTGAAAAAACTCAATCATGCATGCATGATTGATTAGAAAATAGTCTTTTAAACAACCATATATGACAACTCTTTAAAAATATGAAATAGATTTGGCTCAACAATGTATCAGACTTATGCAATCCAATCTATACAAATTGTTTAACTGTTTATCAATGAGCAGGGGGTGAATAAAGGGTCCTGAGATATGTGAGGGGTTTTTATTGAGCGAAACATGATATGATGAGGGGGAAAAGAACATTTTTACTTCTCAAAGACAACAACAGTAAATTGTAATACAAACCAAAGAAAACATCACTGTAATCCAACCAAGACACTTCGACTTCCAACTGCTTCAATACAAAATTCTTCTTGACTATAATCAATCTTAGAACATGGAGTGAAAAATGAATGTGGGAAGGTGATGGGGTTGTAATTAGAGAAAAGTGAAATAATGGTGGGGAAAAAGAGCAGGTATTGTTCATAAAATTAATTAAGTAATCCAAATAACCATTATGTAAAAGGAATTGCACCAACCAAATGACCATTGTGACCCAATTAACAACCACTATGTATAGTTCACATAATTCCGTGCATTAAATAGTTCATTGTTCATAATCAAATATTTAACACAGTGTCAACAAACAAAACAATATGCACACAGCAATCTGTAGGGGAGCTCTGTTTTTTCTCATTTATCCATAAGCAATTCCCAAATGAATACACAGTGAATTACTTCCACTTTGCTCATCAAATGCAGACATAAAAATCATGCTTGATTCTGTCTTTCAATTCTTTCAATAATTAAATTGCAATGTGGATGCACTAGCACAACACTCGTGCCTGACACTGTTTAAAATGCATGACATTCATTTAACACCCATAGTGGACAATCAACACAATGATCCATATCTAACTTGCAACATCTTGACTTGTCATTTAAACACCTAGATAACAAATCACGACTTCAACTCACACTATGTTGTGAATGCACAACCATTCGACAAGACATAGTGTATTTATGTAACTGTACAGGTCCAACTTCCTTTGACTCTAACATTCAAAATGTTGGGCTATCCAACACAACGACACAGAAACAACATACCCAATATCATAACACAAGTCGATCAAAATGCAACAAATCCATGCTAAAAACTTTGTGACTATCTCTGAGTGCGCAACCAAAAAAAATATCCATAGAATACACAGTGGGCAGTCATACCGTAACACCTTGATTGAAATAATCTCATGGAAATTAAACACTCATTCATAATAATAAAAAATCTGACCTAACATGCCATGGGAACATCACACATACCCACGCATTGATATGAATCGACACTGTGACTTACTCAAATAAAAAAAAGTGTTGGGTTATCAATTCTTAAAACACAAGGACAGTGACTGTGTATTTGATTTATCCAATTAACCATGCTGAGATTATTTGTTAAGCCCTAATATTGGATGATTACCCCTTAATTGGGGCATATTACATTAGTAATGTTATTTTATTTATGTCATCTTTATTCCATTAGTTGTAATTATACCTCCTAGTCTCCTATATATACTAAGGAGACATTTTCATTTGGAATCATCTTGTACTTGAACATTTATGTGGGGTAAAAAGAGGTTGCCCCCTTGAAGAGGCTTATTATCTGAAATTATCTCTTTTTCAATGCGTTGAGTACTTATTCTTAGGTTTTTCTATGCTATATTGATATTTGGTTCTTAACATATGGTTTCAGAACTCAAGGTCTTGGGGTTTCACTGCTACATATGAGACAACTTGGAATTTTCGCTATAACTTATTTTCTACAACGTTTCAGAAGGAACGACTTGGAGGATATTTAGTAGATGGATCAAGGTACGTTGGTTTAAAATTTCATTTCCTGGGGAATTATACTTTCGGTGATACAGCCTATACAAGATAGGGTTCTGGAATCATCCTGAAGAGAGTCATTGCGGAATTTTTTCTATAAAATGTTTTCTATAACGTTTCAGACCCTAAACTCAGGAGGCTATTCATAGAAATTAGTAAGGTATCCGTGGTAAATATTTTATCTTCTGGTTCATCTTACATTTGCATATACACCTTGTGGAAGATAGGGTATCTGACTAGTCCTATTGACTAGTCTCAAGAAGGTGTTCTAGGTAAAACAATCATAAATTCTTCCTAGAGTATCCAAATTGAGTGGGACTAGTTTCATTGGATAGTGGATAGTCTATAGTATTTCTAGTACAAGTTTTAGAATTTTATATCAATTATTTTGTGCGGGGCATGCTATACAATTGAGATCTCCTGGAAAGACCAAAAATCAACAAGTTGTAGAGAAGTTATCATAAATTCCACTTCCCACATCCAATTTTGATTAGACCTATGGCATTGTAGAGAAGAAATATCAGAGAACTACATAAAATAAAGTTTCATACCCAGAAGGGCCAAAACTTGGGAGATACAACAGAAGAAAGATTGTCTAGCAGAACCACCTCAAAATCAAGGTTCAAAAGTGATACTTGGCCAACATGCCACCCAAAAAGGGAACCTCTACACCAAATAAGCCTCCAAACAATCCTACTTGGACTCTTGATGAAGGTGAAGAAATGCGTAGGGACATAAATGATTTACAAAAGAAGATAGTAACAAAATATGAACTACAAGAGATGGAAGCTAAGTTGGAGGCAAGGATGGATGGTTTAAAAGAGGAGATCATGGAAGTATTGAAAAAATTCGTAACAGAGAAGACACCTGAAAGTGAAAATGCATCGCATGAAATTCATGATGAGGTCACAAGGAAGGTGAATCAAGAATGGAGAAACTCCAACTTTGGGTTGAAGACCAACCATGTTCCTAAGATCGATATGAGGAAGTTTGATGGAAAGAACCCAATCACATGGATACTTCAGATGGAGAAATTCTTTTATCTACATAATGTGCCACATACACAAAAGGTACGAATTGATTCTTTATATTTAGAACCCAATCAATTTGTATGGTATCGATGGCTTTGTTCTTGCAAATCACTCGTCACTTGGACAATTTTCACAGAAGAAATGATAACACACTATGAGGATACAAGAAGCAATACCTTCTTTAGCTAATTGATAAATCTCAAGCAAAAGGGTTCAGTTACCAAGCACATTCAGAACTTCCAAAGATTGAATATAAAGGTAACATATATTCCAGATGAGCACTTGATTGATGTATTCATAGGAACTTTAAAGAATAACATTCAACATGAGGTTCACCTTTGGGAACCCAAATCATTGGAGAATGCATTTAAGGTGGCAAGAAATGTTGATAGTAAAAATATGGCTATGGTTACTAGAAGGGCCAATCCTAACATCTATAGAGAGAACAATGCTCCTTCTTCTAAAACACCTCAACCTACAAGGTTGGCACCTCAACAATTGGAGGAAAGAAAAGCAAAAGGTTTATGCTTTAATAGTGACAACGAGTACAGTAAGGGATATAAGTGTGGTGAGAAGAAATTATTCTACATAGATTGTGAAGAGGAAGAAGAACAAGAACAAGAACCATCTCAAGAAATTTCGTCTGAAGAGTTGACTCCCACGATATCGTGTAATGCATTGGCTGGAATTAGCACTACTCAAACCCTCAAGATCGAAGGATACATAAAAAATAAAAAGGTAATAGTCTTGATTGATTCTGGCAGTACTCATAATTTCATTCACTATAAATTAGCCAAAGCTCTCAATTTCTTTGTATATCTAGCGCCAGAGTTTCAAGTAATGATTGCAGATGGAGGAGCTATCAATTGCTCAGGAAAATGCAATAAGATCAATCTTACTATGGGGGAATATGTAATGAATAGTCCAATTATTGCTATACCCATGGGTGGTGCAAATGTTGTACTAGGAATCCAATGGTTACAATCATTAGGAACAATAGCTTTTAATTTTCAAGAACTTTTCATGAAAATTTTATTGGAAGGAAAATAAATTGAGTTAAGAGGTATCACAGGGAAACCTGGTAAGGTGATAAGCTCTAATGGCATGAAAAAATTATTGAAAAAGGGGCATCAAGGCGTTATTGCACAACTATGCTCACTAGATGTTCAAACATCTAATCCATATATTCCTCAAGATCTCCAAGGGATCATTGATAAGCATTCCAAAGTATTTGAAGATATTCCCAAAGGTCTTCCAACCACTCGAATTCATGATCATGAAATTCACCTAATTCCTGGGAGTGTTCCTCCTAACATCAGGCCATACAGATACCCTTATGCCCATAAGAGTGAAATTGAGCGCATGGTTGAAGAAATGTTAGAGGTTGGCATTATTAGACCTAGCCAAAGATCTTACTCTGTACCAGTGGTAATAGTATTCAAGAAAGATAGCTCATGGTGTATGTGTCCAGATTATAGAGAGCTCAACAAGATCACTATTAAAGATAAGTTTCCCATTCCCGTCAATGATGAATTGTTAGATGACCTACATGGAGCAATCTATTTCACAAAATTGGATCTCCGTTCAGGGTATCATCAGATTAGAATGAAGGAAGAAGATATCCCAAAAACAACATTCCGAACTCATGAAGGCCATTATGAATTTTTGGTCATGCCTTTTGTCCTTACAAATGCACCTTCCTCATTCCAAGGGTTGATGAATTCCATTTTCAAGCCCTTTGAAAATTTGTGTTAGTATTTTTTGATGATATACTAATCTATAACAAGTCTTGGGAGGATCATGTGTGACATGTTGACAAGGTGCTAAAACTACTAAAGGAGAAACAACTATATGACAAACCATCCAAATGTTTCTTTGGAGTGAAGGAGGTAGAGTATTTGGGTCATATTGTTTCTCATGAAGGTGTCAAGGTAGACCCTAACAATATTAAGTCCATGATGGACTGGCCGATTCCCAAAACATTGAAGAATCTTAGAAGATTTTTGGGTTTGACAGGTTACTACTGCAAGTTTGTTTGATACTGTGAAAGAATAGCAACACCTTTAACAACACTAACTAAGAAGGATGCATTTTCATGGACTCCAGAGGCAACTAAATCTTTTGAACAACTTAAAGAGGTGATGTGCAAAGCTCCTGTCTTGACCACTCCAGACTTCACAAAAACCTTTATTGTGGAATGTGATGCCTCGGTAAATGGAATTGGTGTTGTCCTAATGCAAGAAGGAAGGCCCTTGGATTTTGGAAGTCGACCACTCAAGGGAAAGGACTTACACAAACCAATTTATGAGAAGGAAATGATGGAAATACTACGTGCATTGAAGAAATGGTGTCCTTACCTAATAGGTAGGCACTTCAAGGTCAAAACAGATCATGATAGTCTTAAATACTTCTTGGAACAAAGACTATCTTCAGAAGAACAACAAAAATGGGTAACCAAGATATTGGGTTATGATTTTGAAATCGTCTATAAAAAGGGGAAGTAAAATGTTATGGTGGATGCACTCTCAAAAAAGGATGAAGATGTTGAGGCCTTTCTCTGTGCTATCTCGATCATCCAACTCGATTGGATAATAAAAGCAATGGATGAATGGAAGAATGACAAAAAAGTGTGGACTCTCATTCAAAGGTTGCAGCAGGATTCTAGTGCATCAGATACATTTACATGGAAAAATGATTCACTATGGTACAAAGATCGCTTATATTTATGTAAGAAATCTCAACTCAAACAAAAGGTACTATTGGAATTTCACACCTCTCCAATAGGAGGGCACTAGGGATTTTTGAAAACCTACCAGAGAGTCAAGAAGGATTTTTTTTGGATGGCCTTAAAACTGATGTTCAAAGGTTTGTGGTACAATGTTTGGTTTGCCAACAAAATAAGTGGAAACTATTAATACCTCAGGTATTTTACAACCATTAACCATCCCAAGTATGCGCTGGGAGGAGGTTTCCATGGATTTCATCACAGGGTTAACAAAGTCTAAAGGAAAGAGTGTCATCATGGTGATTGTTGATAGACTAACCAAGTACGCACACTTTTGTGCACTCTCTCATCCCTTCAAAGCTAGTACAATTTCCACCGCATTCATGGAGACATTTCAAAAGCTACATGGCATCCTAAAGATTATTGTAAGTGACAAAGATCCCATCTTCAGTGGACATTTTTGGACAGAATTATTTTCTTGTTTGGGTACTCAATTGACTCATAGCTCATCCTATCATCCTCATTCCAATGGACAAACAGAGATAGTGAACAAATGTCTGGAAGGCTAACTTCATTGCTTTGTCTCTGATAAACAAACACAATGGTTCAAATGGTTACCCTTGGCGGAATGGTGGTATAACACTTCCTTTCATACTGCAACAAAAATGACACCATTTATGACACTCTATGGATACCACCCTCCTTCCATCACTTATTCTCTAAAATAAAAATCTAAGGTTCAAGCAGTGGAATATCACATCGAGAATCAACAACAAGTTCTCCAAATCTTAAAGGACAACCTGACCATGGCACAAAATCGCATGAAACAACAAGCAAATCAACATCGTAGCGAAAGAAGTTTTGAAGTAGGGGAATGGGTGTTTTTAAGACTACAACCATAAAAACAGATGTCCCTCAAGCAAGCCAAGAAGGATAATAAATTATCAGCAGAGTATTATGGCCCTTATAAGGTGTTGCAAAAGATTGGTACTACGACGTACAAATTGGAGTTGCATGCATCTTCACGAGTACACTCATTTTTCCATGTTTCATGCTTAAAGAAGGTTATAGGCGACAAGATCCCAGTTCAAACTATATTGCCAGAACTTGGCAAGGAAGGAAAAATCATATTGGAGCCTGAAGCCATCACTGAAACAAGAATTCACCAGCTGAGGAATATATCCATTTCAGAGTATCTCATTAAATGGAGGAAACTATTGGCTAAAGATTCCACTTGGGAAGATGAGTCTTTTATACAAAAGCATCCAAAGTTACTCAATCATTGCAGACAACACTTGTCTCAAGGGGAGGGGCATGTTAAGCCCTAATATTGGCTCATTACCCCTTAATTGGGGCATATTACATTAGTAATGTTATTTTATTTATGTCGGCTTTATTCCATTAGTTGTAATTATACCTCCTAGTCTCCTATATATACCAAGGAGACATTTTCATTTGTAATCATCTTGAACTTGAACATTTATGTGGGGTAAAAGGAGGTTTCCCCCTCGAAGAGGCTTATTATCTGAAATTATCTCTTTTTCAAGGCGTTGAGTACTTATTCTGAGGCTTTTCTATGCTATATCGATATTTGGTTCTTAACATTATCCATTATAATAATATATGAAGTGACTAGATACCAAAACCAACACCATTGTCACATAATCAACGGGCGAGCCAGTAATCAGTTATGTCGACAATACACACCAATCCAAAAAAACAAATAGTAAACCTGACAGGCCACAACAGTCTTCTGTATCATCCCTCGGTCTTGAGGAGTCAAGGGTTTACTCTATGAACCAACACATGGATGCTAGATTTGACTCCTTTCAATGGTGAAAACCTCTGAGACCAATGACGTACACACAAAGAATACCACAATTCACTTCATGGACAGGGTGACAAATCTTGGGATAGGAGAAGCTATGAACAGAGGAGCAAAGATCCATTTGAGCCTTGTAACGGTACTTAGCACACACAGGGTATAACCCTCGTGGATCTCCCAGTCATCCAACTACAATGATGTGGTGAAAACAGAGCCGAGAAGAACCAATATAACCCACTACACGACTAATGGAAGCATGAAGTAACCCCAATACCCAAGTGAATAATGCACAACATTTCAAACTCATGAAAACCCCATAAAAGCCAAGACTGGGTATGGTAATATAATGCGTGAAGGCATCATCCAGTCTAGACCAAATGAAACCCTCCACTAAACCAACAAGGATGACAGATAGCTTTTATGGCTGCTAATACTCAGAACGACCCAATACACTGTAACTTTATACATTATCATGGAGAAAGCCACCAAGAATTCATTCTAGATAAAATCACAATTTTACACAGTTTCCATACTTAAGGAGAAACATAAACCCATGCATCCGAGCCAATATCTACTTCATAACTAGAGCATACTCATGGATGGAAAAAAAAGACATACCTGTAATCAAATCACCTTAAAATGAGAGTTGGCCGAGTGGTTTCCCCTTTGCTTGAAAGTCAGAGAAGAACACAACAACACAATTGAACAATAGCCGATTAGGGTGGCGGCCAGTGGAGGGAGTAAGGGTGACGTGCAATAAATGCACGTCGCCTCCATCCCCAGTTCATTAATTCAATTGTACATGCCAGCAAGCCTTCCATTAACACAATTAATCAAACCATGTATCGAAACCAACACCCATTAAAACCAATAGCGCGATCCTTATCAAACTTATGCCATAACATAATCACCACATCATATAACTTAACCAAATCACATAACCATTAGCACCTATCACTTTACCAATGCGCCACCCACATCCTATCATTCCAAAATATACCATATGCATATCAACCATATAACTCAATCAAATCACATAACCATTAAGTTGCTAGCTAGGATTTAACCATAATCATTGTAATATTTCATGCATGTAGTGTAGTATATTTGCATAGTTAGATCCCTTTTCCTTTTTCATTTGTTATATTGTTTTTTTCCCTTTTCCAACTGCTCTTTATGCATTGCTACTAACATGTTTGTTGTGCAGATATCCCAAGAACAAATAGCAATGGTATCAATGAATAACATAGGTCGTAGTAACATAAATTTAGAACATAACATGCCTTATTCATCATTTACTCGTCACACATAGAACCAACACATAATAATCCCAATCCATCACCAATAAAAACAAGATCTCATCAACCATGTAAGCAGTGTCGAACCGCGAAACAACCATTAAAAGAGAGCCAAAACTGATCTCCAATCTACAAGGGGGTCCCAACTACTAGTATCATTTATATGTTAGCTTATAATAATAGGCTTTTAGCAATACTTTGCGGGAAAAACTTTGTTGCAATTTTAATCGTCAACACACAACTTCTTGGTGTTGAATCCACATGGGGTTAAGTTGGAAAGGAAGGGGGGGGAATTTGGGAGAGCTTGGAGGTGGAAAGATATGGGTTTGTGATATGATATGAGAGAGGGAAAAATATATGACTTAATGGTTGCAATTTGGTGAAGGAAACAACTATCTAGTAGGAATTGGTCTAACCTTGCAGTGATGTGTCCTGGACCAGCATGCATGTTGGTCCAAGTGAAATTCCCACGCTGAGGGGGGATTTCCATGAGGTCCCAATATGGAATTATTTCTTCTAAGTAGTCTCGAAAGGACTCTCTCCCAAATATCCCCCCTCCTTTTTCGGCTCTTGTCCTGATAATATTTAGATCTCCAACTATGATGCAATTTTCAGGGAGCCTTATATTTTTCAAACTTGACAGAGTTCTCCAACATTCTAATTTTTCAATGGGGTTTTTCAGAATATAGACAATGAAAATTACGAAGGAAGTGTTGATATTCCTATGATGGAATTTTGTAAGAATCCAATGTTGAGTTTTGAAATGGTGTTCCAAACTTACCTCGTGTTCACTCCATATTGTACAAAATCCTTCGGAGGCTCCTCTTGAGTCTTCAACAATGACATTGTTGGATTTCCATAAAAAAAATCATATCTTTGAAACATATTTGACTTTCATCTTGGTCTCTTGAATGAGGAGTATAATAGGATTTTCTAACTTGAACAGATCTATGAAAACCAATGTCTTTGGGGCACTGCCTAACCCCCTGCAATTCTAGGGGACCATGATCATTATTTTAGAGGACTGGAATGAGAACCCCCTTTATTTGTTGCATTTCCACTGTGAGGCTTATTATGTTTTTTCCATCCAATCATATTTGGTAGGGTTTTCTGCGATCCCAAAATAATATATTTTTTAGCCTACTCTTCTTGGACAGTTCATGCAACTCTCCTCCTGGATATTCTCAACAATTTTTCTTCAAAAGCTCTATCATCCTTCCCATCTTCCCCTAATATCTCTATTTTCGAGTTGTATTTTTCATCTCCCCCTTTGGCATTGATGGAAACACTCTGATGCAATACTGAAATCATATCACTCATGCTCTCCCTGGAACCATGCCTTTGTCCTCTACATCTGATAAATATGCTCCCCCTGGAACCATGCCTCTTTCCTCTGCATCAGATAAATATACTCCCTTTGGAACTATGTGTCTATCCTTTGCATCTGATAAATCTCTCCCCCTTTGTCATCAATGGAAAAGGTATCTTTCCATCCGGGGTTGCTCCCCCTAACATATTGTCCTCTTATGGTGCTTCCTCGTGTACATCTAAGACATATAAGATAAGCATTCAAAAAGCATTCATTTTTGGAGTAGAAATAACTCCAAGTCTTTGGAAAATATATTCAAAGGCTTCCCATGGAAGTGGTTTTGTAAAGATGTCTACCACTTGTTCTTTTGTGCCCACATACTCAACTTTGATGTTCTTTTTTGCAACCTGTTCCCGTAGAAAGTGATACTTGATTGGAATGTGCTTTGTCTTGGAGTGCATCACCGGGTTTTTTGAGATATTGATGGCACTTGTATTATCACAATATATTGGAATGGGCTCATCATACTCAACCTGTATATCTGTCAAAGTTTGTTTCATCCAAAGAACCTGTGTACAACATGTTGTTGTTGTAATATACTCTGCCTCGACTGTAGATAGAGATACTGATGATTGTTTCTTGCTTAGCCATGATACGAAACACTCACCTAAGTAGAACATTGCTCCACTGGTGCTTCGTCAGTCATCAATACAACTTGCCCAATCTGCATCTGTGTAGGCAATAAGTGATAGATCTTTTCCTTTTGGATACCATAATCCAAACTCTTTCGTTCCTTTGAGATATCTGAAGATCCTCTTTACCGCTAATACATGTGATTCCTTTGGTGATGCTTGAAATTGTGCCACCTGTCCAACTACCTGCATTACATCTGGTCTAGATGTTGTCACGTATAGTAGGCTGCCAATCATTGACCTATATTCCCTATGATCTGTAGACTTTGAATCATCATATTTTCTCAACTTACAACTGGTTTGCATGGGAGTGATAACTGGTTTGCAATCTTCCATTCCGAACCTCTTTAGCATTTCTCTGATATACTTGGTTTGAGAAATAAAAATTCCTTGGTT
>ML785030.1:801092-816362 GCA_009831015.1 Picea engelmannii | reverse complement strand
TATATATATATATATATATATATATATATATATATATATATATATATATATATATATATATATATATATATAATTGCAAGGAATTCGATGGAGTTTACGAGCTATCGAGGGTTTCCCAACCATTTTACCCATTGTAGCTCATCCACAAACCGAATAACCATCTTTTTCTCATATAAAAATGGGTCTTGGGGTCCCATTTACAATAAGAAGTAAGAGAACAAAGTAACTCTGCCAAAATCCCTTCCCCTTCTAGCCCAAGGTTTGCAGCCATTTTTGAGATTTGGCCTCAACATTCCCCTCCAGCGTTTTCTCCTTATACAACCCTTTGCCTTTTCGCAAGAGATCGGTTTGTTTTGAGAGGAAAGTATGGGAATGATGCACTTGGAGCAGCAATAAGAGGAGCCCAGACCTGGTTCGTAGAGCGTTTGCCGATAAGAAGGTTGTAATCTTTTTTATCTTCATACTGAATAAAAGACTTATTTTCCTGTCCCAATACATTGTGTCTTTATGCTTAATTGATTAATGTATCTATGTTTATATATGAACATTAACAGTGATAAATAGAGATTGTATATCTTGTAGCGTTGTTTGCCTAAGTTGTTGTAGGTCTGCTTTGGGAGGAGACTGGCAATCAAGGAAACTACCAAGGTGAAAGAGGTCTACACCGGAAATTAGTACCAAAGGTACACCTACTTTCCTCTCTCTTGTCATTTAAGTTTAGATATCTTTGAGATAGATTAGGAAAAGAACTGTATTTTAAGGGAAGATAGTGCTCTGTCTATACCTCGACCCAATATAGTAATGGGGGGATTTTTTCCGCTAGCAAGAGGATAAGTTGACATTATCTCATTCTTTGTAGTATGATCTCAAACTCCCATATGATAATTTGAAAATGGCATCAGAACCCAACAAGCCTCAACTCTTCGTCGGTGTTGTGTGTTGATATTGAGGTGGTAGAGGTAGATTTCTCCAAAACAATAGGAAAACAATCTCATGGTGAATGAAAATGTCATCACTGGAAAAGATCCACAGATGGTATGAGGTAATGAGTGGTGTTTTTTAGAGCTTCTTGAGTCCTAGGAGTTCTCTGATTTTATTGTTTTTTTCTTGGAGCTGGGAGATTGTGAGTTGTTATTGTTTGTGAGAAGCATGTGTTTAAAAAAAATAAATTGATCTAGAATGTGATACAAATGCATTGATCCATTATTGGATTTGCAAATCGATTGTTCGAATACCTAGATCTGTTGAGATTGTGTGAACATGCATTATGGAGACCGATGGATTTCTAGAAGGCCCTTTTTCTCTTAGTTCATGGTGGTTCTTCACGATGAGGAGTGGGGGCCTGAATAGAGTTGAAACATCATGAAGAGGAAATATAGTCGCAGGAGAGACAGACAGTGAATAACAACAAATGAAGGCCATTGTGACGGTATGTTGTTGAGTTGTTTGTGACCGCTAAACCTTCGTGTAATAATGGAATACATGTGAGTCAGATCTAGAGTTGAGTGCTTAGTCCAGTTGCATCAAATATGGAATTAAGTATGCTTGGAGATTGTGTCGATCCATTGAAACATGCAACATGAGGTGTTCCCATTGGAGTTGATGTAAGGTCTCCCACAACACCCATCAAGTGCATGTGCTCCTTGGGAATATTTGGAAATGAAATGGACGAAGAGTTGTTATCGGACTAATCGGTAGGTGAGGAGACTAATAGATCTCCCTAGATCAACCTGGATTTAGAACAAAACAGGACAGGACACGACTCTTTCCCTAAGTTGTAATCATTGAATCTGCTAATAGGGAGGAATAAGTGACATACCTTTATATCACTTCCTTAGGTCTCTGTTGCTCCCACTTCACTGCGGTGCTCTCGTGAGGTCAAGACGAAGACAACACAAACCGACCAAAGTGAAGATAGCAAAATATATTCAACGTCAACTTATGCATATGATCAAGGAATTACACAATAAAGTAAGAGTGACTTTATGGGAAAGAGACATGGTGTTGTATCATAATAATTGAAAGTAGAAGATAAAACCTGATCGCTTTGATGTGGCAAGCTTCCTTTCAGTGACCCTTGGTTCCAACACACACACTTTCTCTGTACTTGCATGAAGAAGATCCAATTCCTCTCGATAGACCAAATATAGTTTTCAAGCTTCTGTCAAAGCAGGGTTCTTCACACAATTCTTTCACCAATTCTTCATTCAATCTTGCTTAACCTTTTCCATGAGAAACCTTTCAATATATAGGAGAAAGAGAGATGGTTACATGGATGAGGATGATCCCATCAAATATGAGAAATCAGTAAAATGACAACCATACGAATGCCAACTCACTTTCTAGAAGATTCCCTTCTAGAACCCTCGAGACCTATTTTCCTTTCCAAGCTTAAAAACAGGTTCGCACCCTATGTATGGAGCAAACTGCGAGAAGTTCGCACCCTAAGTGTAGGTGGCCTACGAGAATGAGGGATTCTCTCACCCTAGGCCATAGACAGCCTGCAAACTCACTTTAAAAATATGTTTTTGGAAGGAAACAAGGGCCACTTTTCTCAGGCAAAAATTCCTTGTTGGGAGCCTAAATACACCATTGTTAAGACATCACCAGAGTGACCAAAATCATGTGTAACAGAATGCCCCCCAAAGTATGAGGTTGGAAACTGTGTGTGTGTGTCAGAAACCAAGAGTGCACCTAATCAGAAACCTGCAAACAACCAAGCATCTGTAGAATATAATACCAGTTCCGAGGTAGGTATTCCCATACTCAGATCACAGACGGATGACATCATGAACGTAGGTCATGGCCACCAATCATACATCGTGGATCCATGTCGTCAAAAATATTGCATAGCCACCAGGAATACACTGTGGATCTATGCGAGAAGACTCAAATTAGGACGACATAGCCACATTACATACAAAGTGGATCTATGTGTCGATGCAAATCATACATACTCCATCGTAGCCTAGATAAAAAAGATGAGACCCAGGGTCTTCAACCCCATCACTTGAAAGTACGAATCTAGCCGTGTGATTACATGTGTTGTAGTCGAACATGGTAGAAGCCACTTGATTACCGATCATTGATGAAACCGTTAACAAGTGCGATGGAAACAACCATTAATGTCAATGACTCCCAAGGTACACTAGTACAATCCAATGAATGTGAATAAATGAGCTGAGGTCGAACATCCAACGAAATCTCTCAATCAGGGGTCAATGATGTAAACCCACTGTCGAAAGCGAGAGAACCTGTCATTGAGGCATGCAAGTTCCAAGGTACCAAATCATTTCTAAGTTTTGTTTCTGGATAATGAGTTGGAGTCGGCGGAATAAAATTCATCACAGGAGGGCCTTGATGTATCCCCCATCAATGACACGAAATGAATAACATATTTTGAAGGTGAAATAGAATATGATATAGGTTGAATTAGATACAGGGAAGGCCGACTTGGTAAGAATGGACAACTGTAGATGGCCGACTCAATAGAGGTTTTGGATGAACTTCTCTTGAACATATGAACGACACGACCAAGAACTTGGCAGCACTGACTCAGAGACGACTCATGATATGACCTTGTAGCAAGTCGAATGAGAGACAAATGGATTTCCCAAACCGGTTTCAAATAATGAATAGGGGGTGTCATGTTCAAGAGCGACACTTATTCCCAAACAAAATATGAATACGAAAACACGTCCCTTTCCCAAATTTTCCTCCACCATTTCTGACAAGTACCTCTTTATTTTTACGCAAGCTCGAGGAGGATAGCAATTTTCAAGGTTTTGAGTTTGTTTTAGGGCCAAAACTTGCGCCCAGGCGTTCTCACAAGCTAGTCATACGGGACCTGCGAGAATGCATGATTCTCGCAGGCGGCCTCAAAGGCACCTGTGAGAATCTCGCACTGTGCTAAAGCGGCACCTGCGAGGGTCGAAAAAAGAAATTTAACTTTGATTTTTTCTCAATGAAAAATATACCAAAGTTTGAAATGAGTTGTTGACTCTCTTCTTATGGTTCTTGTGCAGGAATTTGATTGTCACGATGTTGGAGTGGCGCGGAAGAGAACATGAGGAAGATGATGTTATTTTCGGGAATGACCCGGGTACCATTGTTTCCCTTTGATACTGTGGACTCTTGAAATTCTTCCGGATTCCGGGCATGAGGGCCCAAATCAGATTGTTGGAGTACCTGGTGCATATGTGGGACGTGGACCAATAGTTGTTTCATGTGGGAGTCCACACCTTGACCCTAGATATCGAGGATATCTACTTTCTGATAGGGTTATCATGGCGTGGGTACCATGCTAGTTTGACCAGTAGCCGAGGTGGCGGACTTCCTATGAGTGAGTATTGTCATCAGTACTGTGTCCTAGAGGCGGAAAGAAGCAAATTCAAGGTGGCTATTTGGGGGGTCCAATATTTGACCATGCGAACCATCTTGTTCACCATAGCACGCATGGCTAGGAGCGCAGCTCCACACATGGCTCTCCAGAGCTACTTCCAATATGCCATAGAGTGCACAGAGCCACGAGTCTTCAACTGGTCAGATGTAGTTCTCCATAGTATGAAGAGGTAGTTGACAAAATGTAGGAAGGGTGACCTGAAGCAATTCGGGTACGGATTACTTTTGGTGTCCTTATTTCTTGAGAGGGTTCCATTACTGAGATTACAGGTTGAGTGGGGTTTACCGGCCCCACGGGATCCGATGATGTTGAGGTGGTGCAACCTCATGGCCCGACACGTAGCTGGGCCTATCATCAAATACAATGATTCATTCTTTGACTGGTTGCGGCCACAGATGTTGATGGTTGATGACTACGCCTACGCCGGATTGGACTTCTAAGGGGATCCGGATTTATCCCTACCTGAGGATGCTCAGTGGGGTGACCTAGGTAAGAAGTACACATTTTGTTCTCTTAAATGTTTTTGTGATTTTATCATATAAAATGTTTTTATGTATGTCCAAGAACTGATTAAAAATCTCTTTTTTAATGACACAAATGTGGGGCCATATCGACCTCCAAGCACGTCTCATATTCAGCGACGAGGAGAGGCAGTTCCAGTGGCACGATGGGATGCTGAAGACTATGAAGCAGTGGAGCAAAACTTGGAGGGGTTGACTGCTAACATTCCAGACATGACTATCGGAGAGATCCCTCGGCGTTATCATCGCCATATTGTGGGTGTGTTAGAGTCTGTTGGTCGACTGCTTTGTAGGGTGGCCCGGGTAGTGGTGTGTTATCGTGAGTGTCACCCATGATGCTACTTTGTAGAAGCTAAGAGATTCATATTTTGAAATTTTGGTCCTTTGGACAGAAAATTTTTGTAAAAAACTTTTGATCGTTATATACATATATACGGCTTCTACCGGCTTATCTTGTGTTGTGTGATACATATTGGTTTATAAATGGCTCAAATGTTTGTCTAATACATAGTTAGCTAATGCATTAGTTAAAGTATTTAGACATCTAGGAATATGTTGATACTCAATATAATCAAAATAACGTTCCAAGAGGCGAATTCGTAAATATACCCGTAATAAAGTAGGACTTCGAATCGCATAGACATTACTTAACTGTGGTACTACTAGCTGCGAATCGATTTGTATGACCAAGTGACGGATACCGAGCGAAATAGAATCAATCAACAATTCGATAACGATGATATACTCTGCAATATTTTTGGTCGCACGGCCGAGACACACACCTCGTAGAGTGATAAGTTCATTTGTAGGGGCATAAATTACCCAAGCAGCAGAAGCAAGGTTCTGAGTACTACGGCTAGTGCCATCAGCGAAGCCAATGTGGAGTAGGGAAGACTCCGACATTTGGAAACCAAACAAAATACAACATAAGGGTAGAGACCAGATAACGAAAAACATACTACAGTAACACACAAGAAGTATGATACAATAAAATACAAGTACTCATGCACGGGTGATCTTAGGCATAGTACTTCTTTAAGTACAACCCATTTCTGGGTTCACTTAAAGGAATATTGTCATAATCTACTAACTCGTAAGCTCCTTTATCCAAAACTCGTCTAACGATGTAAGGACCTCGCCACATAGCTTCAAATTTTCCAGCTCCTAGCATGTCCCGATCTTGTTCCTAAAGGAGAATCAGATCACCTTCAGAGAAAACGTGAGGTTTGACATGTTTGTCATATTGGGCTTTGACGCGTTTCTTCTGGGTTTCTATGACTAGGGTGGCATCACGTCAAGTTTCGTCTAATCGCATGAGATACAACAGACGTTCTTCTTCGGCATAAGTGTTTGGTAGGAGTTCGACGGCTAGTTTAAGGGAGGGTATCTCACATTCAATCGACAGGATGGCTTCTAAACCATAGACTAACCGGAATGGTGTAAACCCGGTAGTAGACTTAACGGATGTCCGGTAAGCCTACAATGCTGAAAACAACATCATGTGACAACTCGTTTTGTGAATCCCTATCATTCATTGAAGTATGGTAATGAGGACTTTTTTGATTGCTTCGACTTGGTCGTTGGTTTGTGGGTAATAGGGTGTTGAGTTTTCATGGCAAAGACCCAACTTTTTAGTGAGTTTGGACATCATGAAGTTTCTAAAGTGGCTACTGTGATTGGTGATGATAGCCTGAGAAATACCAAAACGAGCTATGATGTGATTAAAAATGAATAAATCTATTGTCTTTCCGGTGTTGTCAAATGTCGACATCGCCTCGGCCCATTTCATAAAATAATCTACGGCTACAATAATGTATGAATGCCCCCCGACCGAGTGAGGGTGACATGTCATGAAATCGATACTCCATTTCACAAAAGGACCGATGGAGACCACAGGGTGAAAAGGAGCGAGATGTGATTGTATTTTATGGTTGTAGGTCTCGCAAGCATGGCATTTTTGGACGACAATTATACAATCGTTAAATAAAGAAGGCCAAAAATACCCAACTCGCAAGATCTTCTGGGTAGTAGCATACCTGTACATATGACCACCACAGGCTCCAGAATGACAGTCATTTAGGGCTTTCTCGGCTTCGTCAAACGTGAGGCATCGTCGAAAAACTAAGTCAATCCCACGACGATAAAGAGTATCACCGAGGATAATATACTGACGGGCTTGGTAGCGTATTCGACGGTGGTCAGTACTAGACAAATTGGGCCGAAAAGTCTAGGTTTGGAGATATATGATGATATCTTCGTACCAAAGATCGTTGGAACTAATCAGGAAAATGGATTCATCAGGTAATGAATCGGCTGCTACATTTTCTGTCTCGGAGTAGGGAAATTCGCATATCAACTCGGCAAACACTAAGGATTTATTGGAATTAGCGCATTCGAATTCTAAGTCAAACTATTGTAGTATCACGATCCATTTGGATTATTTTCCCCCTAGCAATTGACGTGTGAGAATGTGCTACATAGGGTTGCAGTTAGAAATTACCATAGTCTTGCGAGAGAGGATATAGTGTCGGAAACGTTGAACTGCTTGGATGGCTGCCAAGGCCAGTTTTTCAACATGTAAATACTTGGTTTCGGTAGGCGTTAGATTTCGACTCAAGTAATAGATGACATGTTCGTCATGAGAATCATCCTCCTGGACGAGAGCCATAGCGATGATGTAATCCGAGGCTGCGAGGTAGAGGAAATAATCACGGCTATAATCCAGTGGGAAGAGGAGCAGAGTATGTGTCAGGGAAAGTTTCAAAGCTTCGGAGGCTTTGTTAGCAATAGTATCCCAGACGAACTCAGACCCCTTTTTGAGTAGTCACGTAAATCCAAGAGTTAGCTCGACATAGTTCGGGATGAAACGACGAAGAAAGTTTGCTTTCCCTTGAAAACTTTGTAATTGGCGAAGTGAAGAAGGAGGAGGAGGGAGATTGAGAATCGCCTTGACCTTTAAAGGATCTACCCTGATCCCTTGACATGAAACAATAAAGCCTAGAAGTCGGTCGGATTCTACGCAGAAAATGCATTTGTGAGGATTCAAGCGTATATGGTAAAATCGACATCGGAGAAAAATGGCTCGAAGGTGTATTGGATGATCGACATGGCGCATGGAATGAGCGGGTAAGTCATCAAGATAGGGATACACGATGTGCTTGATATCATGGAAGACGTAAGACATAGCGCGTTGGAAAGTTGCGCCATCATTTTTTAGATCAAAAAAAAGTTTCTGATAAGAAAAAGTGCCCCAAGGACAAATAAAAGTAGTTTTGTGTTGGTCCTCGGGAACAATATTGATTTGATTATATCCAGAGAAACCATCCATCAAAGAGAAGATTTCACTTCCGGCACAATCGTCGACAATTTGGTCGACGAAGGGGGTAGGAAAGTTGTCTTTATGACATGCTTTGTTAATATCCCTATAATCAATGCACATGCGGATTGTGCCTTGTTTCTTGTCGATTGGGACAATATTGGAAATCCAATCAGTGAGAGCCATCGGGTAAATAAAGTCGGCTTTGAGAAGTTTCTTGACTTCAAGCTTGATAGCGGCTGCTTTACGTGGGTGGACTAGACGAAGACGTTTCCGGATGGGTTTAGCGTCTGGGTATGTCTTGATCTCATGTATCACAAAGTCGGGGTCAATACCCGACATTTCTTCATAGCTCCAGGCGAAGACGTCACAAAATTCTTTGAAAAGTGACTTGTAGGTGATGATTTCGTCAAGGGAACACGAAGCGTTGATATGCACATTTTCGACAATTTCAGGTTTTATAGATATGTCGAGGGGAATGGTGGGTGAGATATTGCTTAAGTTCCCTTCGAAAAACACATTGTGTGTGGACTCAGGAATGGTGGAAATGACAACAACGGTCGATGGGGTCGAGATCCGTTGGTAGCTCTCAATGGTGTGTTGTTCAAGGAAGAGGATGGAACGGTGATGTCCATTGTCCCAGGGGATGTCTTCCATGACAAACATAATCATTTCGTCCATAGGAAAAATGATGCGGAAAATATCTGGAGATAAATCACCAAGAGAGGACGTAGGAGGAGTTGCCGATTGAATGGTTTGATAGGCGGATTCGACCGGACTCAAAGGCATTTCGTCGTCGTAACGAAGATGATCGCCAGGGTTGGGTACCATCCATGGTTCATGAGACGCAAGGGTTCCGTGAATAAAGGTGGAGATCATGTTGATTGAAGCGACAGAAAGATGTGGAACATCGAGTGGTGGGATGGGGAAGGTACCCATTAACGAGGAGTCTTTAAGAATACCTACACCGACGTTCTCGTATCCAGGGGGGTTTTGTCAATGAATGGTACATTGTCAGTTCACGTATTTGAGTTAAAGAAGGCTAATTGGTCGACAGTAATTACCTTTCCTTGATGTGGGAAACGTACAACATGAAAAAGAGTCGACACAACTGCGCGCATGGAATCAATCTAGCTACGGCCAAGTAGAAGGTTGTAATCGAGAGGAGCGTCAAAGACTTCTACTTCAACTTGGACCATTTTGCCTTCTAACGTAATTGGCAACGAAGGGAGGATACCGTAAGACTTAAAACCAGAGCCATTAAAGACTTTGAGTGTGTTGTGGGATTCAGTCAAAGGAGGAGAGCCAATGGCTTTCCAGCATGTAATGGGCATGACACACATCGAAGCACCCTCGTCGATAACAGTTCGACAAATTTTTTTTTCGGAGACAATAACTTGTATTTGGAATGCGAGTTGAGGGGGTAACCTTGGAATGTGATCTTCCAAGTCAAAAATTATTAAATTCGTATCCATAGGGTTGATTCCACCGATAGCTTTCAACAGTGTCTTCCGTTGTGTAGGACAACTTTGAAGGACTTCGAGGGCTGACATCGCGGATGGTGCTTGGGCCAGATCTTCAACAATACTATAGTTCTGGGCAGCACGAGCATGAGGATTGAAAGTCGATTTCTGAATGACACCCTTTGGAGGAGGGTGGAGGACTGTGTCGAGGCTCGGTCATTCGAGATGAAAAGGACCGTTGGTAGGTGGAGTCGTGGGAGATGGTTGGACCAATGAAGGAGGTATAGCATCAACCTTCTCTTTAGAGGAGGAATAATCTTTGGCTCGAGTGGTAAGTGTGATGTCGTTTTGTTTTGAATCTCCTGTACACATTAGGAAATAGGATGTATTGGAGGGGGAGGGTTGGTCGTGAATGACCAATTGGGCATGTTGTTGAGAAGGGAAGGGTTGTGAAAATACGGTCGGAGTAGGTGCTTTTGTGGTCCCTTGAAGGAACTTAGTAACCTCGGCTCGTGGTGGACAATCCTTAGTGTAGTGATCATCACGACAAATAAGACAAGGGTATCGGGGTTTGCGCTTATCCCTATTGTCAACAAGTGGTGTTTTGGTTCTCTCTGCTTGCGAATTATTTTTTTCCTCCTTATTTTTACCCTTTCTCTTTCTAGATTTGTTTTTACCAGCGGGGGTAGATTGAACAACATTTACCTCAGAAGTCTTGTCGGTGGGAGGGGTAGGAGACGAAGCATTTTGAACATTAGAAGAAATTGGTTTGGGGTTGTTGCTAGAGGTTTGGACAGAATGCGGTTAGGCATGGAAAGTGCCAATCACACCATCAGCCGCATGAGAAGTAGTAGGAGTAGTTGAAGTGGCGAAAGTAGAAGGACGAGGTGCATTAGGGAGTAAGTCGTAAATAGTACCCGCTTGTGAGTAAACGAAGTCAAGGTATTGAGCACGACTAATGGCCTGTTCTTCTGTGACAACTCCACCTATGGCGATGTCATGACTGATGTCATTTACAAATGATTTCGTGAACCATTCTGCTAGCAACTGATCGGGAAGTTTGAGTTTGATGAGACGTCATCTCCGTTGCCATTCATGAATGTCATCGGAGATATGAGTGGATTTGGTTTGTTTGAAAGAACTCAAAATCTCGGTCCCAGTTTCATAGCAAATTGGTAACTGGTAGTGGGTGAGGAAAGCCATAACGAGGGTGTTGAAGTCGGCAAAGAAACCTCGTGGTAATTCTATATACCACTTTGCGGCAGAACCCATGAGAGTTCTTTGAAAAAGGAATAAACGAATAGAGTCATCCATCAAGGAGTTGGATGAGAACCAAAAGTAAAAAGCCATTATGTGATTGTTTGGGTCCTCTCCTGCTTTGCCATCGAATTTAGGGATGTCAAATGGTAGTTTGGTCATTATAGCGGGCCATTGGGGAGAGTGACAGATCAGATCATTTAAAATCCTCGATAGATCCGAGAGGTCCAGGGTGGCTAAGAAAGGTAGTTGTCTATTCACATGCGGGTATTGGTGACTTTGGGGAGGGAGTCCCGTTGGCAAACCAGTGGGACCATAAGCAGTCTGCATATAATGCGAGGATTCGGGCAGATTCAGTGGTTTTTGTGGAGGCAAGTAACTCATAGGGTTGTACCCTTGAATGGGGGCGTGGGTTTGAGCAGTTGAGCCCCAAATAGGATTAGATGTACCTAGATAGGGTTGGCCTATACCAGGGGGTATGACGGAGCTAGCCGGAAGTTGTTACCCCCCAATCGATTGAGGATTATGTTAGATCAAATGGTTCCAATACTAGGCCAAGGATGGAGGTATGTTTTGTCCATAGGGTGGGATTGGTGGGGGTTGTCCTCCAATCGGGGGTTGTGTTCCAATTGGGATTTTCCCTACAAGGGGGGGTTGAGTTGGGCCTCCTTGGTGAAATTTTCCACCAACAGGAATCTGGTAATTTGGTGTGAATGACGGAATGGTGCCACTAGGATCAGTGCCTCCGATAGAGGATGGAAAAGGTCCTCTGAAAGGGGGTGGAGGAAGTGTCGGAATGAAACCGGGAGGAGAGTGTCCAGAAGGATTGGGACCACCAGGAGTTTTGGATGTGACTTGTGTAGGAGCGGAAATAGAGGCATTCAACGCACGGTATCTGGGTGGAAGTGTCAGGGTGACTCTGAGTGAAAGCGGTGTGCCAATGGGGGCTTGGCTAGCCGCAGTAATCCTGGTGTGAAGATTCGTAGAATCTGTGTAATGGACCATTTGTAAAGGGAGAGTCAAGATGTGGTCAGCTCACGAAGCTTCTGTACCAGGAAAATAATTAGTAATAAAAGGTACTGCGTCTGGATCGGAGGTTTCAGGTAGCGCAGGTGAGACAGTGATATCAATGCCTGCTCCTGAGCCAAAGAGATCCTGTCTAAAAACGCCAGTAGCCCAAAAAGGATCTTGACCCTCAGGTCCTCGGAAGGGTCCAGTCGGTGATCTAGAAGACAGAACAACCAAGTCTCCGGAAGAATTCACTCGCATAATACGCCTCTTGGAGTCGGGGTGAAGTCGAAAGTCCTCTCAAGAATTGGAAATTCTAAATCGTTCTAGAGAGTCAGTTCTTTCCACTTATAGAGTGGTGACGTCTTGGACTTCACTCTGTTGAGGAGAGCCCTCTGGTGAGTTGGTAGGTAAGGGTTGAGAACCTTCCATATTTTCTGGGGGTAAGCCTTGCATTCTACATGAACGACGTGGAGGGTCAATTGTGAACGAGTTAAAAAACTTACGAAGAAAATCCTATGGTCAACTTGGGTAAACAAACATGCGCTAGTAAAAAAATCTAGGAAGAAAAACTAAGAAGACAAGACTTTCTAATTCCGAAGTCACTAGTTGGTGATGAAATCCAACGTCGTGACTACGAGACAAGAAGGGGCTGGTCTAGGGTGGAAAAGTTACGCTGATGACCTGCTTGACGGACTTACACCCTGGTGCAAGCTCCCACACATAATCGTGGGTATACCCTCCAAGGAGCCCGAGTGAGTTTGGCCAACGTCGATTCCAGGTACCGTGAAGACTTGCCCCTTCACAGTCACTTTGTGTAAGACCCTAAGAAGATAGGCCACTAAGGTTACCACCAACAACAACAGATCCTAGGGGGACAGTCGACATTTCGATTCACACGCAAGGGCAGGGTATCTAGCCCAAAATCAACTTGAGAGACTTCCACTCATCATTGTGGGTATACCTTCAAGTGACCCCCATAATACGTGCAATCTCTACATCGATATCAACAAATCAAGGTGAGTAATTCTGTCAATATCAATGCGACCTCGGGTTAAAACATTGTGTGAGAAGGGCTTCCCAGGAAAAAATGTTGCAAATGGAATTTGACACTCCTTACCACAAGATGCTATTGTATGTTTTGTGCTTTGGAGAGTGTATCTCTCTGCCTATTCCAAAGCTCTAGCCTAGCTAATGTTGGTGTAATAGAGTCCTAGAAAAGAGTTACTAGTTAAATTTTAAAATTTGTGCGATGTTATTAAAGACTGTTGTTACTCAAAGGAGACAGAAATGAAACTGATATTGTCTGATACTCTGACCCAACAATGCATAGATAAGAATGAAAGATATCAATTTTTGTTCGATGAATCCTATTTACAAGAGGGAAAGAGGAGTTTTCTGGAACAACCTTGAAATACAATATACAATCTTCTTTGAAATGCAATATCAACAAATCACGAACAATGCCAATTCTTTATTCGTTCTATTTCATCATTTGAATGCCAATATTTTCAAAATTGTTTTTTTTTTTTTTTTAATAGAAACCACACAACAGTGGTGGAACTAAAAAAAACAGCAACTAATGAAAAGCAATATACGAAAAACTCAAACCAATCTTTCAATGAATACAAAAATAACAAGCAGACAAGACTAGTCTTTTCAAACGCATGAGGGTAACAATTTTCCAAGTAATGAGCAATTGAGAAAGACAATTAATCCCAACTTTTAAACCGATCACCGGCTCCCAACCAAACAAGCACTCATATTTTAGGACCAGAGATTAAAGGTCAAGAGATAACAGTTGATAAACAATGAATAAGAAGAGTTTTCAATTTTCGAAGACTAATCATTCACAGAATCTGAAGTCAAGAAACAATCAATCAGTGGCCCAATAAGTTCTTTTTAGACACACATACAAATATGGGCATCTGAGCATACAAAAAACCTTAATCCCAAAATTTTGCAAATTTGTTCGCAAGCAGACAGTGTTGCATAGTGAAAGAATGGAGCATTCTCGCAGGTTGGTCACAAGCAGAGTGCGAGAGGTTCGCACTGCACTGACAAGCAGGGTGTGAACTCTAGGGATTTTCGCATGCTACAGAAGGGTTTAGTGCGAGAATGCCTGAAATTAAGCAAAATTTGAAAAAAAGACAAAAAAATTCAAGGAACCTCTAGACCCAGAGAGTTTATCAGGGTCTCCTCAAGACTCAAGGATTGATAGAAATTAAAAAGGGCAAGGTAAGAGCAAATGGCCAAGGAAAAACACAAAAAACCACTAAAAAATGGGTTGCATCCCCAGTGGAGTCGTCAATTTTGTTATCGAACTAATCGGTAGGTGCGGACATTAACAGATCTCCCTAGATCCACCTGGATCTATAACAAAACATGACAAGATACGACTCTTTCCCTAAGTTGTAATCATTGAATCTACTAATAGGGAGGAATAAGTGACATACCTTTATATCGCTTCCTTAGGTCTATGTTGTTTCCACTTTGCTCCAGTTCTCTGGTGAGGTCAAGACCAAGACAACACAAACCAACCAAAGTGAAGATAGCAAAATATATTCAACGTCAACTTATGCATATGATTGTTACACATCAAAATTACTCACTTTGATAGTGTCACAAGTGTCGTCATTACAAAGGTTGCAAGTGTCGCATTTTGCTCACAAGGTCGCAAGTGTTGTATGTTGCTCACAAGTGTCGTAAAAAAATCAAACAAAGCATGCTGCCATGATGCCTATGTCGTGCCTATAACGACATAAGAAGGACACTTGAAACACCTCAAACATCTGATTTGGAAGAGGAGAAATGAGTCAACAAGCTTGCAAACCTTTTACCATATGAAAGCACCTCAAAAAACTGAGTTTTGGAGAGGAGCGCTCCCCTTTACACTATCTCGGAGCGTCGACGCTCCCCCATACACTGTCAGGGAGCGTTATAACGCTCCCAGGCCCTTTTGAGGGAGCGTTATAGATTTTGAGAGCACTGGCGCACCCTAAAGCTTACTAAGGGGCGCTACAACGCTCTGATGGCCCTTTTGAGGGAGCGCTACCTATTCTGGGAAGTTGTTGAGCTGTTGAGATGAATGGGGGAAGCGTCTTTTCATTCTTGGAAAGTAGTTGAGCTCGAATCCTTGGTCCAACCATGATCCTAGGGAAAATCCTCAACTGAAGGAGGCAAATCCTCAACCTCCCCAAGGATATCTCAAGATTGTTGAGCCTCTCCAAGGCTATATAAGCAAGCTTTCTAATGGTGAAAGGGGGCTGCAAATTGGAGAAGAATACCAAACTTATGATCCCA
>ML785030.1:778863-795498 GCA_009831015.1 Picea engelmannii | reverse complement strand
GCACCCTAAGTGTAGGTGGCCGGCGAGAATGAGGGATTCTCGCACCCTAGGCCATAGGCAGTATGTGAACTCACTTTAAAAATATGTTTTTGGAAGGAGACAAGGGCCACTTTTCTCAGGAAAAAAGTCCTTGTTGGGAGCCTAAATACACCATTGTTAAGACATCACCAGAGTGACCAAAATCATGTGTAACAAGAGCACAAGGAAGAAATTGATTGGGTGAATGAAGACATTTAGGTGTGGGAAAGAGCACCTTGGGCGCACGATGGCGACGTGCAACATCAAGGGTGCACACACCTTACTTTCCTTAGAATTGTTGACAGAGACTTGCGTTGCATTTGGGCAAGGGAGGGGAAACTTGGGAGCATGCCCAAGGAGTGGACATGCCTTCCCTCGACAACATGGGTGCACTAGAGAGGTTGGAAGACCCCATCGACTCCCACGAGGATTCATGACGATCGACACGAAAAGAATACAAGGAAAGGGGTGTGCGCCAAAGGATGGGGTGTGTTGGTTCAAGAAATGAATGATTGATGAGCACACAAGGATTGGATGGGTGTCCTCAGTCCATGGATGGGTGTGAAGGTTGGTTGAGTATGACAATTTGTGAAGGGTTGTGATGCACCAAAGAGACGCAATGTTTCGCACAAGTGAACCTTGGAGTCCATATAAAAGCAAGGGGAACACAATCAAAAGAGACAAGAAGTTTGGAAAGAAATTGGAGACAAGGAGAGCTTTGCAATTCTGAGGTAGAGGAAGAGGAGGAGCTCCCTCAAGGAGCCAAGTCGCTCCACTATGGGAGGACTTGTGCTGCCTTGAGGAGGAGGGATCAATAGACATAGTTGGGCAAATTTCTCTTGGGCATATTTTGTCTAAGTCTAGAAATGCAGGTCTATAGAGGCATGTGTGAGGTATAACTGAAATCTATGAAGTCTGTGGAAACGACGAGGAAAAGACTGTAGAAACGAAGAGACAACAAGTTTGCGGTTGGAGGCACGTTTGAGGTGCACCATAGGTGGTAACGTAAACAGTTGCGACAGAGAGTCTTGTGGTGACAGATCTATTCATGAGTGTCTTGGTGAGGTGAGATGAGTTGTTTGACTCTTCTGAAGTTGTAAACCGAGACGGTAATGCTCATGTTGTAATTGTTCTTCTATAACAAAGACTTAGCTGGGTGTTAGGCATGGTTCGTGTCACCCGCACTATATCTATATTTGTCTTTTGTTTGTTCCATTGTTGTTCTCTTATGTTCATGGATGTATGCTTAAATATGACTAAGTATTAAAGAAGTTAATGAATGTCTAAGTATACAAGAGTTTCACTAGAGTAGGTGTGTGATTCATTGATAGCCTAGAATGGAGTATCGATATGCTCTAGGTGAAGAGGAGTACTCCGGACTAAGTAACCTTGGTGTTTCCAAGCAACTAAGCGTGAAAAATTGCGGTCACGCACATCCTCAAGAGGTTCTCGATCTTAAGGCATGCCATGGGAACGTGACAGATGGTATTAAATCATATTTTAAAGATAGTTTGTTGCGAAGGAAGTTCAATGGGAATGTTTGCAGACTTGGTGAATCGTTTGGTGCAGCGAAATTTTTCATCACAGACTTTTCATTAGAATCACGACAAAGGTTTAGTTGATGACGTGATGGGAAGGTTTAGTTGGATGCACAGCTTGTGCGGACCAAGAGAAAATTTTTGGTGAAATGAATCACTTGGACAGGGTCGGTGATCGAAGAACTCATCGCATAAATTGTTGCACGACTAGTCACGGAGTTAGTTGGGCTGATTCTTGATGGAAGTTAGTTCCAGACCTGTTGTGCACACCTTGGAGAGACCATGGGTAGAGTTCATTGGAGAACCGAGCACTTGGGAAAGGTAGATGAATGCAAGACTATTGCACGACTTGTCACATAGTCAGTTGGTTGATTCATGATGGAAGTCAGTTTCAGACCTGTTGTGCACACCTTGGAGAGACCAAATGCAAAGTTCGTTGGAGAACCAGACACTTGGGCAAGTCGGATGAATGCATGATCTGTTGCATGACTTGTTGCAGAGATAACCAAATAAGTGATCGTTGAAGCAAAATGTATAGGGTGATCACGAAAGGGGAGTAGTTCTAGGCTGGAGTGAGGTGAAGCACTTGGGTGCATTGGATGACCTAGGGCAACCTAGAGAAACTCCACATTGAAAGTTGGTTAGGCACATTTCCATCATGACATCTTCATGTCGTGCATTTCCGATAACAACAGTTGAGTTGAGTTGGGTTGTTGGATGAGATCGTAACCTTCGGAGGAGGTATCTCTTCGTAGAGTTGTGGTATTTGGTTAGCAGCAATATGAATTGACAGTCATGCGGTGGATGCATGGGGCCTTGAAGTGGAAGTAGTCAAGGTATGAATATGGAAAGACATTGGAGACGAGTTTGGTGGGTTGCATGCGAAGTTTGGACTTATAAAAATTTCAAAAGCGGATTGATGGACTCATCCTTGTATCGCAGCGGATGTTGGTTGAGGTGAGTTCGTGCGAAGAGTTAGTTTCTTGGGAACGAAGGTCCAAAACAACATGCTTAGAACATGGTTGCAATGAACAATTTCGTTGGAAAGGTATGGTTGGCTTCAGTTTTTTCATTTTCCAAGTGTTGCGGTGAATTCTTTGAAAGAAGGACATATGACTTGGTGGTTCAAGTGCATTTTGTTTCCGTAGTGAAAACCGACAAACTTGAGGGTGACTCAAGTGGCACAGATTTGAAGAAGTCTTGTAGAAATTTGGAATGCCTTGTTCGAGTGAATGTGCAAAAGAGCTTGGGATGACCTACCTGGACTTAGGAAGATTTGGATGCAACTGTGAAGGTTTCTTGGGGAAGCTACCAAACTCTTTGATGAGGTGTGTTGGATAGGTTGTTGTGGTGGTGGGTAGTGAAGTCTGTATGTGCCAAGTTGAGAGGATGGGTGAGGCACCCTAATACTTGGTCCCTTAGCCAAATTTGTTGAGTCGAGTGGTGGCTTAACGAGTCGCAATGACAGTGCCGAAGTTTGGACTCTTGCAGCATGTGCAAGACAGTTTCGTTCCAAGAGATGGATGGAGTCAGCAAGGAAGTTGACCAAGAATTGTTGGCATTCAACTTGAATGGGTAGAATGCAAACCAAGTGACTTGGGTGGTGCTCGCTCACCTTTGGTATGGGATATTAGAGGAGGTAGAGCATGCCTTGGCGACTTGCAAATGATTGTGCGATGACTCATAGATCTGACGTGGGTTGGTGGTTAAGGTTGGTAGAGTATTGGTTCAAACGTGCCTAAGGCATGAAAGTTCTTTGAGGTGACTCATTCTACTTGAAGCAATTTGGACATTTTGTTGGGACATTTGAGGAGTGTAGGTGTGTTGGCCACACTCATTGCAGATGTTGAGTTATGTTGAGGAGACTTAACGGAAGGGGGCG
Source organism: Picea engelmannii (assembly GCA_009831015.1). Taxonomy (NCBI): domain Eukaryota; kingdom Viridiplantae; phylum Streptophyta; class Pinopsida; order Pinales; family Pinaceae; genus Picea; species Picea engelmannii. Next base: position 792,060 of record ML785030.1, on the reverse strand, counting down.
AATTGAGGGATTGCCTTCGTTTGTAGGATTGTGTGAACGGGCGGATTGAGAAATGAAGCGAGTACTTGGACATGAGCATTTCTATTTCTTTGGGAAATATGGTTGAGGGCTTTCCTTACCATTCCAAGGCATAGAGAAAGAGACACAACAAAATGGTTGAGTGATGAAGTAGTGAGGCAAAGGCAGTCTGGACATGAAGTTCTTGTAGAAGATTGAGTAATTGTGCCATGAGGAGGAAAGTGAAGTCAAGTTGCCACAAAATACTTTGTTTTGGGGTGACTTCATAGTGCAACAAGGTGAGGAGCGACCTTGCCTTGGTTTAAGATCCTTGTGTAGATAGATCGAACTGCAGAATGAAGTTGAGTACATATGTGCTAGTAGGTTCAAAGTACAACACTTAGACATTGTGGAGGGTCTCCTTGACTAAGATCGGACGATGGCAACAACGATGAGGCAAGGATGGACACTTTCCTTAGTCTTTGGAGTTGGATAGGGTGATGGATTTGCCACAAAAAGACTAAGTATGGGCATGAGGAAATGCATTCTCATGAGTTGGGCGCAACGACTAGAATAGATACCCAATCAATCCAAGGCATGGGGGACATCAGTGTGCAGAGACATGGCAGAATTGGTTGAAGTATGGGCGCAAGAACAAGATCATAAGAGTTCAACACTTAGGCGAAATTTTGAAGTGAAGTGTGCAACAATTGTTGAGAAACGACGATATCTGAAGATGGGGCAGAGATTCCATAGAAATTGATGGATGTTTCTAGGGAAAACAACAACTTGGAGTGGGGGAGGATGTAATGTCTCCCAAAACACCCATCGAGCGTGCACGCTCCTTGGGAAGATTTCACGATGGAACAGACGAAGGGCACAAGGAAGAAAGTGATTGGTTGGGAGAACGAAGACATTCAAGTGTGGACAAGAGCACCTTGAGTGCATCATGGTGACGTGCAACATCAAGGGGGCACACACCTTACTTGCCTTAGAATGATTGACAGAGACTTGGGTTGCGTTTGGGAAAGGGCGGGGCAACTTGGGAGCATGCCCAAGGAGTGGATTCGTCTTCCCTCGGCAACATGAGCGCGTCGAAGAGGTTGGATGACCGCATCGACACTCCCATGAGGAGTCACGACTATCAACACAAAGAGCATACAAGGAAAGGGGTGTGTTCCCAAGGATGGGGCGCGATGGTCCAAGAAATGAATGATTGATGAGCGCACAAGGATTGGATGGGCATTCTGGGTCCACGGATGGGCGCGATGATCGATTGAGTGTGACGATTCACAGAGGAGCACAACACACCAAAGAGACGCAATGTTTCACACAAGTGACCCTTGGAGTCCATATAAAAGCAAGGGACGCACAACCAAAAGAGGCAAGAATTTTGGAAAGAACTTGGAGACAAGGAGAGCTCTGTGATTTTGAGGCAGCCGAAGAGGAGGAGCTCCCTCAAGGAGCCAAGTCACTCCACTTTGTGAGGACTTGTGTTGCCTTGAGGAGGAGGCTTCGACTGAAAAAGTTGGGTGAATCTCTCTTGGGAATATTTTGGCTAAGTCTGGAAACACAAGTCTATGGAGGCATGTGTGAGGCATAACCGAAATCTGTGAAGTCTATGGTAACGAAGAGGCAGAGTCTGCGAAAACAAAGAGAGAACAAGTTCGTGGTTGGAGGAATGTCTGAGGTGCATCGTAGGTGGCAGTGGAGATGGTTGCAACAGAGACTCTTATGGTGACGGATTTGTTCATGAGTGTCTTGGTGAGGTGAGGCACGTCGTTTGACTCTGCCGAAATTGTAAACCGAGCCGATAGTTCTCATGTTGTAATTGTTCTTCTATAATAAAGACTTAGCCGCGTGTTAGGCACGGTTCATGCCGCTCACACTATATCTATGTTTGTCTTTCGTTTGTTCTGTTGTTTTTCAGTAACAACTTTGCTTTAACCTGATAATTATTGCTTTGACCAAACTATTGCTTTGGATGATTACAAGCCTATAGATTCAACTAGCAATAGAAGCAGCATGAGACGAGGTTCAACTAGCTTAGTGTTAGTCTAAACGCAAGTAGCTAGATTCACAAATTAAGCTACCAAAGCAGTCATACCAAATTAAGCGCCTGAGTAATCATCAAGTTAGGAGGGGGCAACCAATACTCTAAAGAAATTAGTCATGAAAGATGCTCGAATTCCTAAATTATAAGACCATGAGAATGATTTGTATGTATATAATATTGCATGATATTCAACTAACTATGTAACTTAGTAAGCACTACAATAAATACAAGAAAAACACCAAAAATATACATGTTGAGCATAAAAAATTATCACTATATTCAATTAACTGTGTCAATAACTTAGTAGGCACAACAATAAATACATGAAAAGCACAAAAAATACAAAAGTTGAGCATAAAGAAAGATCACTATGAGCGAATTTTTTATATAAACGTATATAGCTTGGAAAATTACAAGTATTGAATCTTAAGGTGCTTAAAATTATATACAACTCTCTTCTTCAATATATTAATGCATAACGAGTTGCTCATGCATTTGTTGCATTTGTTGAGAACCTCTAACTCTATATAGTATATTACAATGGTTACATTGAATTACAATAGTGACATAGTTCTTACACACTTATAAACATGTTAAGTTTGTGGTCGTATCATCTCATTTATTTAATTTCATTAAGATCATGTTAACAACTCATGTTTCAAATAAGAAACCATATGTACAACTATACAACTTTTACAAGTACATAACCACAAGAGTGTCAATGTCAATATCAATAGGATGTTGAAACTCTATACTTACATAGTGAATTCTCTAGTGTACTATTAGGCCACATGTTCATGCCATGTTAAGAAAAATCTTATTTATATTGTTATGATGGCCTAGAACACAACTTGTGAAGCTTAAAAAAATATTTAAATGTCCACAAGTATATAGTTATTAAGCTTAATAGAAATAGAATGTATATATTAAAATAAAAATAATAAAAAAATATTGTGTATAGATTATGAGAAAATAAAGTTGATACTAAGTACTATGTTTTAATTTTAGGGTTCTTGGGGCGTGTTTGTCACTAGCTCAATGGATTATCTTAATTCAATGCTTGTGTCTACCATAATCCTTTTGTAATCTTCGATGGTTGGTTTGTTTGTTCATTTTATGATTCAAAAGATGTTTGGTTGGAAATTTCTTCTCTTTGGTTTATGTCAACTCATTAATAGAATGCCCTTGGTGTTTAATTCCAACATTATTAAATCAATTTAATTATAGTATCCGTTTTAAAAGAGCTTTCCTTGTTTAATAAAGAGATTTTTTCCAAATTTCCTCAATATTTAATTTAAAAACTGATAATTCAATTTACTTATACTATAGTTATTATCTATTTTAAAAGGGCTTTCATTGTTTTAATAGAGAAAAATTGTTTTTAGATGTTTGTTGTCATTTACTTTACAATGTTGGGCATGGATTTCATTTGTGTTTCTTTTCTTTGTCTTTGATAAGATTTTGAATAGAAATTGTCATGATTTCATATTGGCATGTACTTTGGTGGTAGCATACTTCTTGCTACATTATTTTGTGTTCATTTATTTGTATCCAACAACATTTGTTACTTTTTCATTTATTATTGTATATTTGAATTACTTTTGATTTAGTAATAAATTAAGAAATATTTATAACATTTTCAATATATATAGCTCAAGGGGTTAGGTTTGTTATCTCAATTTTTAGGGATAATTAAGGAGATTATGTCTCGAAGTCCTTAGGTTGCAAATATGGAGTGTTGAGAGATTACATAAACAACAATATCCATTTGCATAGATGGAGACCCTTCTCACCACCACATAGGTCGTAGATTTTCAGATGGCATCCACCACACCAACTGGCTTCCGAGAGGCAATGGGCCTTGTTCCATGAGATACTAGTCAGGTATTATGGTATGTGTCATTTTAATATTTGAGGCATTTGAGTATGTTGTATCCTAGACTGCTTTAGATTTCATGACATATGATTGGACATTATGCCTTTTGCCATGTTTCACCTTGGTGGTTGACATTGTGCCCTAGTAAGTGGTCTTCCTTGGGAATGCGTTTGCTACTAGGAACTACCCTGAAGAGCCATTGTACCATTTTTTACCATACTTACCACTTTTCATCACTTAAACCCCCCATTTCCTTATCTCTTGGGATTTTAGGGTGTATTGACCCAAGAAGGGGTTGTCCCTCATTCTACAAGAAGAAGGGGCTAATGGCCCAGAGGGATTGTTGTTGGGTAAAAGATAAAAGCCTATGTATAAACCTTCCAGATGCTTCGCCTAGGGATCCCCCAAGAAAGAAATGAAACACTTATCTGTAAGAAAAGGGGGACCCACAAGAATAATGATTAAAGAATGTTTAAAGGGTTAGTTGGAGGATATGAGGTCTCATCACGAGCCGACCTATCATGATCATGGATATTTAGTGGTATGACATTACCTTCATCTAGTCACCAAGCCAGGGTAATGGCTCTCAGTTGCATGGTTGAGAGAAAGGGGGTCTCATCACAAGCCAACCTTCTCATTCCCACTAGGTATTTGTGAGTGACATTGTCATTATCTGGGCACCACGCCAGGAAAGTGGCCTTCTACTTGTCCCTAAATTTTGAAAGAAATAAAGAATGGAAAAACGATGGGCTTGGAAAAATTGCATTGCAAACGAAGGTGCCACACACCCTCTACAAAGGTACCCATGAATGAGACACTACAACCCCTTGTGTGTTATGAACCCAATGCCCATTGAGTCTTGACCCTTAACCACTTCACCCACTTTACATGTCTTAGAGACGGATCTCTTGAAAATACTCATTGACCTAAGGCAAGATCTACCCAATAGGTCACATTGTCAGCCCTCCCATATCCAAGCTTGGCAAGTCGCATAATGTCTTTGAGCACTTAATTGTTTGACAGGGTAATCTTTGATACACATGCTTAGGTGGCTCATTTATTGACTTGATTTTCTTATCATGATATTTTGACTTGAAATTCTTGGTGGGCGTGCTTATTTGTCTTTGCATGACCTATTTGGTGGACAATTTTGGAGGAACAAGCCTAGCTTGGGCTTCCATGGGGCTTGAAGCCCACAGGTGTATGCCAAGGACCCACAAGTCGAATGAGATAAAAATACCTTCGGAGGCCTGGAAGACATTGTGGATGACATAACCTAGCCCTCACATGCCAAACATTTTTCCTAGGAGAGGCATGATGTCACGTAGGAGGGATAGGGTTTGGTGGTGAGGTTATCATTCATTGGCATAAGGACGTTTTGAGGAGAATGAGGCTTTGACCATGAAGAAAACGACTTGGATGATTAACATGTGGCTTTGGGAAGCTTAACTACACTCCTCCAACACCAATGACTTGCTCCTAGTGCCAAAACGTCCCCTAAAGGAGTGACGTCACCTTGAATTGGGGTTTCTTTTTGTGTAAAAGTAAATTTTAAGTGAATTGTTTAATGTTATTTTGTAAAAGGGGCAAGATTAGGGTTGTTGACCCCTAGTCTTGTGGTTTACCCTAAAATTATGTGGACAAACTATTTTGGAGACATTTTGTATAAATAAAGATCATAAGATCTCATTTCATAACATAACTCTCCCATTTGGAGAAGTATTGGACTGAAATTTTCGTTATTTTGGCTAGTTCTCTCTCTTGTGCTTTTGCATATCGATATATATTTGATTATTGGTTGATGGAAGTGATGCACTAGCCTTGGAAGGCTATTCTCTTTCTATTGTGGTGGTTTGTCTTATCTTTTTCATGCCAAACATTTTTCCTAGGAGAGGCATGAATGTTGGATCATGTTGTCATTGATGCCAATGGTTTGATTATTTGGGAGATTGTTGGATCATATGTCATTGATGTAAATGGTTTGGTTTGATTGATGTCATTGATTGATGTCAAGTAATTGATTGATTGATGATTGATGAACAATGAATATGCATTGATGAGAATGATAGATGTACAAGTGGAAACCAATTGATAAAGATGGATCATTGATATGATGCCCTTGATGAAAATGATAGATGTCCAAATGGAAACCAATTGATAAAGATGGATCATTGATATGATGCCCTTGATGAGAATGATAGATGTCCAAGTGGAAACCAATTGATAAAGATGGATCATTGATATGATGCCCTTGATGAGAATGATAGATGTCCAAGTGGAAACCAATTGATAAAGATAGATCATTGATATGATGCATTGATGAAGATGGATCAATGAGTTGTCATTGATACATGATGCATAGTTTATATATATGATGGAGTGGTGAATTGATGCAAATATAAATCATTGTTGTCTTATCATGGTTGATAAGGTGCACAAATGGATAAACTCCAAAGTGGTCCCCTTATGGTGAAAGCCCTCACGGGAAGACGCTTTACGGATTGAGTTATCCTAGGAGAACGGTTGGAGGACCCATGCTTGTATGTGGAATAATGAGATGAAAATCAATGAAGTTGTTGGTGAAACTATCCTAAATGGATAGTGTTTGTCATGCCATTTCTGGTGGTATCTGGAATGTCACATAACTCCTCACGGTTTGAGAGTTATGGCTCTACGAAATTGAAGGACCCCCATATGATGGCTTGAAGCCCCAAAAGGTCAAAGAAGTCAAAGTGCTTGAAAAGAAGAAATCATTATTTAAATGATAAAGTAAAGTGACAAAATCAAGAAAGATTATTTAAATGATAAAATGAAGTGACAAAATCAAGAAGGATTATTTAAATGATAAAGTATTAGAGAACTTTCTATTCATGGAAAGTGGTTAACCCTAAAATAAGGAAAATAGGTTAAGTAACCTAGAAATGGGTTAAGTAACCAAAAATTGGGTTAAGTGACCTAGATGATGAAAGTATAAATAAGAAGCTAGGATCTCTTGTAAAAAGTACATTTGAGTGAGAATCCTTTTGGTGGATCAATGGAGAGCTTCTTGAATATATTGTGGAGTATTGATGGAGAGCTTCTTGTGAGAGCATCCTATTGGTGTGGATCTCTTGAGCATGATTGAAGATCTATTCTGAGGAAGAGAGTGAGAGGAGGATCTCATGGATGCATCAAAGTTTCGGCAATGTCGGAGATCTTGACGACAAAAGTCTTGGATTCACAGAAAACCCTATTTTTTGATGTCCACGCGGGTTGTCTGTGTATAGGGTGTGTACATGCGGGCTGGATGTGTATAGGGTGAGTGGACACGCAGGCTGACTGTGTACAGGGAGCGTGGAGTGGATAAAATCATGGAGATTTTTGTTTGAGTTGGTCCCAAGCTCTTGGATGATGAGGCAGGTTCCAGATCTGCATTTTATGGCCTCAGATCTATCATTAAGACACTGGTATGGTTACATTACTGTCTTAATGGATACTATTGTTTGATGTGTTATGAATGCCTAGGGCATTCTTGGTATGGCTTCTATCATGTGGCTCAGTTTTGTTGATTTGGTTGATAGAGTGAGCAACACTCTTGTGATTCAATAGTGACATGATTGCTATGGTATACTAGTTGTTTATACATGATTGAGATAGAATTCATATTGATTTGTTGTGGAGAATGAGCAAGCTATTGGAGAGCTTGGATGTGTTGTGACTGGCTGTGGGTCAGTTTGGATAGTGGAAGACAAAAGAGAAAGTGATTGCAAGTTGCAGAGGATTTGAGCATGTGAAGAAAAGAAAAACCCTAGTTTCTTAGAAGCATATGCTTGTTTCATTATACACTAGCCGCGTTCACACGCGGGCTGTAGTGAGCCAGGGCACGTGCACACGCGGGCTGCACTACTGACAGGTCACGTACTTGTTGACAGATTGATATCTGTTGAGGATTGTTGCCTCATCTCAGTTGGTGCTGAGGGTGTAAGTTGAGTCTTGCATTATAGAGCAGGTGCTCTTACAGAGTTGTACTCTATTCAGTTGTTGTTGATAAACCCCAAGGATTGTAGTTCGTAATAAAAAGAAAATTGTACATACATCTTGTGTTCTTTGTGTTCATTGTGGTGATGACTTGTTGATGATATATTGCTAATATATGTTGCTAATATGTGCTCACATCTCACTGGTTATAAATGACAACAATAGGTAATGAATAAATGTTGAATGCTAATTGATGAGTTTTTGTGCAAGAGGGAAGTTTTGGGAAAAAGAGCTCCACACTCATTCACCTCCCTTCTAAGTGTGGTAGGTGTGTCCAACAATGATGTCACCTAGGAGGGATAGGGTTTGGTGGTGAGGTTATCATTCATTGGCACAAGGACGTTTTGATGAGAATGAGGCTTTGACCATGAAGAAAATGACTTGGATGATTAACATGTGGCTTTGGGAAGATTAACTACACTCCTCCAACACCAATGACTTGCTCCTAGTGCCAAAACCTCCCCTAAAGGAGTGACGTCACCTTGAATTGGGGTTTCTTTTTGTGTAAAAGTAAATTTTAAGTGAATTGTTTAATGTTATTTTGTAAAAGGGGAAAGATTAGGGTTGTTGATCCCTAGTCTTGTGGTTTACCCTAAAATTATGTGTACAATCTATTTTGGAGACATTTTGTATAAATAGAGAGCATAAGATCTCATTTCATAACATAACTCTCCCATTTGGAGAAGTATTGGACTGAAATTTCTATTATCTTTGGCTAGTTATCTCTCTTGTGCTTTTGTATATGGATATATCTTTGATTATTGGTTGATGGAAGTGATGTGCTAGCCTCGGAAGGCTATTCTCTTGCTATTGTGGTGGTTTGTCTTAGCTTTTTCCTTGAATTGGTAAGGTTTTTACATTGTTGCTAGCATTTATTGTACAAGTCAAGGTTATTTGCTAGAGCTAGGTGGGAAGTATAAGGGCATACACCCCCACCTTAGTCTCGATCACTTTATGCTTACACGTTATTGGTTTAACAAGAGATTTCTAAGAGAAGTATAAGGGCATACACACTCTTAGCCTAAACCCTAGCTAGAGATACTTGCCTTGGCAAGTAATAGGATTTACACCCCCAAGGAGGTAGTACATGTAGCTCTTTCTTTGCTTGAATCCATTAACCCTTTAATTGAAGGCACTAGTCATTTACTTGTTGCATTGGAGAAATAAATTGTTGCCTTGGTAAACGTACAAATTTCAAGTTTCAAAGTTGTCTCTTTGGGAAAGTGTTCTTTGAGCCTTTGGCTGCCTTGCCTCATTGAGGCGTCCCCTTTCACCCACAACTTTTTGTAGTTGTTACAAAACTAACCTACAGTCAGTAGGGTTGCATAAAACTAACCCTCTAACACCTGATAACTCCTAAAATAACCCTAGGATTTATCCCTAACTTTACCCTAACCCTCTACTAAACCTAGCACACCTATTGGACTAGTTAGAGGTGGTTTCTTCTGGATGTTTTTTTTCTGTTGTTATGCTTTATTTGCTACAGCCATAAAAGGTTGTTAATATCACTGCAACAACTTCTTTGTTTTAGCCTCCCTCTTTGTGCTAAATTTATTGCTTAATCATAGGTGACTTGAGCTAGCTTTTACTAACTTACCTCGTGTTTATTTTATCATATGCTTAGCACTTTATATTACAGCCTTGACTATCTTTTTAAGCTGATATATATCTCTTATTTTTGTTACAATTAGGGACATCAAGCTTAACTTGCTTGTCTAACTAACATACTACATTATATGCATTGTTTTGCTTGTGTCTCAGGAAGGTGTTCATACTTGGCAGGTCACTCAACTCATTTGGCAACCCTTGAAACTTCCCAAGACTCTTTCCCAAGCTCTTCGTAACATATAGAATTGACCTCTAGTGACATCCACTCATACTTATCACTTTTCGTCTCAATTCCCCCTAGGGTCACTGAGATTCCTCCCTTGAGGTGATTACCCCACCTCTAAAGTGATGGGGACACCTGCCTAAGGTGATAGTGGGTAGGTTTTGTTAGGACCTAACCTACCTAACCCCTCAAGTGGGTAGACTAATATATTTCCATGTAATAAAGGTCAATATTAATAAGGCCTAGCAATAAGGAGGAATAAGTCAAATGTAAGAAGACCTAATAGAATCTTTTGCTTCTAGAAGGATCTTCCTCTAGATTGTTCTTTTGGATAGATAGATTTAGTATAAATAGGAATAGAGGGTATTAGAAGTGGTGTCTTGGATATTATTGTAATAGAGCTCTGCTCTGCTGGAGGTTGCCCCCTCAAAGAGGTAAGTGAACATTGCTCTCAGTAATCAAAGAGCTCTTTTTGGTGTTATTTTGGTATTATTGTGGTATTGTTCTGGTTATATCATTGTTTCTCTACCATTTCTAGCTAATTATTTTTGTTCTACATACTATTTTATATCTGGAATACTATAGGTTCCCTCCTAGTTGTTGCCAATTGGTGGTTTGGTCGAGCTTTGCCCAACCTACAACTTATGCGACAACATTTTGGCACTATTGTCGGGGAGGATTTTGAATCCTCTTCTGAACCCTAACGACACTTTGGCAAGCTATCCCAAAGCCTCTATCCCTTAGCTTTCATGGAGACTCCATTGAAGAACGTTCCCTTTTCCAGCCTTGATAAGTTTCCTTTGAAGCTTGTCTGGCGACTCCACTCTCCACGAACCCATCTTCCCCCCTTTCCCTCCTTTGGTGAGACTTGATCTCGCCTGACGACTCCATTGAGGTGTCCTTTCGGTCAATGGTATCATGGCACCATGGGATGAACTCTCATCCAGAACTTGTTGTGACTCGACAATGGCATTTTTACAAATGGAAAAGGAAAAGGTTGCTAATAAAGTTGCCAAGGAAATGATGAGTTGCATAAGATAGTTATTTCCTGCCCTTGACGATGAAGAAGTGCTTGAAGGACATATATATCAAGAAAGTTACCAAGAAAATCCTGGTAAAGATCCGAACGAAACATTTGATGAAGAAGAAGCGCTCATATTTGCCCTTCCATTTGATGAAGACATCTAGGCCTTTGTTCCTCCCTCACATCAAGAAGAGAACATGATGAATTATAATCATTTTGAAGATCTTGATGACAATTTATTCTGTGACTTTGGAAGTGAAGAGGTGTTAGCGGAGCCCTTGGATGCGACAAATCTTTCTAAAAAAATGAACATAAAACACTATGCATTAAGAATCAAGCCTCATGTGATGAAGAGGCCATGAAGGAGCATGCCCGTGAAAAGAAAAAGAATCTTGATGAAGTGAAACATGTTGAGGCATCATTATCTTTGCTCCTACATGATGTAGTTGAGGTTTTCCAACAGTGCTCTCCTCCTATTCATGAAGTTCAAGAAGCAACTAGCCTCAATGATGAATGTGAGGAACCTGTTGAAGACATCCATCCCTCTACTCCTACACACGAAGACAAAGAGATGGTCACTTTTGTTGATGGCCTTATGAGAGAACCTTTACATATGTTGATGAGCATATAGACACTTTCATACAGATTGGGAGATGCAGGTGGAGTTTTTTTCATCTCATTCTTGATAGAGACCCCATTTACGACATTGAGGGTAGCCCTCAAGAAAAGGGTTTTGAGTGGTCATCTTCAAAGGACTACTTTTCATGCGTATATGATTCATATGTTTGGGAGCCTGGTGATGAAACGATTACAGATTTATTCAAGGACTCTCAACCACTTTCCTCCTCAATTTTAGAGGAGTACCAGGACGTGGCCACCTCAGAGAGATCAGAGGAGCATTCTTCAAAGTGGAAGTATTTTCATCTTGGATATTTTCATGAAAATTCGTAGGTGAAGAGGCGATGTTTTTCTACACCTAAGCATGTCCCTTACCTCTTACCCTCTTCTCCAAGAGACCATGCATTATTCTCTCTCTCTCTCATTTCCTCTCAGCCCTCGATAAACAATGAGTCTTTGTGCACAAATGAAGATGAGCCTTCATCTACATATGGTATCCCTCTACAGAAATGAATTGATCAAGCTTGTAGCTACACTTTCTGGCAGGATGATCAGGCTGATGGTTTCTCTTTCGAGTAGTATTTCCTCCCTCCCGCCCATCTCCGTGAGTTTCATTTCATGGTGGATTATATGTCTACTTATGCTCATGATTATTACGTGTTGGACTTATCTTTGTTGTTTCACATGATTAAGCATAGGGGGAGATATCTTGATGAAATGATGAATAGGTGGTTGTACTGGTTGTATGACTTCACCTGATGTCACCTATCACCTGATCTTCAGGGCCCCAAGGCCCCAGGTAAGTAGGTAGGTCATTTGATTTCCTGCATTTGCATCTTGATTGCTCATAATAGTTTAGCTGCATTTAATACTTCATTTTGATCTACTTGCATATCGATTTCATGCTTAGTTTAGAATTTTTTGAAAAAATGTCAAAATTTTTCTTTTCTAAATTAGCTTTTATTTTGGATTTTTATGTATATGGACAAAGGGTGATAGCACCACCCTAGATGCTCTGATGCTTTTTTATGAGTTTTGGCAGGCACAGGTCTGCCAAGAGATGTTGTGGTTTTGATGCACTCTACGACGAGCACATGTCCCCAAGTAGGAGCTAGATGTTATCCCCATATTGTGGGATAACTAAAGAGATTATGTCTCGAGGCCCTCAAGTTGAAAATATGGAGTTTCGAGAGACTACATGACCAACAATATCCATTTGTATAGATGGAGACCCTTCTCACCACCATAGAGGTCGTAGATTTTCAGATGGTATCCACCACACCAGCTGGCTTCCTAGAGGCAATGGGCCTTGCTCCATGAGGTACAAGTCAGGTATTATGGCATGTGTCATTTCAATATTTGAGGCATTTGAGTATGTTGTATCCTTGACTACTTTAGATTTCATGACATATGCTTGGACATTATGCCTTTTGTCATGTTTCACCTTGGTGGTTGACATTGTGCCCTAAGAAGTGGTCTTCATTGGGAATGGGTTTTCTACTAGCAACTCCCCTGAAGAGCCATCGTACTGTTCCCAACCATACTTACCACTTTTCATCACTTAAACCCACCATTTCCTTATCTCTTGGGATTTTAGGGTGTATTGACCCAAGAAGGGGTTGTCCCTGTTAATGTTTTATGCCATTATTATAGTTCTTTGCATTTCAATAGATAAGAGCAACATAAGAACAAGATCAATGAGAAATACACATTCACAAGAGACACAACATTTATCCTGGGAAACCCTCTAGGGGAAGAAAACCCAACAAAAACTTCCT
>ML785030.1:751777-763463 GCA_009831015.1 Picea engelmannii | reverse complement strand
ACATAAAAGTTCCAAGCGCCATCATTGTGGATGAAAACCCTTGGTGTTTTCAATGCAGTGAAGCACATTGGGAACATGAATGTCCTTGCAGTAGTGGTGGCCATCAACAGGTAAACAATATAGACTACTTCATAGAAGGCCCTCAAATAATTATCACCGTTGAAGAGCATCAAGAGGCCATCAAAGAAGCAACCAGGTCAGCCAGGATGGCAGTAATAAACAAACTAGACCAGGAATCAAAAGAGAAGCTAAAGAAACAAGAGTTCCAGGTGTATAGAAGAAAGAAGTTGGACCAACCTTCCACTGACCAAACAAAAAACCCACTTGTGGATGTAACCTTTCCTAAAACATCCGATATTGAAAGGGCTAATCTGAATTTTGACCTTGAAGGGGCATTATCCAAGATGCTTGTAACCATCCCTTTGAGAGAAGTCATCAAGGTAACATCTATCAAAGAGCGATTTGACAACTTTTCCAAGGATCAGATGGGCCATTGAAAGATGTAACTATTGGTCGTATCCAGAATGTACCTGTAATTACAACTTACGAGCAAAAGTCTAGTGATTCCATCAAAGATGACAAAGCACGTAACAAAACCGGGCCGACTCCTCATAAATGTTCTTATCAAATTAAATGGCCCACGAAAGAAGAATACCAACAACTCATGGACGAGCTCAAAGCTCAAGAATCAGAGACTGTGAAAATACTAAAGAAGGTGGAAGATGATGTACGAATCCATCCTTCACAGCAAGAAATCTTTATAGCAGAGTCCTGCCCACCTCCCTCTATACAATACTCTAGGATTATTCAAGGAACAACTAATTTCAGAGTCAGAGAGTACAAGGAGGGAGACATGGTCTGGATGTGGGATGCCAATAAAGTGAAGCCTACTAATATCAAAGAAAACAATTGTTTTTGGCTTGGCCCTCTTAAGGTCGGAAATAAGTCAGTTAATGACTCATATTAATTGTCTACACTGGAGGGAAGAAGGTGCACAGTGCCTGTCAGCAGGCACCTCCTCAAACCCCACCAAGGTGGGGTAACCTGACTCTACAAGTAAGTATAGGTAGGTAGGCATTTTTCATGTATTATACCATCTGCATTTCATGTTTGTTTCCTCATATGCATATTGTTTGCTTTATTTTATGTATACATGTTATATTTTGCGGGGTGGCAATACCACCCCACCTTTGTTGTTGATACACCTTTTCGAGTGTGAGCAGGTCTGCAGGTTTATGCCAGAGATGTTGAGGTTCTCATGCACTCTACGGTGAGCACATGTCCCTGAGTTGGAGCCAGATGTTATCCCTGATTTCTAGGGATAACTAGGAGATCATGTCTCGAGGCCCACAGGTCCTAGACATGGAGTACCGAGAGCAGGCTCGACCTGAGCATGGCCCTGGAGGGCCCATCATTCTTCTTCTTCGTCGGATTTGTCCTGTCAGCAGCAGCAGCATCCATCACCATCGACATTGGACTTGCATCAAAGAAGACTCTTGCTCCATGAGGTAATTGGTCCAGGTATCATGGTATGTGTCATGTTTGATCATTATAACTTTCAGATATATGCATCAGGTTCCTTACATTTCTGATAACTGTTTGGATCTTACACTAACCCACTTGACCATTGTTGGGGGGATTAACGGGGTGCCCTAGCAAGCTTGTACCCATAGGTTTTGGTTAGCCACCAGGGGGGATTTGAAGAGCCATCGTCCGCTCCCACCACATTGTCATTTTACATCTTATCTCCCTTACATCCATCCCATTCCCCTAGTCCGGGCATTTGGATGACCTATTTGAGGGGTTACACTTTGTCCTATGGGAAGAATGGCCTAAAGGACCAGGAGGTAAAAGCAGCTAGTAAAAGATAAAAGCCATAAGAAATGAAACCTAGAGATGCTTCGCCCAGGGATCCCCGAGAAGGAAATAAAAGGCCTCTCGATAAGAAACAAAAGGGACCCAAAGAAAAATAATAAAACAAGACCTAACCAAGAGGCTGGGAGGTCTCATCACGAGCCGACCCGTTATGTTCATAGGTATCTAGCAGTATGACATTGCCATTATCTGGTTACCACGCCAGGGCAATGACCCTTGGTTGCATGGCCAAGGGAAAGGGGGTCTCATCACGAGCCAGCCTTATCATTTCTGCGAAAATACTCGTGGGTAACACTGTCAACTCTGGTCACCATGCCAAGGCAGTGTCCTCTGGTCAGACCTTGAAGCAAAAAGTAATGAATAAAGAAAGAATAAAGGCAATAAAGGGGCTTGGAAAAAACTGCATCCATGATAGGTACAGCTCGCCTCCTACAAAGGCACCCACGGATAATACTCGCCCCTGATCTTCACTGTGTCTGGACATCCTTAGACCATATCACCTCGTATTACATGGCTTGAATAATGTCCTTTGGAAACTTTCCTCTTCTTATGGATACTGGCCCAATAGGTTACTTTGTCTTTCTTTTCATCTTTGTATAGTAGATCAGTGTAATATCTTTGAGCTATTAGAGGATATGTTAGGGGTTTTATGCATGTATTTGATGAAATTAATGATGAAATATGATTGACATTACTATGATCCCGAGGACTAATGAGCCCATGGAGGGCGAAGTTTTTGATGTGCAAGACCATGCCCGACAAACAGGTACCAGTGGACCGATACACATGGGGAGATGATTAGCTCGGACCTCCATGGGGCTGAAGAGCCCATCAGGTGGTTGTTGGGATCCCATCAGTGGCAGAGACAGGACAATGATATGATGAGATTTTGCACACGAAGAAAAGAAGGACGTTCCACCCGAGACACTTTGGCTGAGCCCAGCCTAAGGGGGATGACCCACTTCAGTTGGAACATTTTCCTCTTGATGGACAGGACGTCACCCAGGAGATCTAGATGTCACCTTGAGCGTGTGGCAGTTTGATGGATTGTTGGCACGTGTGGCAGCTTGGAGGAGCCCTAGAAGGGCTAACGCCTGACTTCTGGATGTTGGACTAGCCCAAAAGGGGCCAACGTCTCCCTCGAAAGGGCTTGACGTCCCACCTTTTGCTCATTTTGTGTATTTTACTTAGCAGTTAATGTAAAAATAGTGTAATTTTTGTAGTCAGCCTTGTCGGTTGTTTTAATGACCTATTTTGTAAATTAAAGGTCATGGAATGATATATATTGAGGATGTTTTTCCCTCATTTGGAAGGAAAAAACTCACTCTCTTGTGAGATCTCATTTCTTGCGCCCTACTAGGGTAATTTTGGTGTTTTAAAGTGAGGCGCACTTGTTCTTAGAGGATTTTTCTTGGCATTTATGGCATTTCTCTCAAGGAAGGTTTACAACTAGGGTTTGCACATGCTTTTCTTCATGATATGTAAGTGTTTTTCCTACAAAACTTCTTGATTGAATGGTTGTAGGTTAGTATTCTTGCATTTGCTTATAAATTTGTTGATTTTAAAACCCTAGGTAGCAAGCACACAAGTAGGTCATTGCTACATGTCCCCTTATTGAGAAATAGTTTTCAGCCATTGAAGAAAGAAGATATAGCCTAGTCGTTGCTACACTTGTCTTCCTTTTTTCCAAGCTAGTGTTGAAGTTATAGGTTGGAAAGAGGAGACGTCCTAGGCCTAGTTTGACTACACCTAGGGTTTCACCTTCTAGGGTTTGAAGGCCTTGCCTTTGCAACACTTTCTCCCTTAAATTTATACTTTGAGCTAGTCGTTTTGCCAAGTTTATTTAGAGGAGGAGGAAAAAGCACGAGGCCTTGCTTAAGCAACACCGGAGTGAGCCTCTTTCCCCTAGTGTTTTGATTCTAGGGCCCTGCCTTTGCAGCACCATAGAACCCTACCTTCTAGTCTCTAAGTTTTCTTCCTCCCGAGACCTTGTGCCCTTGCTTTTGACTCCATATACCCTAAGGCACTGGTTAGATCTCCAACATTGAGCCTCTAGTGTACAAAAACTACCTTTAAAACCCTAAATTCAAAACCCTAACTAACATTGCTAACCTAATAAAGGTTGACGTCATAGTGAATACCTCATCTTCACGCAGCAAAGGTATAATATAAGCAATTGAATGATGACGTCAAGCATTTATTGAACAATTATTGATTGAATATACTATTGGCTTGGTCATTTTGGTAGATATTGATGAATTGATGATCTTTCATAGGCTAATTAGCAGAACGTTGACCTCATCTTGTATCTATTACATTGCTTATTGAATGAAATCAGATAGTTAAAGAAGTACTAACCCTTTGAGTTATAGCCTACATATATATATTGTATTGTTATTGTCTTGTTCCGGGCAGGTGTTTTCAACAGTGCCTACACTTCTTTTATTGGTTGATTAGCCGAACTATCTGATATTGGTGGTAACCTGCGAGGAGGGAAATCTTAAGACTTGACTTTGTATCCTTTGCCTCTTCAAACCCCAGGTTACCGGGGACGTCTCCCCTGGGCTAACCTCCCTAAACAGAAAGAACCTCCCCATCAAGGTGACATTGGGTGGGGAAGGTTCCTGTTATGCTAGTTTGTCCTCTATCCTATAGCCTGTGACCTAAACTACAAACTATGCGATAACACTCTTCATAGTTCTTGTACATACCATGTTTTCTGTACATATCTTGCATATCTATTTCTTAGAAGATAATATGTTCCAAGAGAAACTATAACTATGGAAGAACAACAAGATAAGGATTGTTATAACTATGACTACAAGTTAGACAATACACATGAAAGGATGAAGTACATCAACAACCCCTGGTAACAATTCATGTGGAAGTTATTACATAAGTAGCAACTACAAGATAAGCCGAAATCAAAATCAATCTTGAAGAAACCTAGAAGAAGAAAAGACAGAAAGAAGTCAGCAATCAAGAGGAAATTGGAGAAAGACTTATGACACTTTGCAGAAGGCAATAAGGATGCAGACGAAAGCATGGACTCTGTTAGATGGAGGGAGTCGATTATATATTTCCAAAAGAAGAGCATGCATTCATACATGAAGCAAGGATTAAAAGGGAGCTAATCCTATGATCCATTGAAGATGATAAAGTATATATCCATGGTAACATCCATGAAAAGAAGTACGTGTTCAGTTTGACTTTAGAAGAAGCCTTCTTCGAAAAGAAGCCTAAATTTATCCCTGATTCTCCATCCACATCCATGATCCTATGATGAAAGGAAGAAGTTGGAATCTTCAGGGCATGGAATCTATAGAAAACTCCATGGACCCAAGAGCTAAAGAGAAACATGAGGAAGAACATGAAGATTCCAAGAGAGAAAGAAAAACCAGAACAACCAGTCATTGTATCGAGAATCACAAGACTACCAACCTGATCTAAACTCACTAAAAGCAATCAAGAAGAGGAAATAAAAGTTGTGATGAAGAACAATGTATGGAAGACTTATGAATGTAAGCACTGCGAGATCCAGAACTAGAGGTTCTCCCAGATGGAGGGAGAAGACTATGATGATTGCTTGTTCCAGTAAACCAGACATACCTCTACATGAGCCATTATATCGTCTGCAATATCCATGGGTTGGAGTTTACATCAGATGAATGCAAAGATTGTTCTCCAGAATAATTGAACAAAGAACGTATGTAGAACAACCTCAAGGCTTTGAGGTATACCAAGAAGAGACCTTTGTATGCAGATGGAAGAAGACAACTTGGTGGAGAGCCTCTCATGCACAGCAGAAGCATGGTGAAAACCTTCTATGATAAAAATCAGAATGGTTACTCAGAAGTCCAGGATGATGGATTGCTAATCCATGACAAACTCTCATGATGACAGAAGAGGTGCCACATGGATATGTTCCAGTTTGAGCCTTGCCACGATGTTATGAGCTAGCAGGAAACAAAAGAGCTGAATCGAACTATGATATACTATAATGATCAGAGCTATATGAAACCTTCAGAAAAAACAGTGTTCCAGAAAGACCGAAGTACATTAAGATCAAGAATTACATTCATTGTGATGAAGTCCAGAAAAGAGAAAGTGGTTCTCCAATATATATCTCCACAGATGAGCAGATAAGCAGACATTTTGGTAAAGCCTATGTCCAAGATGAAAGAGTTTTGCATACTCAAGCTGGAGCTCGTGGAGACAACTACCTTATTGAAAAAGGAAGAGATGACTCTCGGGTTGGGAGGGAGCACTAATGTGTTATTGATTTATGGACAGTCATTTTCAAGTTCGAAAAATGGTCCAAGATGAGCAGTTCCTTTCTAGTTTGGAAAGTGGTTTGAAATTTCTGAAGGACAGGCATTTTCCGGTTCGAAAAATGGTCCAGATCGAACGGTCATTTTCGTAATGAAAATGGTTCGATGGATTGTTGATGTACTATAGACAACGATTCCCCTTGTGGCCAGTGTGGGGGAATGGTCTAGGACAGTCTCTCTTCTTGACGATTACTCTCAGTAGTGGTCAAGAAGATTGGTCTGCCTCGTCGGACAGTCGTTTTCGAAGCTCACGGTTGTGAGCAGTTTCAAAGAATGGTCCATTTTGGAGGTTGGTGCAGGACATTCATTTCCTTAGGAAATGGTCCGGACAGTCATTCCCTAGGGAATATTCATTCTCTCCAGGTTGCACTTTGTTTAGTGCCGGAGGAATGGTCCAGATAGGTGAATGGTCCAGGTTCAGCAATCGGGGACATGCATTCAGGTTCAACAATCAAGGACATGCATTCCTTAGGGCAGACTCATTCGCTCCAGGTTGCACTTTGTTTAGTGCCGGAGGAATGGCCCATATAGGTGAATGGTCCAGGCTCAGAAATCGGAACAGTTGTTCTTCCTTGCTTGAGAAGAATAGTCCAGATAACCCATCGTTGATGTTTTACCTTCTGAGGGCAAATGCTCTTTCAGATCTCACAGATGTGACTGGAATAATGGCCCAAATGATTCAGTTTATATCATAAAAATGTTTTCTGTGTAGGTTGATATCAGATGATATGATTGTTATGGAGACTGTATGTCTTTGGACAATAGATGTATGCTACTGTGGTGGATGTGTTCCACTGATTGTGACTATACATCATTGATCAATTATCTATGTGCTACTTGGTGTGGTAGTGTACCACTGGATTGTAGTTGTGTACTACTATGGATAGACACAGTTGTGTTCTATTGAATGACATTGTTCTGATTGCCTTGAAGACTATCAGTAGTGTTTTAAATGATTATCAGCTAGATGGATGATCAATGGACAGAGATTTCCCAGACAAAAATTGGTCTAGGACATATGTCCGGATTAGAATAATGGTTCTTGTGTCACTCTGTGGAGTGAGTGAATTATCTAGCATCATGTCTGATTACTCAGATGGAGTGTGGTTTCGAGAGATGATGCAGTTGATGACACTAATAGTGATGATGGTGCTCATGATCTAATCATGAGATAGTCTATATGACTATGTTGATGCTACCGGGTGAAGGGTATGTTTTTGCTCAAGACCATTACCTTCAATACCTCCCTAGCTAGGAGGGAGTGCTGATATTATGGTAGTTGCGAGAGGTATTTACCTCCATGTGTAAACCTGACGAGAATAGAATATACCGGGAAGCAAGAAGAAACCCTAATTAATTGGTTAATAACCCTAGAAGACAAGTCGGCTCAAGAGAATGACTTGTATTAGGTTATTAGCCTCCAAGAGAAGAAGTCTGCTAAAGAAAATGTTATATACTAAAGAATTAGTACCCAGAATGAGAAGTCGGCCCAGGCAGTCTACCAGAAATAGTATAAATACAGGAGGTCAGTCTTCATTCTGGCCAGTATTCTTAGAACCACAGAAGCAACACTTGTGCGCACTGCAGTTGGCTAGTTTGTGTGCAAGTTTGGAGGAGAGTTGTTGTTGCAGCTGCTGCAACTAGCAAATTTTGGTTTTGGCTTGGACTCTCTCTTGGTTATGGTTTGGACTCTCTGATCAACTCTTGTTACTCTTGCTTGGTGCGCTATCCTTGGAGAAAGGTGTGCCACCTTTGTTTGGTTATCCAGTCTAGGGTTTGCTTCCGGAATGATTCTCTGTCAAGGTTAAGGTGCTCGGGGGT
Source organism: Picea engelmannii (assembly GCA_009831015.1). Taxonomy (NCBI): domain Eukaryota; kingdom Viridiplantae; phylum Streptophyta; class Pinopsida; order Pinales; family Pinaceae; genus Picea; species Picea engelmannii. The sequence goes on along the minus strand of ML785030.1, from coordinate 755,436 downwards.
GGCTTCGGCCTATGATTGGGTGACAATATTGCTATATTGTCTATGGTTAAACGAGCACATCCATTATATTCTAACAACACCTGCCTAAGGTGACAGTGGGTAGGTACCCTCCTAGTTGTCGCCAATTGGTGGTTGGGTTGGGCTTTTCCCAACATACAACTTGTGCGATAACAAGGTCAACCAATTGTCACCAATGTTTTTGTGCATTTGGCTAGTTCTATGTTAACAGGTGCTTTGTTCAAGCCCCTCTCACTAAGTCACATTAGTCTATGCCAACGATTTTACTAGTAATGTCATCCATGGAAGTAGGGAATCATCTCTTGGATTTCCCCATGAGGTTTTCCTTGGGAAAATGTGTGTGTGTGTGTGTGTGTGTGTGTGAGAGAGAGAGAGAGAGAGAGAGAGAGAGAGAGAGAGAGAGAGCGCCATGTACACATAAGAGAATCAAAACCACCCTCATATTTCTCATTTTTTTAAATTCCCAAGGGTTAACTCAATCAATTAAACCCTCTACCAAAGGTATGTTCTTGATAGAAAGGTTACAGATTCCAATCTAGTGAAGCCCCTTAAAGTTACCAGCCACTCTTGTAATTCAAACAATAATAATAACATTTCATTTTGAAATTCCAAAAAACAATTAAAAATGCTTTTGTAATGCAATTCAAAAATGCAATGAACTGAGAAGAGATAAGTTTAAATTCTCTTAAATACACTGTATTCCCTACCTGTTAATATTATTATAGAGGTCCTTCTTGTTTCCTTATTTTAAATTTTCGATTTTGTCAGGACCAAGGGATCTTTATTTTGTCATGTACCGAGTATATACACCAAGGCAACACAACGCATCACAATATAACAATATAATTGGTTTTTATGGGGTTTGTCTCTCTGAACAAAATTCACTTGATTTACGGATTGATAACACCAGTTTGGTAAATAGATATTTCAAACCACTTAAGAAATCTATTTACAAGCTCTAATACCAAATTTGGCGTGACAAATCTTTGACATAAAATTACTAAGATTCAAAAAAGACTATTACTTATTTTACTGCTCTCTTGTGATACAGGAGTTCGGTCCTAAATTTCTGGTTGCTGGAAAATGAACTAGACTTAGAGTAAATTTCACAATGTAAATTTTTCAAAGAATGGATACATGAAATCTCGCTCCTAGAGGTATACCTTGTAAATAAACAAAGTATTATGAAGCTCCAATAAGTTCCTTCTTGCATGCTTTGAAAATATCAAACCCGAGAAAAATATTGAGTACATTCATTCCTACCATGCCTGAAACTGCAAGAGGCAGCTCTATTCCACGAGGGAATTTGGAAGCATCTTTGATAAGCTTGTACGTAATAAACCAGTGTGTGAAGAGTCGGGCTGTAAAGAAAGTGAACCAATGACTTCCCCATTCTATTCTTGTTCTCAAGCTCCTCTCTCTTCTCAGTCCTGCCATTCGTAGAACTCTTCGTAGATGCAAGAAGATGGAATGCAACTGCAGAGAAAAACAAATATGTCTAGATGTCAGGTATACTTGCATAAGAAATCCTCGACAGTGTGTCTTCTAACAACATCATAGAAGAAAAAGATACGTTAAAGTAAGCAATATGAGAACAGGAAACTCCTCTCTTATGCTTCTTGACATAAACACATCCCTTGACTAAAACACAAGGCTCCTTATTGATTCATTTTCAGTTGTACCTCTACCATACCTCAGCTTTATGATCAACAATTTGTAAGTGGCCGGTGCAGAGCAATAAAAATGCTCCCTATTGTTACACTACAAGCATGGTCTCTTTCTGATCAGACAAGAATTGGTAATTGACGATGAAACATTACCAATAAAAAAGAGTATTAATGAGGAAACAATCCATATGATCTGTCTCAGGAAGGCTCTCTTTCAATCTTTCTACCAATCAGTAGAAATGTTACGACTTTCTACAGATCAGAAAAAATGAATTTCCTTATTCAATCAAAATTTAGTTGGATGATGTATCTTTAATTTTAGGAACAAATTCGTAATCATAATGCTGGAAATTCTGCTGTGTTCTCAAGTTCTGAGCAATTGTGACGTGGAATGGAAAGAGATGTTCAGGAAAACCCACTAGCCTAACCACAGATTCTGCTACAAATGGATTTTGGACTTTTAACTACTTGGGAAAGGATTAGGATGTTCATCATCAACAATGGTTTTCCTGATATTAAACAATTCAATTCCATCATTTACTCCAAATAGAGACTGGTTAGAGTATCATTCACATTCACAAAATAACATTGACACTCATTATCTGAACTTACAATCAGAAGTTGCAGAACACCTGGGAAGTAGGCCAAGTTCATGATTTGTATTGATGATAGACTACAATTTACATAATGTACCGAATTCTCAGAAGTAGATTAATCCTTCAAATGTCTAATGTTAACTTTATCCAATTTTACTGCATTTATGAAATACAGTGGGTGTGGATCTATATTGATTTGTATTAATGATTAGATTACATAACGTAGTAAACTCTCACAAGATTATTGTAATGTCCTCCACCTCTTAGAGAGGTGATGAGGAGACTCAGTGGCCTGGGCACCCCCACTAGGTCATAGTCTCACACTGAAAGGGGGAAAGTCAAGAAGTTAAAAGTTATATTTTTAAGTTGACTTAAGAAAGGAAAAGGATAAAGGAGTAAAAGATAACTCAACAGAAGAATAGAAGATTAACCCTGGGAGTTAACCTAACTCAACAGAGAATTAGAAGGAAAAGTATAAGAGGTTGGGGTGCACCTATTACTCATTCTGGTTTTGGATTAGCATTTGCTATTGCTCTTGAGTATTCAGTTTGTGGGTTTTGCTGTACAAACCCTTGTGAGCAACTCAGTGGTGAAATATCCACTCACCTTGTTCCGCAGCTTGGTCTCGGGGATGAAAGACTCCTCCACGCCATTCTAGTCTCAGCCCATCTCCATCTAGCGCTTCAAAAGGTAGCAGGCCGTACTGTTCTTGTGTTTCCAGCAAGGGCGCACCATCATCTAGAGGGAGGTTTGATCCAACTTATCCTGAGGGCCTGGGGCCATTCCGACAATTGGGTTTTGTTTGCAAGGGCAGGACCATCAGTTTGAGGGATTTTCTGGAGGGTTATCATCATTCTACATTTGTCTGCAGATTGGGACGTCTTGAAGCCATAGGGGACGTCCCGTGATTCAGTAAAACTCAGATCTAGAGAGATCTGCTTGAGATCTGAGTCCGAAACTTCTCCCACGGGATTCTCATAGCCCGATCTATATTCTTGGAGAGTTTCAGAGCATTTGGAGGCCTCCTTCATCAGGGCCGAACCAGCTAGGGTTTCAGTCATCCAGTGAGGCGCACCATTCAATGGAGGCATTTAGATCTACAGGGTTGGAGAGTGGATTTGGGGATTTGGACATCTGGGTTGTCCTTATAGTTGCCCGATCTATCATTTGGCATATTTCTCGGGATGATTAGACACTTTTGGTAGCAGGGCTGAATTATTGAGGGCTTCAGCATTCTAGCAAGGCGTGGCACTTTCCAGCTTGGAGGTTGAGCATTAGTACGGCTCAGATCTACTTGATTCAGTCTTCATTGTATATCCAGCCTTTGGAGGCTTATTTTGTATTGTTGGGAGCATTTTGTAGCAGCTCATATCTATTG
>ML785030.1:735673-746619 GCA_009831015.1 Picea engelmannii | reverse complement strand
CACTCACCTTGTTCCGCAGCTTGGTCTCGGGGATGAAAGACTCCTCCACACCATTCTAGTCTCAACCCATCTCCATCTAGCGCTTCAGAAGGTAGCAGGCCGTACTGTTCTTGTGTTTCCAGCAAGGGCGCACCATCATCTAGAAGGAGGTTTGATCCAGCTTATCCTGAGGGCATGGGGCCATTCCGACAGTTGGGTTTTGTTTGCAGGGGCAGGACTATCAGTTTGAGGATTTTTCTGGAGGGTTATCATCATTCTACATTTGTCTGCAGATTGGGACGTCTTGAAGCCATAGGGACGTTCTGTGATTCAGTAAAACTCAGATCTAGGGAGATCTGCTTGAGATCTGAGTCCGAAACTTCTCCCACGGGATTCTCATAGCCCGATCTATATTCTTGGAGAGTTTCAGAGCATTTGGAGGCCTTCTTCATCAGGGCCGAACCAACTAGGGTTTCAGTCATCCAGTGGGGCACACCATTCAGTGGAGGCATTCAGATCTACAAGGTTGGAGAGTGGATTTGGGGATTTGGACATCTGGGTTGTCCTTACAGTTACCCGATCTATCATTTGGCATATTTCTCGGGATGATTGGACACTTTTGGTAGCAGGGCCGAATTATTGAAGGTTTCAGCATTCTAGCAGGGCGTGGCACTTTCCAGCTTGGAGGTTGAGCATTAGTACGGCTCAGATCTACTTGATTCAGTCTTCATTGTATATCCAGCCTTTGGAGGCTTATTTTGTATTGTCGGGAGCATTTTGTAGCAGCTCATATCTATTGCTTGTACGGCCATCTGAAGTTTATGCCAAATCGGCCATCTATTGTATTGATCTTACATTGCTCATAATAAAAAGGTCAGATCTTTGTTTGTGCTTCTACATCTTGAATATATTGTGATCTTCATGTGTTGATGAATCTGTAAGCACTTAATAACTCAATAAATACCTGCACATCAATAGATCAGTAGTAGTTAGTGATTCCAAGAAAAGATTTGGCTTGGGATCATTACAATTATGTTAATTTATAGCCTTCTATGGTCTTTTTTATAGAGAAGATATCCCTTTGCAGTTATAACTTATTTATACTAATGAGATTTAGTAGGCGACAAGTAGCACTAACAAAATTGTAAACTTCTATTTGTAATTTCTGAGTTAAGGAGACAAATTGTAAACATGTCCGGTTGTGCATTCAACCACTCCACGTAGCATTGCACTAATCACCCCCTTAATTACTAAATATTTCCATTTTTTGCTTCTATGTCCTATTATAAAATCTCACGAATGGACTCATGTACATTTGCAACATGTCTCTCTTGCATTCTGCTTTCTTATGCGAGCATTCATTGTTGTCTCCTATTGTGCACGTATGATTTGGTAACAAAGCCTTTGATTAGGGCTTTCAAGATCTGCTATTTTGGAGCTTTCTGTCTTCTCCAGTGTTCTTTGACCTTGGAGTCTCCACTCTACTTACGATTGTTGTCAATCCTCACTTGTTCTGCAACAAGGAAAAGCTCAAGAAATCGATTTGTGAGCACTTTCCATAAGCCATGTTGCCAACTATGTGTTATCACTTGAAACCATCCAGTTCAAAGGTGACTAGAAATCGTATAGTGTCACCATGTACTCTTTCCCTGCGCTTTGGGTTAGTGCTTGCTAACCACAGGGTGGAATCCCTAGATGACTTTAGGAGTCAAACTACAATGCAATAAACAATCAGTAACACTCAAATCAAACTTACAGCTCACTGCTCTTAACAAATCTGTGCACAAAATTGAAAAAATAGCAAGGAATAAATGATTTAAGGACTGGGAAAATGCACAAAAAACAATGTGATATGTATTGATGATTGAAAGGATTAAATTTAATGCAATTATTCTATTAAAAGTGCACCAATAAAGTGACAAAACAGAATTTACAGCAAGCTGTAAACTCCGTTTAGACACTGAAAATGGCATGGAAACCAATACATAAAATTAAAACGAAGTTGGGCACACAACCCAATGCAGTTATATGACAAAATATGCTCATTTAAATACAAAAAACAGAAATTACAATGGAAAATTTATGACTGTCCTAATGAATTAAATGCCGTTTTTAATGTATTTTTGAGCATTTTTATATTTTTTACGATTTTTAGGCACGAAAAACTGGGAAAAACAGAAGGTTTTTCTATGTTTCTGCGATAAAAATGATATTACAGCAAGCTAATCTTGCTGTAATTTATCTAAAACAGAATAAAAATGACCTAAATGCCTACTTAAAATGCCTAAGATGCATGTTATTCAATGTTTTGATGTGGAAGTTCATTTTAAGTGAGAAACCAAAAGCATAAAATTTAGTAACCTAGTGCCTTTTAATGGAGTCAAAGAGATAGGAAGAAGAGAAAGTGACTAGGGTGGAAGATAATCCAAAGCCTATCACTCAAATCCTACTAAGATGAAGATTAAACACCAGAGAAAGCCTAAGAAAATAGAAGTTTCCCACATAAAGAACCTGTAGTAATCACAATGAAAATTTGTGTCTTTATGATCGAAAGTTGTAGGTAGAACAAAGCTCTAACAAGTTTGGACAACACACCCCAAGGTACAAATCAACTTTGCTGAATGGGGCAGTACTAGTCACGATCTAGCACAAACAATCCACCACCACCAGTACTCCACGCTAGCAATCAATGTCAATCTCTCTAGGAGGAATAAGCATGGGAGAAGGGGAAGAAGAAAGCACAAGCACAAGAACTCAAGATCTCACAAAAGAAAATAAAACTCCTCTTCTCCTAGCTTGATACAATACATAGAACCCAAATGAGAAAAGAATGAGGGAGAGAAAGGATAAGAATAATCCTCTCCAAGTATAGTGAACCTCCTCTCCAATAATAGCTACTTGCAATAATAGCTATGAAAAATCTCTACCATGGATTGGGTCTATTATCCCCTAGCCTAGGGATAACTAAGGAGATTATGTCTCGAGGCCCACAGGTCCTAAACATGGAGTACCGAGAGCCATATTGACTTGAGTCTAGCCCTGGAGGGCCCATCTTTCTTCTTCAGTGCCTCCATCTTATCAGCGACAGCAGCATCCATTCCATTGGCCTAGTCCTTCAACAGCAGTGGGTCTTGATCCATGAGGTAATGAGTCCAGGTATCATGGTATGTGTCACTCTGATTCTCAAAACATTTGAATATGTGCATTTAATTATTTTTGCTTCATGACGTGTGCTCGGACTTTATGCCTTTCCACTTGTCCACACCTGGGGGGAATAACAGGATGCCCTAGCAAGTTGGTTCCCTTAGGATTTGAGTTGTCACTGGGTGGGCTCATGAAAGGTCATCGTCCATTCCCAACATACTTATCACTTTTCGTCATTTTCCCTCTCATCCATCCCCTGCATTGGTTTGAGCATTGGGTTTGCCAAACTAACAAAGGGTTGTACCTTGCATTGTGGGAAGAAGGGGCTAAAGGCCTAGAGGGTAAAAGTAGCTGGAAACAGATAAAGGCCAAAAGAACAAAACCTTCAGATGCTTCGCCCAGGGATCCCCGAGAAAGCAATAAAAGGAGTCTTAGCAAGAAATGGAGAGACCCATAAAATAATAAAATCAAGACCTAATTGGAGGATAGGAGGTCTCATCACGAGCCAACCTATTAGGTCCATGCGCATGTAGTGGTATGACACTACCATTCAGTTGGTTACCACTCCAGGGTAGTGGCTCTTGGTGGCATAGCCAAGAGAAAGGGGGTCTCATCACGAGCCAGCCTTCTCATCTCCGTGAAATGCTTGTGGGTAACACTGTCACCACTGGTCACCACACCAGGGCAATGTCCCCCATCTATTCTCTTGAAAGAAAAAAGCAATAAGATAAAAAGGTAAAAGGCATTGAATGGGCTTGGAAACATTTGCATCCATGACAAGGTACAGCTCACCCTCTTCAAAGGCATCCACAGGTAAGCCATACATTTCCCTGTCATCATTGCACCCATTTCTCAAACATCCCCATACCACCTCATCCACTTACATGGCTTGGATTGGTCTTCACCTAGAAACATCCCACATCCAATGAGAATTAGCCCAATAGGACTTCTTGAAACCCTCTCCAAACTTGGCTTGTCGAATAACATAACGTCTTTGAGCACTTGTCTGGGAAAGGGGGGTTTTATGCACATGTTTAGATAACTTGATTATTAGACGTGATTGACATTGCTATGATCCCTGTGACTTATGAGCTCATGGAGGGTGTACTTCTTGTTGCAGGGCCACACCTAACGGATAGGTACACATGGGGAGATGATTAGTTCGGACCTCCATAGGGCTAAAATCCCACCAGATGGATGTTGAGACCCCAACCAAGGGCATACACATACCAAAGGCTTGTACCAGAGAGAGAAGAGGACGTTCCACTAGAGACAGACTGGACCCAGGGGGGTCTTTCCCTCCCACTATGATGTTGGCCTTGGAAGGACCATTACGTCACCTTTGTGACCCTTGACATCACCCAACGTTGGATGGACATGATGGAGGCAGATTGTGTACCAAGTGGCACGTGTGGCTTGATCCAGAGGCCTTGGGAGGCCTAACGTTTTGCTCCTGGAGGCCAACATTTCACCCAGGAGGCCCAACGTCACCCTAGAAGGGCATGACGTCACCTCTTTTGCTTGATTTAGGGTTTAATTTGTCAATTTTATGTAAAAGACTGGATATTTCATGTAAACTGGCCATGTCAGCCTTTTTTACCTAATTTTGTAATTAAAGGTCATTGTAACTGTATAAATAAGGGTTTTGGGCCTTGTATTTTACCATCATCTTTCACTCACACAAGTGAGGTCTGAAATTTGCACCCTACTTAGGGTTTCTTGGCTGAAATTTTAGGTGCACTTCTTGGAGGAGGCTAAATTGGTATTTCTTGGCATTTTTCTTGGTGAAAAATCTTCAACTAGGCTTATTGCTAGATTATTCTTGGTGGATGTAAGTGAATTTTTGCAATCTCTCTTTGTTTTGAATGGTTATGGTACATTTACTTTTCATTTATTCCAAGATTATGAAATTGCTAGTTCAAAACCCTAGGAAAACAAGCACAATGTTATTGTCCTTGTCCTATCAATTTTTCACCTACTATATTGTGCTAGAAGCCCTACCTTTGAAGCATTGTACTAGAAGTAGAACCCTGCCATTGCAGCACTCTAGTAACATTTGCTTCATCAAGCCGTCATTTACTTCATCCTTGAGCTAAAGGAGGAAAACCGCTAGGGCCTAGGGTTACCTACTTCCTCGTGGCCATTTTCCTCATAGGGTTTAGTGATTGAGGCCTTGGGTTACCAACACCTTAATCATTGACCTTCTTGTCTCTATCTCTCACATTATCATTTGTTTCCTTCAAGTTTGTTGCTGCAAAGTGACTCCATTAGCCCTGTTGACCACTTATTCAACTAGGAGGTCAACTCCATGTACCATGAAGATATGCATCATCAGATGCTACCAAGTCAGAAACTTCCTGGTTCTACAAGGCATTTTTGGCTTTCAACACATCTTTTTGTAATTGGAATTTTCGCTCCACTGCGTGGGATAATAATGTAATAGGTCTGCATGGATCATAGTTAGGTCAGTTACCTTAGGATTTCTTCAATAGGAGAGTTCCTTTCACTGAGTGTTTTTTTTCCTCGGGTTATTAATTTGGCCTAACCAACCTTATTAATTTCCCTCGAGTTTTTCACTCCTCGCAAATAATTCCTCCAAAGTGGTGAAAGGCGCTCTAATGGTATCATCCTCTGGTAGCTAGTGTTTAGGAATGATGTAAATGACCATGTAAGACATCTCTAGAAGTTTTGTGGAATTTCGTCTAGTCTAGATAGGTTTTTTTTAATTAATTAAAATTGCCTAAGGTTGGGTAATTTAATTAATTATTTTTTTATAAATAATGTAAAAACTAGGTCCTTGGGCTTTTGCTAAGGGTATTTGTGCTCAAAAGAAATGGAATGAGACCCCCTACACTTGGACCAAGTTTCAGCTCAATTGGACAACTTTTGCTAGGTGTTTGTCCATAGGGAGTCCAAGTCAGTCAAAACAACAATTTTAATTGCTAAAGCTTGACATGGTAAAAATGTCATTTTTTGTAATCTTAAGCAAATTGAGTAAAGTAAAGGTGGGAGATGATGAGAAAACACTTTCCTAACCTTTTCCAACCCTCACATCACCCCTTCACCTAGCCATTAAGAAAAAACGTCACTTTCCCTAGAGAGGTTTGCCCCCCTTCTAGAAAGTCTCCAAAAAAGTAAAAAAGTAATAAAAAAATTAATGGGAAACTTATTCTATCCCTTGGTGTGCCTCCCTAGACCCTACAACTCATCATTTGACTTGTCAAAGCCTTGCCAACTCACTTCAACTCATTGCCACTTCATCCATCCATGCCAAAACCCTAGAGTTTCTTGAGATTCTCACTTTGACTTGGGTTTTGACATTTGGCTCTCATCCAAGAGGGGTAACTTTGCCTTCCCAAGTATAAATAAAGGCCCTCCCTCACTCATTCTTCACCATCTCTTGAGCTATTGTTATGCTACCAATTTCTTCCCTCATTCCTCTCTCATCTTCCATTTTTTCTTTCACTCATTCTTGCTCTATTTTTGAGAGGAGTTTGGAGCAATTAGTTGCTACAACCTCCTCATTTGGGTAATAAGAAAGAGCTTTGGAGGACCTTGTTGTACATGAGATTTTGTCTTGGTGCACATGTTTTGGAGGTGATCTTGTTCCGTGTGATTTTTATTTGAGATCTAGAGTAGATATCTAAAACAAATTAGTTTGTTTGGATAGATCATACATTAGTGTAGTTGTAGATCTACTTGAGTAGGATAGTAAGTAGTGCAAATTAGTTTGTATGACTTGTTTATCTTGTCAACTATTTGCTCTTATCTCACATTGGCTTCACAAGTTGCAAGTTGCTTCAAGGGTTTGTAAGGTTGGCTTCAAGTTGGAAGCTCTCCTTCATAACCTAACTCAAACTCCTCTCTTTCTTGAATTCTTTTTCTGCTCATACATATTCATGTTATTGGTTTGCTAACACTCTTAGATAGGTCAATATATCAAACATATTTTCTGAAATTTTTATGCAAAAAAAATTATGTTGAAAAACATAAATTTTTTTAACTTTTCTGTGTGTTTTGCAGCATTTCCAGCATGCAATAGCTTGTTGTTTTTTGCAGGTTCTCGCCATATCTAGGGGAAGTGCTGCCCATTTTCAGCCACAAAACACACAAAGGACCCCTCCTTTGATTGGGTAACAATTCCCAACCTTTTCTCTCTCTCTTCTAAGCATTGTAGCAAGCCCAAAGGGGGTCCCCAAGTGGCTTGCATTCTCTTTTAATTTTCTGTTATTGTTTTTTTTATTCTTTGCCCCACTTGTCATTAGGACAAGGTTCTGTGGCTAGGTTGCTCTAATTTAGTTTATGTTAATGTTTAAGCCATTATTATAGTTCTTTGCATTTCAATAGATAACAATAGCATAATACAAGATCACTGAGAAATACACAATCACAAGAGACACGACATTTATCCTGGGAAACCCTCTAGGGGAAGAAAACCCAGCAAAACTTCCTTATTATAGATAGCCAATACAATGCCAAGAGATAACTCAAAGTGATACAGAAGATCCTCTCCCAAAGATGTGCCACTCTCTCTCCTTCTCTAACTGCAGTTCTGAAACTTGTCTCTCAATGAGCAAGTGAGTTGTGTGTCTAAGTGAGGCGCTAGCCTCCTTATTTATACAAGACTGGCACGTGTGAAGTGTCTCTTCACTGGCAGGGCCAACTTCTCCAACTAGATGGTTATAACCACCTTTATTATATTTCGGGGCCTCTTGATATATTCTGGGGCCAACTTCTTCTTTTGCCTTTTACAATTACATTATGACCAATCTGCAAAAGGGGATTTGGTCCTTTTACAATAGCTAACATGATCAATCCATAATGGGGATTGATCCAATGAACAATCTATCAAATAATAATAAGAATACACTTTGCAGTTACATTATTTTAACACACCCCCTTAACAAGAAGGGTATTCTTCAACAGCATTAGGCGAGAGAGAGAGGACAACATCATCAACAACATCAAGTAGGTGAGAGGACAGCATCATCAATATCATCTTGGAACACTGACTGGCGTATCTATAAATCATCGGAAGTTTTCTTCATCGGCAGCATCGTCATTCTCAAACGAATGCAATCATCATCTGCATCAATATGTATTAGTATAAAACCGATGCATCATCATCATCATCACAGCACGAGGCTCGCTCATCATAATAATACTAGACTGGCTTTACGTCACGGCTATCAGGCCAGAAGCACAGTTCTAGTCTCATCTCGTAGTCTTGCTTTACGTCAGAGCTGTCAAGCCGGAAGCAAGATGCTCGTCCTGCTTTACGTCACAACCATCAGGTCGGAAGCAGGATACTAGACTGACTTTACGTCACAGCTATCCAGCCGGAAGCTCAGTGCTAGTCTCATCACATCATCTTGCTTTACGTCACAACCATCAGGTCGGAAGCAAGGTACTCGTCCTGCTTTACATCACAACCATCAGGTCGAAAGCAAGATACTAGACTGGCTTTACTTCACAGCTATCCAGCTGGAAGCTCAGTGCTAGTCTCATCACATCATCTTGCTTTATGTCACAACCATCAGGTCGGAAGCAAGGTACTCGTCCTGCTTTACGTCACAACCATCAGGTCGGAAGCAGGACACTAGACTGGCTTTACGTCACAGCTATCCTGATGAGCCATGAAATTACCATCATTTGACATCTTCTTTTCCTTCTTTTTAACCCTTTATCATTTACATATAACCATGTCTTATCCATTTTAATGCCCATATGCAATATTTAGGCTTGAGGTGATTTTCGAATTGCATTTCTTAATATTTCTTTGGATTTCTGATTAACATTAGGGGAAGTAGCGTGTTTTGTATTTACTTTTGAAGTGACAACTCACGTGTGAACAAGTTGTTACAGGGTTTTGCTTTAAAGGTTCACATATTCTTCAAATCAAGGTCATTGCACATCCATTGCCACAGATTCAGAGTCATTAAATGTTAATACAGTTGCGGGGTGCTCATGTGTTCAAATCTGCTACATAATCAGACCTGTAGCAGCGTGTACATAATCAGACCTGTAGCAGCCTGCTACATAATCAGGCCTGTAGCAGCGTAAAAGATATATCAGCATAAAATATCAGTCCCAACATATAATATTAGTCTCAACACTTGATATATATCAGACCCAACACTTAATGTACATCAGTCCCAACATTTAATGTCAGTTCCAGCGCTAAAATGATATCAGCATGAAACCCTTAGCATGTTCCCATGAGTTTTAATGTGATATTCAACATCTTTACCAATAAGCACATGGGAATTCTAAATATAGAAACATGTACACAAGCAGGTGGTAATCTAACCAATGAACCGTGGAATTTGGAAGAAAGGGACAATCTATTGGCTAATATACCAAGTCCGTGGAGCTAGGCGAATCATCAAGCGAAGGCATAAAGTCTGTTATAAACTATTTCAGTTTTTGTTTAAACTATTTGCAGAATATTAAGGGACTGTCACTCTATTCTTAGAGTGATCAGATTCCCCCTTTTTGTATATATATGCTCATAAGCGCATAGCTGAGGGAGTATGTAATTTAGAAGACATCAATTGTGTAATCTTTGTTTACAAACTTAATACATTGTCGGTTTCTGCTTTAATTCTGTCCTGGTGATCCTGTGATTTCAGCCACAAGCCGAGCCTTGAGGGGGCCCACTCAAGGTGAGGTATTGTGTTGTTGTTTTCTTTTCTGTTCATAGTTGTTGCTGCTAATTAGATTTATATATGCTAGTTAGATTTATTTACGCTAATAAGATTTGTATAGGATTGTTAGTTTATGTATTTTATGGTATGCTGAGGAATGATTATGTGTTGCATAATGGCCACCTGCAATTGTTGAAGAATGATGAATAGAATGTGTTAGAACTCATACTTTTGCAGATTATTGATTTCCCTCTTCTCCTTTACTTACATTGACATCATCTGCTAAATCTGGGTCTGCATTCTTTAGCTGTAGCAGTGTTTGGATTATCAATAATAAAATTATGATTTGGGGATGATGTAATCTGCTGGTATAGTTCCAACATAATTATTAAACGACAACTTTGCTTTTGAAATTACAGTATGTAAATTAGAACAGATTAGATAGCTTCCTTTGCTTTGATGGTCTGTGCTACAAAATCACTGTACATGTGACTCTATGAGGTGAACATGCGAGGGAGCAGGGTTATGATAATTCAGAGACCTTACCTTGAGAGGTACCATCAACTGGGTTGGGGGTTGTAAGCACTGTGACTACATATTTTATGCTTTTCTTTTGATTTATGCATGGTTTAGTTTAGTTAGTATTTTCCAATAACTTGGTGAAAGTTTTTTTTCTGTGTATACTGCATCGGGTGTCTCATGAGTGTAAATTGAACCCCGGGTTGACAAATTAAGTGATAGAGTGTAGAGGGACACCAAATAATTGGGAATCATATTTACACCTCGTAAATTTGGCGCCATTGTCGGGGAGGCACTCAAGGAATTAGGACTTTTTCCTTAGGATCATTATAGGAGCAATACCAGCTGAAGGGAATTCTAGGGAAACATCGACTACCCCTCTGATATCCCTTGCTCAGGATGTTGTGCATTAAAATCATCATAGAATGCACAAACGACGAAGATCTCTCTTGCGTTTACCTCTATCTCGGTGGGCGGAAACTAAGGCTCTAGCTTTCTGTTGGTTAGCAGTTCAAAAAAGTTTCGAATGGGCCCCTCGAGAGCCTGATACAAATGCAAGAATCTTTTTCCGACGTTTTCGAGCTATATATCCACATTTCACTCTGGTCATTGACGTTTACTCTCATGAATCGCTAATCTTTTTATTGGTTAGTCATT